>QANY01002371.1:895951-1221990 GCA_003255025.1 Datisca glomerata
CCTCCCCCCCCCCCCCCCCCAACCCCGCGAGAGCAAGTGCTAAGATACCAACAAAGTACCCTCCAGCGAGCCGGGATAGGTATCATGCATAAGTCCGGTGGCTTTGCAGTGTTTGGCCGATTACAAATTAATACTAAAAAATGATGACGAAGCAAAAGGCGGTCGAGCAATACCCCCCCCCCCCCNCCCCCCCGGGTAGTATTCTCAGCTTCCAAACATCTTTTAGAAAAGTTAACCGAACACAGAGGAACTACCGAAACGCAAACAATTCAATTTTCATATTTATCGTTTCCTCAAGAGTCGAAGGGGAAGAGAAGCGAAGAGAGTCAGACAAGAAGCAAAAACCTGGCAATTTCGCGGCCAATACCACTGGTAGATCCAGTGACAACGCAGGTAAGGTCGTTAATAGGAGGCAAAGGCATGGGGTTTTCTAAATGGCTAGCCATGATTCTCTGAAAGAGCATTTCATGAATCACATATAACCACCCTCTCAACCATTCTATCCACCCTAACGCTTCCTTCTTCTGCCTCTTCTCCTCTTTCTTACATCCCTCCGACGAAGACGCCGTCGTAGCCATCCACGAAACTCTCCTTTCTCTCTCTCTCTTCAATGTCAGAATTCAAGATCTGTCTCTTCTAGTGGAAATGAGCAAATTTTCTGTATAATATATATAATCGCCAGATGTTCGTCCTGGCCATTAGCTGTACTGTACTAAATTCTAATAGACAAGCTAAAAGCATCTCGCTAATTTGCTGGACGAAGAATTATGTGTAACTTAACATTTTTTCTTTGTAAGATTCTCTTTTAATTATATATTTTTTTTTTGCATGAGATTCTTTTATGATCAAGTTTACAAACTTTGATATTTTTAAAAAAGACTCATTCAACCTTAACCTCCTCCTCTTCTGATAGATTTTTCAATTTTCATCGTCTATTGAAAAAGATCATCTTAGTTGAAAAATTTCTTACATACTTAAATTGTCCATGTATCTTGCACGTAACCTATAGTTACTGCAAAGAGAGAGAAAGAACAAAGGAAAAACCCCCCACAACATCCTATTCCTCTTAATCACAATCATTCGATTTAGGAGTTTTTTGGTACATGTTAAGTAATAATATTGAGAAAGTTTAGTTGTTGGAAAAGTTTAAGTGGTAAAGTTAGATGACAATATATTAAGATTATCATGTTTGATAACACGTGGTTAAGTGAAAAAAATTAATGAAAATTATGATTTCCTTGTTTGGTATGTAAGATATTTTGATAAAATTGTCTGAGAAAGTTTGATAAAGTTGTTGATAAAATTATATAAAATTAATAAAATTATTTATTATTTATAGTTTCTTTTTTATCAACTTTTAATTTATTGTCAATGATTATTTATAGTTACTAATACACACTATGTCTTTATATATATATATTCATTATTTTATGCACTGATTGATTAATTATTTTATTAACTCATCCTTCCATCAATAGAATTAAATCAACTATTTTTCTTTTACTATGCCAAAAATTAAAATAATTTTTTTACTTATACCGTACAAATAAATTTAATGACAAATTGTTCAAAATTACATAGCAAAATTGTATACATGTTCTCTATTAGCAATTACTAAATCTTAATAATTAATGTCGTGTTTGATTAATTTTTTTTGATATCGTAAATTCATTATCATATAATTTTTCTATTTTATATATAAAAATAAATCTAATATAAATAACCGTCATTTATATTAACACATTAAAATATTTAATAATACATAACAATTTTCACATTACGTGTACTTTTCTTCAATAAATATGTATATCATGATTATTAATATCATTTCGCTATGGTTAGAACGGACGAATATTTTAGTTCTGACACAGGAACAAAACAGAACAATGATGCAAAGTTGTGTTATATTTTAGTTAAATACAATCTAAAACTGAATATAAATGATTGCGGGACCCCTCATTCATGGTTTTGTCTTACGGGTCCGGTCCTCCGCATAAAAAATGAGACATGATAAATAATCCAGTTATAATCTCCTTTATAAATTAATATTTTTTAAATATTGATAGTTTATGAATAATATTTATTTTAGGGAAGTAACTAATTTTTAATTTTAAAAAATATTTGATATTATTAACATGCATTCTAATCATTTAGATTTTATATTATGTATATATGAAGAGTTTATCTATCCACAAACTTAATATTTTATTTAATTCATTCCAATTAACGTTCATATCTTAATCTCAAAAAATGATCTTGAGACGAGTTGACAGACGAGTCAGAATGGAAGAAAAACATCTCAAAAATCGATATGAGGACCGTTTCGCGAAGCTTTTGTGAGGATTTGATCTTGAAGAAAATAAAATATCAAATTCAAGTGAGAATAATTGAAACAATGATATTTTTATGGAGATTTAAGAAACTAAAAGTTATTTTGAAAAATGTGTAGATGTGTTATAAAATATGAAATTTATTTATAAAAGTGAATTTTTATAGAAAAATGCTTATTTTAACATGTTAAATAACGTTACTACAATAAATAAGAATATTTGTAATAAACATAAAAAATTACTGAAAAATAAGTTTATCTAATATTTGATAAGGGGAAAACTCAAAGCCGTCCATTTGCTCACTCAAAAACCTAAAAATCGTTCTTGCCTCTCTTACTCGTTGGATCGCTTCCTGCAATATAACACTGAGTTGACTCATTTTCTCAACAGAACCCAAAGACAGAGAGAGAATGTAGAGTTGGGGGAAAGGGAAAACAGAGAGAAAAATAATATAAGGGACAAGACCTGCAAGTTAGGGATTAAAGAGAAGGGGTGGTTTTGATTGCGACATGGAAGATCTCGTGAATTTCTGAAAACCCACCTCTCAGTTTAATTCCTTTGAGGCGAAAAACGAAAAGTGACAAAACCAAACAGGCGAAAATTGGGTCCCAAACGAAGAAAAAATTGCATCGTTTGTGAAACTAATAAATAGTAAATACTTGTATTCCTTCCTGCATTACACCCACTGCTACTTCATTGAAATTATAACTCCCAAGTCCAACACCTTTAGAACGAACACTATCGACAAAATTACAATGATTAATAAAGCAAAGTTTCTGTTAGTAATTATTTAATTGTGTGTTATAATTAATTAAAAGGAGTGATTTATTTTGGGAGTTATGAAATTAATTTAAAGATTTTAATACAATAATTAAAATGTTTTGATTTTTCAAAAAAGAATTGATTTTATTCTCTTAGCAGTTAAGTTTTTATTAAAATATTAATATTACATTTATTGCACCAATAAGTACATAATAAGGTTGCATTTTCTTTACATCTATGTAGACAGCTTTTCCCTCCCTCTACACGTTGAGTAAGCATTTGAAAATTTAGTTTACAAAATGTGGGTTTTCAAATCATTTTTATTTTCATCGCTGGATATGATGTATGATTTCTATGGTTTCTCTATTATGAGTGTACGTGTAGAAAAATATAATTTAGGCTGTTGAATCTTGAAGATCAAATGCGTAGAGAATCTTGATGCATGAGGATACTTCCTATGAAGACGCATAATCAACTTTAAGTACAGTGGTTTGTCACGCTTCAGTCTAAAATATTATCAAGAATATTTTATCTACTCTCTAGGTAATATCTTTTCTTGATTCATAATAACCTCTAGTTATATTTTTCTAACAACCTTAAAGTTGATTCTGAGTCATTGTGAATTTTTAATAATGTTGGATTAGGATAAATAATTTTACATTGGCAGAGGTTGACTGTTTAATCATTTAGATAGATGTTATAAATTGATAAAATTGTTGATAGGTTAAAACTAATTCTTATGTTAGAAGACAGTAATATATGCAATGTTAACACTTACATTTTGTTTTCACAGTGAGAGAAACACATTTACGTATGAATGAATGAACTTTTTGTATAAGCATTATATTCATCTATATTAGTGCGATTATACCAATGTGTTTAATTGTGATAATAGATGAATTTATGTGCTATGTTTAGTGCTTTCAAAAGATTTTTGTACACCTAAATTTGTGTAGCTTTATATATAAATAAAGCTTAAATGTTTAAATTGTTGAATTGTTGCATAAGCTAGCACACTTACTGCTACTTGTAGATATCCTAGGATAATTGTGAAATATGCATATATATATTTTTATACATATCAAATGAGGCGGAATTACTTAAAATTTAAGTATTTAAAGGATATAGAAGCAAAAATTTCAATACTTATAATTGAAGGAAAATAAAACTTACAGGTATTGAAAAATTATTTTACAACAATTAATCAGGGCTTCCGCTCATTAATTAATGTTGAGGAAGAAGAAGAAAGATTATAAAAGAGGAGGAAGAAGAATGCTTTATTTTCCAAACAAGTTTTCTCTCAAAATTGTTAAGAGTGAAAAATAAGTTCTGATGAACAAATGAGAGAGGACGGCAAGGAAAGTGGAGCTCATCCGGAATTCATCACTTACTTGCATTATTCTTTTATATAAAGGTAACAATATTTTACATTTCTACTTTTAATTAATCTATTTTATTAAAAGGGGCTTAAGGAGAAAAAAATTTTAATTCTCTTTTTTACTCTTTAAAGTCTATTAAAATATAACACAAATTAGGTATTTCACCTCTTTTTTCATTTAATTCATTTGATAATATTTTATGTTTTAGTCAATAATAATTTTATATAATTATTAAATAAAATATTTTGATAATATTATATAATAAGAAATGTGAATATCCATATATTGATTTCAAGATCTTTTCTAACAAATATTCAATTATAAGTCAATAATAATTTATTCATTATGAAATTATAAATTAAATATTTTGTATTATTTATGTTATCTCCAACATGAAAATTCATATAAATGAATTTATAGAAAATAAATTAATATATTTTGATTACGAGAAATTATCTCTTAATATGGTATAATAATTTTTAAGAATATGACAAACTGATGAAATAAAATTATTTTCTATACTATTCAAATAACATTATAATTTTAATATTATAAACAAACTATTATTATTTCTATTTTGCTTTTTGTTTAGATATAGAATAATTTTTAAAGATGATGTATTAATTTTAATGTTAAATCAATTTAAAATTATACATATATTTTAAATTAGTTAAATACGTGCAAAGCACGTATGTTTCGACTAGTTAAAGTAAACTGACAAATAGTTGCCTAATTATTTGATAACTAGTATAATAATTACAGAAAAAGATAAATCACAAAGATTCATTGATAATTATAATCTTGGGCTTTGCATCTTCATTATTATTTTAGTCATGATTGTTGTCTTGAAAAGTCATAATGACTATTACTGTATATTGAGTCACTGTTGTCATTCATTGATAATTGTTATCTTAGATTTTTGTGCGTCGATTATTGATTGTTGAAGAAGTCATTATTACCGATGTTGAATTTATCATCGGCGTTGCATTATGCTGGAAAGCCATCACGACATTTGAACTTATTATTTCAAAAATCTTGATTTCTTGATTATTCCACCAATGACATTTTGCCAAAAAAAAAATTGTATTTATTCATCATCACTGAGATTAACATCATCAAATAGATTTTGAGAGTCTTGAAAAATGTCATAGGCTCATTGTGGTAGGACGTGACCTTTTAGTTTACTTTTATACTTCAATTATTGAGGGGAAGCTTTTTTTGGATGATTGAACTTCGTGGATTCTTGGTTCAATTGAATGACTTGACTCTATAGATGATTCTAATTCAGAATTATTATTGTCTTCTAAAAGAAGAAGTATTTTTTTTATTAATTTTTGCTTTAATTTAGATTTGGGCTTTGAAGCTCTTGATTTTTCCTTTGAATAGGGCTTTGATTCTGGTTTGGATTCTTTGGATAAGTTTGAGTTGAATGATTTGATTTGTAGATTTGAGTTAATGGACTTACTAATTTTTAATGGATCCTGGGTAAAAGGATTTTTTGCCAATTTTAATTGTTGGTGGATATTTGCAAATTCCTGGTTAATGGAGGTAATGATTTTTTTGACATTAAATTTATCCCACAATTTAACATAATACTATCTGGTGAAAATTTCATCTTCAACCGAGTATTGCCATTTTAAGATCCATGAAAATTTATATTTATTTAAAAAGTAGAGTAATTGAGGAAAAGAAACCTCATTTGATGAGGGTAAATTAAAAACTTGTTTGGAAATCAATTAGAAATAATTCTAAGACAGGGTCGTGAATGGACCACCATCTTAAGAACCAACTTCGAAAAATTAATTTTGAATTTTTTTATCAAAATTCAAAAGCTACGAGTGAGAAAAATCACTATTTTGATGCAGAAAAATCACGTGTCAAACACCAATATAGTCAAAATAATTATATTATTTTCATTTAAAAAAATTTTGAGACCTAGAGAATGAGATTTCCAATACTCCATGGTTATAATTTTGAAAATGTAGAATGAATGATAGATGATCTTTCCTTAAGATTTTTTGATAGGATTAATATTAATGGATTTTATTTCTAAGAGAATATCTTTATAAAAACTGAAACTTTTGTCCTTGTGACCAAGGACAAAGTGAAAATCTGGAAGAAAATAGGTTTTTGTTATTTCAGCAGGATCTTTCAATGGGGCAAATGAGGGCTTAATATGAAAGTGACTTTTACTAGAGATTTTTCTTAAATAAGAAGATAATTTTCTGTATTTTGTAATTGGTTGATTGATTAATTATGCATTAAAAGGTTGAATAATTAAGAATGAGTCAAATTAGTTGACCATGTCTGATTAGTAATTAGGTTTGGTAGACCCAAGTATTGTTAATTGGGATTGGTTAGGAGTAGAAAATTTCTCTTTAATTTGGGCCTTGAGGGCCATTTTTAGAGTCGAAGACTCCCCTTTGATTCCAGCTTTTGAAGCATGTGGCTTAGACCCCATTTTGACGACCCTACAAGAACTCACGAGTTGAATTATTAATGCCCTCAATAAATTCAATATTGAAATAAAAAAATATTAAGAATAAATTGTTACCTGACAAAACTTTGTTTGGAAGCAATGTCAAAACATGTTTTGCAGATTTACGATCAACTTTTAAAAGATATTTTTAATTTAATAGATTATCTTGAAATTTAGTATCGAATTGTATGATTCGATTAATTGCTTTAATAATGAAATGATAGATCTCAAATTCTGAAAATCTAATTTTAGATTAAAACAATTTGATTTTACTTGCAAATATAACTAAATCAATTTACTTTATTATCTTAACAAACGATTCAAGGTGTTTCCAATGTTGTTTTATTGATCAAGAGAAAATGAGAACATCATCATTATAAATAAGTGAGAAATCAGTAAATTGATTAAAGATTTCATTCATCATATTCTGGAATTTGCTTGGAGCATTTTTAAGATCAAAAGGCATTACATTCTACTCATAATGACCAAATAGATTTAAAATGCAGTTTTGTATTTATCAATTTCAATTATCTGGATTTGGCAGAACCCATATTTCATATCAAACTTAGAGAATACAACATATCCAAGTCTATTGATTAAGTCAATTTTGGTTGATATAAGATATTTTATCCATTCTAAAATATTGTTAATGAACTTGTAATTAAAAATTAATCGAGAAACTACTCGTTCAATTTTACTGGCCTTTTGGACATAAAAGGTCGAGTAAGACCAATGTGATTTGCTCATTCTAATAATATTTTTAGTAAGAAGTTCTGTAATTTCTTTCTTACAGAATTCAAACATTTCAGAATTCATATGAATTGGTCGTGTCTTTGTTAGGATATTTTTTTATCAAATCCTTTAATATAAGGCAGACTGACAGTATGGTGTTTTCTGTGCCAGAAACATTGAAAATGTCAGCACATAATTCTTTACAATTTTTTTGTTCAAAGATTTTAATTTATTTTTTAAGAAAGGTATTTCGAAGCTGTTCTTCAATCTTTTTGAATTGTATTTCATCTTGTAGAAAACATAATTATTTTTTACAAGAAATTAAATTCACAGTTTTATAAACAAAATTTTGTTTTAAAGTTTTCAATTTTTCATTGTGAGAAAAAGAAAGAAATTTGAATTTGACAAGCTTATTCATGGAATAAGTAATTATCTCATCATACTCTATTGTAAAATGATACAGTAAAGAAATGGATGGTAAACTTAAAATAATTTGGTATGTCATATTTTTTACTAAAATAAATGATATTTTAAAATATACATTGTTTTGACAAATATAAATAGTAAGGATTTCATAATTGATATGTATTCTAGTACCATTTGAAGACGATAAAGATTATTTTGTCTTCTTGAAGTACTTGGTAGGAACGAATCTTTCCTCCATACAATTCATAACAGCTCATAAATCAATAAGAGCCATTGAAGTGAAATCAAAATTTTAGATTATTATTCTGACCATTAAGTGTCATTCTTTAATTTTTACGTGATTAATAATTTGAAAGAAGTTATTATCATCTTGAATGTTGACAACATGTTCTTCAACCTCATCATCAAACATAAGGAATTTGTTAAGTTCTTCTAGTTCACTTGATTCATAATTTTTAATTAAATTCTCTATTTTTAAAAGAATTAATTCTTTTATTATTTTTGTGTTTGAGTATTTTGATTCTTTTATTTCATTTTTTATATTTTTTATTTCCTTTGAAGTTCCTAAGAGTAACTTCTTTTACATTTCCTTTAATTTTGTTAAATTTTTCAAGCTTATGTGAAAGTCTTGCAGTATTGTTATTGAACTTAATTTTTTCTTTCTTTTGAATTACCTTCTTAAGTCTTTCAATATATTCTTCTTTTAATTTCAGGATTTTCAAATTTTACTAATTAAATCTAACAAAAGTTTTTTTATTCTTCACTTTTATTTAAAACATGACAACAGCTATCCAATACATCTCATAGAGATGTTTGGAGAATCACTATCAGAGTTTGAAGAGTTTAATTCTTTAGATTCTAAGGATTTAGATTCTTCTAAATCTTCATTACTACTTTCATAGTAATTTGTTAATTCTATAATTCTAAATAATTTTTGTTTATCTTCTTCATATATTTTAATTGATTAATTTTATTTTTGACTTGACAAGCTTTGAAAAAATGACCATTCTGGCCACGCTTAAAACACTTAATTTTACTTTTATAAAAAAATGTTATTGAATTTTTTTAATAAATTTTATTCTTAGAAAGTATTTGTCAAATTTTTTTTATGGTGGAATTTTTTCGTAGAAGGTTTGTAAATTCTCTTTTAGGGTTAAGATGAGAAATTTTCCTATTCTTTTGAGAATGATCAATAGTAGATAATTCATATTTCTCACAAAAATTGCCTAATTCATATTTGACGGTTTTCTTTTTCTTTTTAATTTGTTTATTAATTATCATTTTTATACACATTCTTAGACTTTTTTTGTATTGTACCGATAATTATACCGTAGGTGAGACTATTATAGTCTATATTTCCTAGGTCATCACTATAGATTGTTCTAATTTTATGGGTAAATAAATTTGATAAGCCATTTATGAATTTTTTCTTTCAAAATGGTTGATTACTATCATCCCTAGATATTACAATCTGAAACATTAAACACCCATTAAACTCTCTATGCGTAATGTATAAACTATGGTATCTAATTTAAATACTAGTCTATTTTTGTTTATGAACACCAGAGTGATATGAAACATTGAACACATTTACACTGTTTATGTGTGATGTACATAAATTAGATACGTGTGGTATCGAATTTAAATAGTGGTTTGTTTTTGTTCGTTTATTTTTGTTTTTGTTTTAACTATGCGTAATGTAAATAAATTAGATACATATGATATCTAATTTAGATACCAATGTATAGAACAAGATCCGAAAAATAAATTGATGTCGAGTATAAAGTAATCTAGAAAGTGAAAAAACCAGAAAGACCATAACGAAAAGCCCAGCAAAACCTCATATTCAAAATTTAAAGTACCAAACATCCATTATTTGAAAAGCCATTTTTAAAAGTTTATTTTGTATAATTTAATTTTTTTGATACTCTTTTTACTTTAAAAAGTGCTACCAGACATGCCCAAATCATCTCATTTGCTTGCTTGCATATAGGGAAAAGATGAATAGTGGTAAGTAACTTATTTACTTTGGTAAATAAATTTCTTACGTAGTATACATTTGTTTACCTCATAATTACTTGGGGTAAAAATATTGCCAGGCGACTAATAAGACCGGCCTCTGCTCTCCTATTACACTGACCCCTTCATCAAGTCTCCTTCAGTATCAACCGTAGGGGTATTACCTTGATTTTACGAAGCCAGACCCTAAAAACTTAGGAGCGTATTTTTGGAATTTGACATTTTATGTTTAGAATATATGACTCATGAGGAACTGTTTTGGAATTTTCAACTTCCAAATTGTAATTGTATTTTATATTTTGGCCAGTTTTCTAAAAAAAACAACATTATATAAAGTTATTACAAAAAGTCTACTATACATTAAAACTTTTAAATGACCTCACAAAAAACAACACTTTAATAATGTAAATTATTATTACACCTCCTAAAATATGTCTTACTCTCATAGATGAGGCAAGTGCACCGATTCAGTCCACCAAACCGGCTGAACCGGCCCATTAAAGTATGACCCGATCGAAACATCAAAGCGCGACCCTCGCCCGACTGTGTGTGAACGGTATCGGGCTGGTTCAAGTTCGTGGACCAGGCCCGGCCCTCATGGGCCCGAACTGGCTTGGCCCGTGGCATTCTTTCTTTTTCTAAAAATTTAAAAAATTGTATGTCGGCCCGACCGTGTGTGAACGGTATCAGGTCGGTTCATGTCCGTGGACCAGGCACGGGCCTGAACTGGCTCGGCCCGTGACATTCTTCCTTTTTCTAAAAATTTAGAAATTGTGCATGGTTTGGAGCTTGAACTATTGACCTCTTTCTTAGAAACTACATCATTTATCAATAGACCAAGTTAACTCTTGTTGAAATATTATGTATCTTAAATAATATATTTTTGAGATAGATGTATTTAGTTAAATGTACATTAAAAAAACATTATTTCTCAACAAATAATGAAATTTTAAATTAAAAAAACATTATTTCTCAACAAATAATGAAATTTAAAATGAAGAACATTATTTCTACATCTCATAGATTAGAATTTTATAAATTTTTTTGAATTGAATTAAAGAGTTAGATATCGAATTATTTTCTTTTATGGGTTTTCTCTAGTCGGATTTTTTTCAGTAAAAGTTTTAACGAGGCTAGCTCGGGGGGGGGNATAAATAATAAATAATAAATTTATGATACTTAAAGTCACCATGATTATTATAATTTTTTTGTTTAAATGAATACTTTATTGTGATGTACTTTTAATTTATAATGATATAACTATTTAATTCAATGAATAAAATAATTATTTTACTTGGTATGACAAGTTTTTCTATTGAGATTCTAAAGGAAAAAAATAATTAAAAGAAAAGTAACATGACTTCCATATAGTTTAGTGATAATCCCTACATTTTATCTATTCCACACCAAGGTTTAACTCTCCTCATCTACATTTTTTATAATTACATCACATTAAAGGAAGGAAAACGGGACAGTCCGGTTATTTAATCGGGACCGGCCCATGAATTGACTTGGCCCAGACTGTCACGGCTCGACCCGTGAGTACACGGGCCGGTTCAGCGGTTCATTCTGGCCTCCCTAAAATTTTAGCAACCCAGCCTAGAACTGGCCCGTGAACCGCCTGAAAAGGTCCAGGACCGGCCCGTGAACCGCCCGGACTGAGCATTACCGGGCCCCGGCCAGCCCGGTTGCCACCTCTACTCTCTCCTCTCTCCAAAATTTTAATTTCTCTCACCTCTAATAATTCTTTCTCTCTCTTCTCTCCTCAAACTTCTCTCCCCCACAATAGAATCTTCTTTCTTCTCTCATAGAAGATTTCAAAATTTTCTCTCTTCCCCTCTCATAATTTCATAAATTCTCTCACAAGTATCCAAAAGGTTTTAAAAAATTTCCCTCACCTCTCCTAAATTTTTCCCAAAAATTTATAAAACCTTTGAAAATCTCATATGTAGAATATACTACTATATATAATAAACATACATATATGTGTACACCATATATATGTATGTGTGTATAATATGTGTTATATATTATAACACACACATACACATATATACACGTTGGCATATGTATGTTATAACACATATTGCATTTACATATATGCGATATAATATATAAGTATATATATATATTCCGTTCTCAAATCCCTGAACTTATGAAGTCTCGTTTCTGTAGTAGACCAATTCGTTAACATACCACCGAGCCATTTTTTATTAACATAATGACACCGAGCCATTATCTATGTTACGCCAGATGTTCTATGGATACAAACTTTTTAATGCTCAAAATTTATATATATATATATATATGGGGGTGTATATAATATGTGTACGTGCAGGTATGTGTGTACATATATATATAATAAAATAAATATATAAATGATGTACTAAACCATCTAGTATAAATATATATATATATATATATATATATATTAAACAATATATAACATGAATACTACTATTGTAGCGTGTTGAAAATTTTCCCAAAAATTTAAGTATTTGTCCTCTACTCTCCCGATATTTTTTTCAAAATTTTTATCTCCTTGTCTCCTAAAATTTAAAATTTTAAAAAATCTCTCTCTACGAAAATCTCTCTACAAATAAAATTAAAAGGGACGAAGTGGGTGGGAAGAGAGAGAGATTTGAGCAAAAAAGAGAGTTAAAATATCTACCATAAAAGTCTCTAACCAAATTCATAAAGAGAGATAGATAATGAGATAGTTATAAAAAACTACAAAAGAAAAGGCAAAATAGTACATATACAATAGTAGAAACTATTTAATTGAATTGAATTTGTTATGACTATATATGATTTTTATTGATAGTTGGAGACATATTTATACTGAAAATGTAAAAAGTGCCTAAATACTAAGATTTGTATTAAACTAATTTGATTTCGACAAATGAGATTGTACTAGTAGAGTTTAAGCTTCTACACTTATCACTTAAGAGTACTAGTTTGTGTCATTATGACTCTCCCTCCTCAAATTATAATGTATCCTTAACCAAAAAAATTAACTAGTTTGATTTAAAAAATTCAAGAATATAATTTAGTTTCTTAATATAATGATTAGAGCATTAATAATGCAATTGATTGCTATAAATCCTCATGAAATTTTAAAAGGAGCTTTCTAACCTAATGGACATCTTATTATTTCTTTCTTTCATCAAATAAACCTTATTAAGAATATCAAATAAAAATTCATAAGCAAAGAAACTAGCCATTTGACGCATATGAGTTTTTAGATGGATAAACTCAGACGGCCACATCCATGAGGTCGTGAGCTCTGTCAATGATCTCTTAGAATTCGATACTTTGTAAAAAGGTAAAGGAATTGATTGAAGTCCTTTGAACTTGCAAGGAGCAACTAGCTAGCTTATGAACTTAATTATGATAGGTTATAATGAATGATGTTAAATTTTTCAAAAGACATAAATGTTTATTTGAGAAGAACGAGACAGAGGACAAATAAATATTCTAACATAAAAATATCCCCTTCCATTTGAAAAAATAGCACGGTATTTTTTCACAAACATAAGTGTATAGTTAATTTAAATCTCTCAGATCTATTAAGCTCATAATTTCAAGAAGATTACACTTATTACCCGCGTATAATTCTTGAATAAAGTGAATATAGTAACTCTATGAAATCATCTAAAAACAACATATGATTCCATCTCAAAAAGAGAACTCATTACTTCAAAAAAAAGAAACCCAAAACCTTAGGAGAATGAAAAGAATATGTCTCTTAAAAAGGGAGAGGAAATTAAGCCAAAAGAAACCTCTACGATATGGTTACCTTTCCCAATATTCTCTTTGTCTATAATAAATACTTGGTTATATATTGGCTGATTGGCGTTCAATCTTACAGAGAAGAGGAAGAGGAACAAGAAAAGTATAGAACCAATGGAGAAAAATGGAGCTGCCAACATGTATGAGGAATTTGAACCTTTCTGCTCATGGCATAGGCTTGAAGATCGTGATATACTTGAGGCTCATCTCCAAGGTTACTACTTTTCCTAAATTTCTTTTCATTACTTTCAATTCATCATGCCAATTCAATAGGTTAAAGAATTGGATAGATCACACTTGGTTTTACATTAAGAAAAAATAAATTTGGATAGACTTGTTACAAATTCTAAGGAGAATTAAAAGGGATAATATAACTCAAAACCACAATCTCTAATGTCATCGTAGACGTTTTTCTTCTTGTAGGGCATTTAAAAAGGAAGAACGTCGAATTTGTCTTGCTTTTTTTTGTCCAATGAACATTGACTATTTGACATTTATGTGCAATTTGAAAACTTTATGTAGATTTCAAAAAGGAACATTTAACGGTACGGATCAACAACAATGATATACTTACTATATCTGGAGAACGTCGTACGAAAGACAGAACTAAACAAAGTCGTTTTATAAAAGAAATAAAACTCTCAAAGGATATAGATGGAAACGGAATCAGAGCGAAGTTTGGTGGTGGCATTCTCTCCCTTAGTATGCCAAAGAAAGTCTCTAATTTGACTCAGCAATCTAAAGACAATGGAAAATCAAAAGCTGAAGAAAGAAATAACGGTACTGTTAGCTCTCCAGGCATTAAAGCCCCTAAAAATACCATTATGTGTAAGCTTAAGCCAATAAGCAATATGTTTGGACTAAAATCTTCAGTTTTAGGATTCATAAATGGGAAGAAGAAGGCGGTGGTGATGG
The DNA here is from genome assembly GCA_003255025.1 of Datisca glomerata. Taxonomy (NCBI): domain Eukaryota; kingdom Viridiplantae; phylum Streptophyta; class Magnoliopsida; order Cucurbitales; family Datiscaceae; genus Datisca; species Datisca glomerata. Next base: position 910,786 of record QANY01002371.1, read on the forward strand.
TGGCTGCAGTGGCGGTTGTGACGGTGGCTTTGGGAGCTCTTGTAGCACAAAAATATAGACAACCTTAATATGTACTAGAAGCTAAATAAGCTGTGTACTTATTAACACATTTCTCAGCTGCCCGATTCTTATAATTGTCACAGTTTGTATTTACACAACTCTCGAAATGAACAGTTTGTTGAATTTATTTGATAATTATCGCACGATTGAAACTAATAATTTTTATATGAACTTATTTGAAATGTTAAACTTCATTTAGTTTGGATTTTTATTAAAAATTTATAAATTAACGTAAAAGAAATGGGTGACTCGAATCAACCTTGATACATATGAAGATAAGAAATATCATAATGTAACGGTGACAGATTATCACAATAAAATTTATCTAATTATAAGTCGGTACGTAGAACTAGTGTGTAAACAATTTTGATTAACTTGTATTTTTCAGTTCATCATAATCATATGACAATTAAAATAAATTATATCACCTCACTTGTAAGGGTATAATTGGTTAATAAAACTAGTAAATTATAATTTGTGTAACTCTCTGTAATTTATCTAAAAGAAAAAGTAATTAGTAAGGTTAACAATTAAAAAGTAACTAAGAACAAAATATTTCCATTATCATTTGACAGTGCACAATTAAGAGCAAGTTCTCTTATATATGTCACCTACCTACCTGTATACTATCTTATCTGATTCACTCATTGACACTAGCTAGCTAGTAGAAATTGTTTGACAGTAGGTAAACAAACAAACAAATATCGCATCAGACAAATGGGAATTCACAGGCGAGTTAAGAACTTAGTATTCTAATTTTCATGCACAGAGTGCATCCATTGAATGAGAATTTGAAAAGAGTACACACACAGATTAACAGCAAAGAAAAGCTGCTCCTGAACGAATGAGTTCAATCATGAAATGGAAGCTTCTCTTGTGACCCGGTAGAGAGTATTAGCAGAGTAACCAAGGGTATCCACCAACAGTTGACCAAACCCACTGCCACGACAACCTTGCTCACCCCAGAGCATCTACAAGGCGGCGGAAAACGTCCCAGTGACGACTCATCCGGCGCTGGCAGTTCCTGACCATTTGGTGAAGGAGGAGAACGAGGAGGTGGAGGAGGTTGGGGATGGACGGAAGGAGCAGCGCTGGGTGTACCACCTTGTTGATCTACATCACCACCATCCGTTGAATTGTCGCTCAACTGATCAAGGACTTGGACTTGGAGCTTGAGACCCATGAAACAGTGTTGAAAACGGCCGCATAAGAAATACCTATTGCCTGATTCGTTCAGATGGATCACTGTTTCCCCGTCGTTGTAGGTCCTGATGGGGTCTATTGTGCGGCACGTAAAATAGTCGATTTGATTCACTTCCAGCACGTCATGGACCGGCAAGTATTTGAACACTGCTCCCCCCATATATAAGAAGTCATAAAAAAAGTACTACAATTTCAGTTATTTTCTTTAACAAGACGAGAAAAGGGGAAACAGAAAAGCCACAGAATGACAGTCGTTCTAAAATAAAACCAAAGAATTCGATTTAATCTCGTTTGGATAATGTATTTTTTCTCTCCTCTTCAGAGATACAAAAATTAGCAAAACATATATATGGATCTTTTAATGCTTACTCAAAGAAAGAAACTTACTAAATTGGAAGTTAATCGTATTTTAACTCATGCAAATGATTTCAAAATGCATCTTAATAAACCCGTCAAGAAGCATACTAATGAAGCTCATCAAGTCATGGATATGAATAGTATTAATTAATATAACTAGCTAGCGTGTCCTAAAAATACAAGAAAACTACATACGAGAACACATCCACGAAGGAAGAAGAACAAGAAGAACGAACCGAGAAAGTCACCAGCACGAAACGTGGTCGCAGTAGACCAGGTTTGGAGGTCAGCACCGAGATCCCAGCCCGTTTCTCCACCGACGGAGTGGTTTGTTGCCCAAACGCAACGGAAGAAAATCGATGAGATTATTATCAACAGGATCGCCTTTACTGTCCACCCCGGTCTTAGTCCCTCCATTTTTGGGTCGTCTAATATCAATCTACACAGCACATGTACAACCAGAAACTTACATTTAACTTTCAAGATTTGATTCAAGATTAAACGACGGAAAACAGCAAATGGATGTGCATTTAAATTCAGAACCACAATTTCTCGCCTAAAGTGGATTGATATCGCTTTAAGAAGTAGAAAACAACAGCGCGCGGACTCAAATTAGTTGCAGTGGGATTAAACCAAGAAGTGATGAAATTGCAGAATCGAAAGCGTCAGACGTTTCAGTAGTGGAGAAATGACTGCAAATTTTTGTCACACACGGTATCAACAAGAAGAATAATGGATGATGATCATGACAATGACGATTACGAACAACGGTGTCAATCTCAGAGAGAGAGAGAGAGAGGGAGAGAGAGAGAGAGAGAGTTTGGATAGGCGCAGTACAAATCCCCTCTCTTTCCCGCCTTTTATAAGACTGATTATTATTATTTTTTTGTGTGGAAGGTTTTCTGTTGGTCAAGGGAAATTCAGTTGGTAACGGCTACGCTAGCTAATGACGAGGCGTGTGTACTACACACATGGCTCTTCTCCCCCAAACCCTCACCTCACTCATATTGGATAAGGGTTCTCTCTTCGGTTGGTCAAACAGAAAATTTCATGTTCAATCTGATCAGTCTTTTTGAATAACGGACAGACTACACCTGATTTTAAAATTTTAAGAAAATAGAGCATCAAATTTATAGTAGCCAATTTCATTTTGGTGATCATTTCAGTTTTTTTTAAAACGGAACATTACAGATATTTTGATATTTAAAAAAAAAATCCGGTCATTTAAAATAATATTATAAAATTTGTTATATATAATATAACTAAAAAAAACTGAATCAATAGATTATCACTACAAGAAATATCACATTCTACAAATAGATTATCACTATAAGAAATATGACATTCTACAAAAAGTGGATATCCCCATGAAAAATAATACACAGAGATTACGCGACGCCTATGATAGCCCCTCATATTAAAAGTTTACGTTTTTCGCGAGGCTCAACACCTCCTGTGAAAACGCATGCGGTATCTCATTTTTCACAAGATTTTTCGACTCCTGTAGAACGTTGTTTAATGAGATTTTACGACTCATGTTACTTTTATTCAACATGTATTTTTAATTCTCGTGAATTAATTTTCATAAATATTTTGCATCCTATAAAGTGAGATGCCATAAAGTTCAAAGTATTCATATTAAACACTTTCAAAAAGATAATTTTAAATAGCATAAAGAACACTAATATTATTAGGGGTGTTCAAAAATCGTCCAGACCGTTTAGTCCGAATCGGTCCGATCTGAAATTGATCGGTCTAAACGGTTTTTTTATTGTTAATGGTCGGTTCGGTCCTTCTTTTAGAGAGGACCAAAAATTCAGACCGGTCCATAATTTTTGTTAATTCTGGACCGAACCGACCGTATAGATACTATATATATATATATAATTTTTTTAGGGTTAGGTTTCTCCTCTCCCTCAGCTCAGTCAGACGTAGACCCAGACCTAGCCTCTCTCCTTCTTCGCGTCACGCGACTCACGCAGTCACGCCTCAGTCCAGCTCCAGACCTAGCCCCTCTCCTTCTTCGTGTCACGTGACTCACGCCTCAGTCCAGCTCCAGCCAACCCCTCTCCTTCTTCGCGTCTCCCCTCCAGAGTCCAGCCAGCCTCAAACGTCTCCCTCAGCTCAGACCCTATCCCTCTCCCTCAGCTCAGTCAGACGTAAACCTTCTCTTTCTTCGTGTCACGCCCCCAGAGTCCAGCCAGCCTCTCGCGTCTCCCCTCTAGAGTCCAGCTAACCTCTCGCGTCGCCCTCAGCTCAGACCTTCTCCCTCTCCCTCGGCCTCAGCTTAAACCTTCTCCCTCTCCCTCGGCCTCAGCTCAGACCATCTCTCTCTCCATCTCCCTCTCCCTCTCCCTCTCCCTCTCCCTCTCCCTCGGCCTCAGCTCAGACCCTCTCCCTCTCCCTCGGCCTCAGCTCAAACCCTATCCCTCTCCCTCGGCCTCAGCTCAGGCCCTCTCCTTCTTCGTCCAAGTAAGATCAATGGTTCTAATCCAACTCTACTTTGATTAATTTTGTTGCTCTGTTATTTTTCCAATTCTACTGTGATTAATTTTGTTGCTCTGTTATTTTTCAATTCTACTGTGATTAATTTTGTTGCTCTGTTATTTTTCAATTCTACTGTGATTAATTTTGTTGCTCTGTTATTTTTCAATTCTACTGTGATTAATTTTGTTGCTCTGTTATTTTTCAATTCTACTGTGATTAATTTTGTTGCTCTGTTATTTTTCAATTCTACTGTGATTAATTTTGTTGCTCTGTTATTTTTCAATTCTACTGTGATTAATTTTGTTGCTCTGTTATGAGTTATCTACACTTTGTATAACTTAACAATCGCTTAACTCTACCAGGAGATGTCTACTGGAACTCCAAGTCAAAACCCCGATGATGCAATAATTAATGATGGTTCTTCACTGCCACCAAAACCTATAAAAGGTAAGAGAAAATGCAACCGAGTCTCTTCTAGTGTTTGGAATAATTTTGTAAAAGTTGAAACTGGTGATCCTAATGATGAGAGAGCTACTTGTAATCATTGTAAGCGTACGTTTGCATGTGTTAGTGCTAATGGTACTTCTTGTCTGTGGAATCATCTGAAAAGATGTAAGAAGAATCCTAACAAGTTTGATGATCCTAAGAAAAAAACTGTTAGTTCTTAATCCTAATAGTAGTAGTGAGGGAGCTGATGATAGTACTTGCACAATATCTACTACTACCTTTATTGCTGAGAAGTGTAGGATGTTGCTTGCTAGGATGATCATTAAAGATGAATTAGCGTTTAGTGTAGTAAAGGGTGAAGGATTTAGGGAATTTTGTTGGGGCATGCAACCTAAGCTTATTTTTCCTAGCCGGATAACAATAGCTAGAGATTGTTTCAAGGTGTTTGTGTGGGAGAAAGAAAAGTTAAAGAAGGTATTGTCAAGTAAAAATCAAAGATTATGTCTGACACTGATACATGGACATCAGTGCAAAATCTTAAATACATGGTACTTACTGCACACTTTATTAATTATGATTGGGTATTACATAAAAGAATCATTAACTTTTGTCCAATTGCTAGTCATAAAGGGGAGTCAATTGGAATGGCTATTGACCAATGTTTGCTTGACTGGGGTATTGAAACGGTTTTCACGGTCACCGTTGATAATGCAAGTGCCAATGATGGTGCAATCACTTATTTGAAAAAATCTATCAGAAATTGGAAGGGGCATGTGTTGGATGGTGAGTTTATGCATGTTAGATGTTGTGCACATATTCTTAACCTTATTGTGCGTGATAGTTTGGGGGATGTTCATGACTCTGTCACTAGAATTCGTAGTGCGGTCAAATATGTGAGGTCATCTCCTGCACGGTTTCAAAAGTTTGGGAGTTGTGTAGAGGCTGCAAAGATATCTTCTAGGAGTCTGGTGTCTCTAGATGTTCATATTAGGTGAAATTCCACTTATTTGATGTTGAAGTCGACTGAAAAGTTTCAAAAAGCATTTGAAAGGCTTGGAGAACAAGATGCTTATTATTTATTGGAGTTCCATGGAGATGAGAAACTTGGCCCTCTAGGGGATGAGGATTGGGATAATGCTCGACTGATTATCAAGTTTTTGAAAGTTTTCTACGAAATAACATTAAGGCTTTCCGGGACTTTGAATGTTACATCTCATAGATATGTTCATGAGGTTTTTTTGATTGAAAACTTGATTAAGAGATATTCTTCATCTAGCAATGTTCTTTTGAAAAAAATGGCAAGTAATATGAGGACCAAGTATGACAAGTATTGGGGAGGAGTCAATTATTTGTTGTTTGTTGTTGCCATTCTTGATCCCCGCTTTAAAATGAGATTTGTATCACATGCATATGATATGTTGTATGATCCTGACCTTGCCTGTGAATTGAGAAGGAAAGTGACTTCTACTTTTGATAGAATATTTGAGGAATACAAAATGAGATTTGCGTCACAATCAGTGCTATTTGTTGATCAATCATCACAATCTGAGATCATTGAAAATGATGAAGAAGATGATTTTAGTTTGGCCTCCACATTTTCAAAACAGTTGTGCAAGGAAAATAGCTTAGAGGTTAAGTTAGAGATTGATAGATATTTAGTGGAGCCATGTTTAAAGCCGAATGTTGAGTTGAATCTTCTTAATTGGTGGAAAATAAACTCTTCAAAATATGAGGTTCTTAGCCTTATAGCTAGAGATGTCTTGGCGATTCCTATCTCCACAGTTGCATCTGAGTCAGCCTTCAGTACAAGTGGTCGAATATTAGATCCATTTCGCAGTTCATTGGCTCCGAAAACTGTTGAAGCTCTTATATGTGAACAAAATTGAATTCTGAGTAAACCTGTGCATATTAATCTCAATGAGACATTACAAGAGATTGTGGAAATAGATGAAAGTAGCTCATTTATATATTGTTATTTATATTTTTTTACATGCTTTTGAACTCATCATCTTTATGTTTATGAACTCATTGTCTTCATGTGAATAGAATGTATCAAGATGTAGGAGGCGGCTATCATTACCATTCCATGATGTGATTAAAGGCTGGAGATTGATGAACTTCTATGTTTTGTTGTGTTTCTGATTTACTTTTTTTAGATATTTGAATATTGTATATTATTATTATTTATATTTTGAAGTTTAAATATGTTTGAATATGCTTTTGAACTCATCATCTTTATGTTTATGAACTCATTGTCTTCATGTGAATATAATGTATCAAGATGTAGGAGGCGACTATCATTACCATTCCATGATGTGATTAAAGGCTGGAGATTGATGAACTTCTATGTTTTGTTGTGTTTCTGATTTACTTTTTTTTAGATATTTGAATGTTGTATATTATTATTATTATTTATATTTTGAAGTTTAAATATGTTTGAATATTAGATATTAGTACTTTGAACTTTGGATATTTTTAAATGTTGAATATTAGTACTTTGAAGTTTTGATATGTTTAGATATGGTAAACTGCTAGTCAAAATTTGTCGTTATTGTTAAATAATATATTTATTGTAAAACAGGTATTTAGTCTGTTAAGTCTGTCCGAACCGATCGTTGAATTTCGGTCTGGTTGGTCCGGATTTTTTTCTAGTTTTTTGGTCCGTTCGGTCCTCCGTATAGGAGGACCGTGATTTTCGGTCTGGTCTTATTTTCCTTCAAAAGTCCGATCAGACCGACCGTTGAACACCCCTAAATATAATAATTGATAACATTAACATTTCATCATTTCAACAAAATTTTACATTATTTATTTAACATGCTTACAAATAAATCTAACTTGAAAACTAACTAACTTATCATTATACTATACAAGCAACTGATGTTCCAATAAATGAAAAATATAAAAAGATTTGCACAAAATCATGTAAGTTAACCTCAAAAATATAATTCTATTCTCAACTCGAGAAATCGTTACAACAGTTCCAGAGAGTTGTAGATACATGCAAACAAGTAAACATCAACATTATGCTTAGTAAAGAGTACCATATATTTTTTAATAAATAAACAAGTAGAATACAATTCTCCATAATATGGACAAAAATGTACAACAAGTAATAAAATTATCACTGTGTTCCTCGTCTTGATTTTGTTCATAACATTTTCTTAACTTCAAAACACTTACAAGTACAAAACTCACAAGATCTGCAATCCCTAATACTATATGGTCATAAGTCTACATTACCTTTATTACACGATGAACGATTGAGATTTCTCGACCCTGTACAAAATATACAAAGAGATATGTGAGCATAAATAAAAAGACAGTAGAAGAGTAAGAATAAAATAGATCTCAAGCTTGAAAAACATGCATTTAACTCATTCTTGTTTAAGTTGAGGGATCCACGTAAATAATCAAAATAAAAAGAAATGTATGAGGACAAATAATGAATGCCCATTGTTAGACATTCACACTCTCAATCAGACTCAAATTTGCACACTGCCTAAAGAGTTGAAACTCAGAAATTATATTTAAGATTAATAGTGAAACATTACCTTGGGCAAGAGAACTTACATTTTGCTAAACGACATATCAAAGATGAAAATATAATGTTCAAATATAAAAACCATCAAATTTCAACAAGCAGAAACCACAAGAGTGTGTCAAACCACTTAAGGAGGAAGACAGAACAGTACAAATATAAGTCGTCAAAGTCTTATGCTTAAAGAACTGAATAATCAGAAAATCAAAATGAAACTTCTAAAACACTTGCATCAACATTGAAAACAACAATCTCTCCAACACGAATAGGATCCTTACTCATGTGTAAGAATAAAATATCCCCTTGAAATTGGTATGAGCAATTGTAATTAGATAAAGAACATAAATAATAATTTCTTTCACTAAAATTAATGAAAACTCCAAGTTTCACAAAATTAACAATTGTTTTACAGAATAATATGAAGTTTTGATTTGACAAAATTCTTTGCTAGAAATTGGATTGATATGGACAGATGATAAACAATCTTTAGGACATTCTAATAAAAAAAGCGCATTTAATGTTGCTTTGATAAACAATCTTTAGGACATTCTAATAAAAAAAGCGCATTTAATGTTGCTTTGAGTCTTCTACAAAAATGAATTATTGAAAATACGAGAGATTTTCCTTTCCAGCTTAAATATGATGGTAAGCATCACTTTCTGAAATAAGTAATCAGTTAGCCACTGCTTGAAGTATGACTCGTACTTATTGGATTAATCGCATATAAGTTGTCTTACTCTCTTAAAACCAGGTTCCATGCTTCCAGACAAAACAACAATGACAGGAGACTCACCGCCTGTCATGCACATCAATCCATTCCATATGATTAGAGCAGATGTAACTATCATGCCTGAAAGATTAACAAGACTACTCATATAAGCCGATGTTTCACTTTGCTTCATCAGACTATACCTTTGATGCCACTTTTTTTGCAAGAAAGGTTTATAAAAGAGAGAGTTGTTAATGAAGACTACACCTTTGATGCCACTTTCATTTTCTTGAAAGAGGCAAAAATGGTAGAATTTTCAGGCTCAATTTGTTAGAACATTGATATGAACTAATAAGGGAGTCAAAAAAGTTTCTTTCAATAAATAAAATAAAAGTGACAGCTATAAAAATTTGAAAAGTTGTGCAATGCAATACGAGTACTTTGAGCAAGCAGGTAGAAGTATTGTCTCGCTATCTAAACTGAACAGTAAGTGAGATCAAACCTTACACATTCTAGACGTTGAAGAAGTGCAGTTTTAAATTGCTGAATACCTCGTCCACTTGATGTGGGATCTAGTTTATGAGCTTTCTCAAAGGCATAGAACCGACCTAGTTCTAAAATCAACATCCATATGTGAAGTTAGCATTATTCCTTTTGAGACCATTTTGCTAAAAGATAAAACAACAGAAATATAGAAGATTCACATCGTAAAGAAAAATAATAAAAGAATAGAGAAGTTTCACAAAAACTCTATGTACAAAAAGCAACAAGAAAATTGCAGCTTGCACAAATAGGCAACCCTTGGCTTGGTAGCCTCAACTTCATCAACAACACAGAGAATCGAAGCTATCTCAACAAGGGAAGAAGGAACCACCTCACTATCCATCATAGACTTTCGTAAATGCCCACTTGTCTGAGTTCGCATGATCCTCCTGGGCAATTGCTGATCGGAACCTCTTCTATATGCCATATCTAAATGCTAGCAAATACCTAAACAAACTTTGTTAAATGAAACTTTTAATAATCAAATGAATGAACTTCACAGAATCCTATTCATCAGAACAAAACAAACAAACAAAAAAAGCTCCCAAATTCTTAGTTTGGCTGCTGAGAATACTGAGGAAAGATAAGAACACTAGTTGAGTCTAAACAATTTTGAAACTTGTGAGCCACTTAAAACCATCAAACTTCAGTCAACAAATCATAAATCAATTATTTAGGGTTTGATTCGACACCGCCCTTTTATTAAAGTAGAAACAAAACAGGCAGGGGAAGTAAAACAAGCAAAAACTATGAGTTCATCTGCTTTTCATGTGATCTTTTCTTCCCTCATCAGTCACCAAACAAACAAAAGAAAACTAAAAAAAGATAGACACCGGAAAAGAATAAAATCCCCAGAAACAACCAATAACATAAGTAACACAGGAAGAAATGGAAATTAACGACTTCAAGTCATATATTGGTTTTGCTCCCACAATAGAAACACATCAACCATACTCAACTAAGTCATAAAGACATCCAGATCCAGTTAACTGCTACTACTTGTATCCTTTAAGTCAACAACATTAGTCACTATCACCAATACGTGAGAAAGCACTCATGGTCACATACCCACCTTCTTTCTGTGAACAGAGAAGAAAATTAACAATCAATTGGATCCAAAATGAGAAAAATGAAATTTTCACAAGAAAGAGAGCAGAGTAGTTACCACTTCACCAAAACACTTCAAAGCTTGAAAGAACAAAGAACCAGTTGCATAGTCTAAATGAATTCAGTATAATAAAACGGTGAAGATGGAAGAAAGAGTGGAAGAAAGTGAATGGAAGCTTCGCATAATTCCGAGAGAAGGAGAGAGAGTATGAGGAGGGGAAGAGGCAAACAACGATAAATGCGTGAGGCGACGACGGGGTCGAATCAAACCAGAAAATCAATGAAATCGTAGTTCCTTTGTCTTTGAGCAAGAGAGTGAGAGAGAAACTAATCAGTGAGAATCTTTGAGCCCTAAGTCGTCTGAGAGGGAGAAGCTCCGTCGAAGTCCAGCCCTAGGTCGTCTGAGAGGGAGAAGTTGCGCCGAGGATCTCTGTGCCGAGAAAGAAGTAACGATTTCAAGGGTCCAATTCAGAGAGAAGCAACGATTTTCAGAGTTTCTCTTAAAATGGAGAAGAAAGTTGAGCCCCTCTGAGAGAGCTCGAGAGAATATTGTTTCAGAGAAGAAAAATTTGAGCGGCCCCCCTGAGAGAGCTCTAGAGAACGAAATGAGATGTGGGTCTAATTTTTGCTTAAGTGTGTCCCGCTTCTATTTTACCCCTCCCGCATTTTTTTTTACGTTTGACATGAATAAATTTTATTTAATTTTTAATTCTCTTGTTGTTTCTTATTTTTAACAAGAGAAGACTAAGACTCTTGTATTTTATTCCTGTAGAATGTTATATTTCTTGTAGTGTATAGCTTGCAAATAATACGTGATTACCATTAAAATGCAACAAAAACATCATATTAAATGACATTAAAATTCAACAAAAACAACATAGTAAATGGCATTATCATCATGAATGATAAAACACTCAAAAGTTTGCTTGAGTTTCCTCATTATTCAGTTTCATCATCCTTCTCCTCATTTATTCGCATCACAGGAAATTGAATTGGGCAAAATAATCTTCAGAATTGATAATAGTTAGGAGAAACGACTAAAACAAAACATATACATAAATCTGCCTACAGGAAATTACCATAAACATAAATAATCTTCAGAATTGAAAATATATCATGCCTACAGTAAATTAACATAAAATAAACTAAACAAAAAGGCAGAAATTTTTCTGTGTTCATAAACACAACAGAAAATTTGAATCAACTAACTTAGATCTTGAACAGTAAATTAAGTAAATATATCATCCCTAAGTAAATTAACATAAACACAAAACATAAACATAAACTTAGATCTTGAACTAAGTAAGCTTCATCTCTATCTCTCTCTTCGAAGCAGAATTTTTTTTCCTACTAACAGAGTTTTTTCAAGCAGAAATCAATAGAGCTTTTCAAGCAGAAAAGGCAGAAAATTTTCATCTCAATTCGAATCAGAAAAGCAAGCAGAAAATTTTCAATATCCAAAAAAATTTCTTCAGAAATCAATATCCAGAAAACGCAAGCAGAAATTTTTCAGAGTTGGGCATTTTACATACCTTCGAGACAGAGATTGAATGAGAGAGAGGAAAGAGATGAGAAATTTGCATACCTTCGGTTCTTCTTCTTCAGTTCCTCGGTTCTTCAAGTCAGAGCTTAGAGATTTTTCGGTTCTTCTTCAGTTCTTCTTCTTCGGTTCTTATTCAGTTCTTTGACAGATGAGAGGAGAGACAGAGCTTTAGAGGCCACTGCCCTAGAAGAAGTGAAGAGTGAAAAATCGAAGAAAATTTGAAAGGAAAGAAGAGCTGAAATTTTGGGCCGAAATCAACGAGTCAGTGGACTCAGTGGGGCTTCAAAATCTGAAGTTCAAATTGGGATGAAAACCGTTATATTTATTTGTACTGAATGGATCAAGCTAGGTAGAGACACTGTCGTATTTGATTGTTGTTAATATAATGTGGCGCCCCATTGTGAAAAAATTTGCCAAATACAATGGTGGCTATAGGCACAATAAAAATGGCAGAGGGGTGAAATACTTGTACCAAAAGTGTTCATTTACTTCTGATCATAAGTACCAGAGAAAATAATATAACATGTTATGTGTTATATTGTTTTCTCCATAAGTTCAACTGTGATAGGAAAAGAAACAATTAGAAAAAGACAGAGGTTATTGTGAATCGAGAAAAGACACTACCCAGAGAGTTGATAAAATGATGTTGATAATATCTTAGAATGAGTCGTGGTAAACCACTGTCCTTAATGCCGATTTTGTGCCCTCATGAGAAGTACCTCGTTGCATCAAGATTCTCTATAAGTCCGGCCTCCAAGATTCAATAGTCTAAACTATGTTCTTCTATATGTACACTCGTAGTAGAAAAATCATGAAAATCATACATTATATCCAGCATAGGAGAATAAAAATGATTTGAAAACCCACATTTTGTAAACTAAATTTTCAAATGCCTACTCAACGTGTAGAAGGAAAAGCTCTGTATATAGATGTAAAGAAAATGTAACCTTAATTACTTATTGGTGCAATAAATGTAATATTAATATTTTTATAAAAAAACTTTTGTACCTGCTAAGAGAATGAAATCAATTCTTTTTTAAAGATTTTAATTATTGTATTAAAATCTTTAAATTAATTTCATAACTCCCAAAATAAATCACTCATTTTAAATAATTTGTAATACACAATTAAATAATGAGAGTCATTCTATATAAATGAGCTGGTTATCGCGGTGCGAGCGCGACAGGAGCGTGGAGGTGCGTGACATTTTAAAAAATTAAACTTTTAATAAAAATTAAATTTTTAATAAAATAAAACTTGCGCAACGCCACGATAAACCATATAACTTTTATTTAAAACTCTTTTTCAATCATTCAGGATCCATTATATATTTATGAATTAAAATCTACAACATGCAAGGTTAGGAATCATATAACTCTTGTAGTCTATATCAAATGTCCTTACAAAAACTTATCGATCATCGGTTCTCACAAAATCGTTCCAACGATCAGTAGACTCCGAAATCCACATCAATGTCTTCCAAGTCAATCCTTAACGCACTAGGACGTGTGTAGGCACGTAGAATATTAGAAGACATTTTTTCTGTCTCTAGATGTTCTTAACACATGAGACCTAGAGATTTAATAAGAAAGACTTTAGTGAGACAATTCATTAAAAGAACGTAATGATTATTATTTTAGATATTTGACTAACGTTTAATCACAGAAGAAAACATCTCTGACACCAATCGTGTTCTCAATTCAACTCTTGATTGACGAACTGATGATCTAATCAATTGATTCTCTCATCTTCTTTCAACCACTAAGGCCATTAGAATAATGTCTGTATATGTTATAGATAATGGCGTATCAGACTTTTAGAAATAAACTGAAATAATATTTAATTATAAAATTATCAATTGCAGTTGGACCCACTGCAATTGTGCACTACTGCACTGCCGCATGGCGCTATAGTGTTGCACACTCACTACTGTAGTGCCACGTGGTACGACAATAGTTCATGTCAAGTAGTGCAATGATTAACATGTTAGTAATCACTGTAAATTACATATTTATTTTAATAATATAATTATCTAGATATCAGTTAAACAAAATTAACATATCTGATTATCTCTATCAACTAACTTATCTATTATTGCACAAATAACAGATTTAGTTGATTTAAATTATTATATAATACTAATATAATTATCTAATTTCACAAATTAGATATTTTGTCTCACTTATCGATACTTAAAAAAATTGATAATTATTTATATATAGATATTCCAAAAATTATATTTAAATATATAAATAAATCAATTAATTAATCACATTTAATCATCTCATAATTATGTATTTGCCCCAAAATAAAAATTCTTTTTACAAGTCAGTCTTTTTTTCATATTCTGAAATATTCACACTCTAGACAGCGTAGAATAGAGGTGACTTGGGGACCATGAACCTATTATCCTAAGCTCTAATAAACTAGATTATTAATTAAATTCTTTAATTAAATAACCTTATTTATTAATTTCATTATTACTCCACTATAAATATGGAATTGCACTCTTAGAGATTATAGAATGTATCTACAGAGTGTTCTCATGTAGCCCATTGACATAATCATTTCATGTACTCAATTATTGGTTCGTAAATTAGAACTGGTCAGAATTATCATTTTACCCTTCTAATTACCTTTTGATCCTTAAGTACCATTAATCAACTAGTGAATGACTAATTTATAATCTTATTATAAATTTGAGCTCAATAACCATTCATTTATAGAATTAACACTTAAGAGAACCGATATACGATCCGTTAGGAAAACCTAGATTACAAATCTTGTAAGATCATGTCCCTAGCCATTCACATCCTGACTAACAAACAGACCTTAACGAGTGAATCAAAAGATCCAGTACACATGCATAGGAGTTCATGACTACTCAGGATTCAAACTTATCTACATATGATTATCAAATTGATGTGAAATTAAATCTTTATGATAAATGATACATTCATAAAGATATTAATTCACATCGGTACTGTCATATATAATCTTATTATATAAATTACCTTCATTAAGATGTTTATCCACGTCAATGATTCAGATCTAGATCACAAGTATTCATAATACTTAGTGAATCGTACTAGTAACCATGCATTAAAGATTTCATACTTTAATATGTTGTTGATAATTTTATTCATTATCTATGATCTTAATCATCTCGTACTAATACAAGATCATAATCTCATTAATGAATATAAAATTTTCAGATATTTATATAAAATTTAACAATAATTTAAAAGAACAATTATAATAAAAATATAATTCTCTTTAAATTTCATATCAAAATGTCAATATACATGCTTTGAGGGGATAACCCCCAACAATCTCCCACTTTCCCTAAAGCAAATGTGACTTCTGTCTTAATCTCATGTTATGCCCGTGACCCTCAAATGACTTCGCAAGAAGTGTCTTTGTAAAAGGATCATCCAGGTTCTGTTCCGATGCTATCTTCATAAGAGTCACATACCATCGATGCACGATCTCTCTTACAAGATGGTATTTTCTCTATATATGCTTGCTCCTCTTGTGACTCCTCGGTTACTTGGAATTTTCTACTGCCCCATTGTTATCACAGTACAGAATCAGTGACTTGTCCATATCTAAAACTACTTCCAGATCAGAATAAAACTTTCTGAACCATACAGCCTTTTTCGCAGCTTCTCAAGCCGCTATATATTAGGCTTCCATAGTGGAATCTGCAATGATGGATTGTTTAATACTTCTCCAGACTACAGCTCCTCCACCTAGGATGAATATTGATCCTGATGTCGACTTTTGACTATCTCTGTCTGATTGAAAATCAGAATCAGTATATCCAGTAGGGTTCAGGTCTCCACCTGAATAAACAAGCATATAGTTTCTCGTTCTCCTAAGATACTTGAGAATGTGCTTTACTGCAATCTAGTTTTCTAATCTTGGATTTGATTGATAATGACTGATAATTTCCACTGCACAACAGATGTCCGGTCTCGTACACAACATGGCATACATGAGACTTTCAAATGTTGAAGAATAGGAAACCTTTCTCATATCATCTTCCTCCTGAGGTGTCTAAGGACATTGTTCCTTGGAGAGGATAATTTCATGTCTGGTCGGTTGTTGACCTTTCTTAGAATTCTTCATGGAGAATCTCTCCAGCACCTTATCAATATAAGATGCCTGAGAAAGTGCCAATAACTTGTTTTTTTTATATCCCTTAGGCTTTGGATGCCTATGACATAGTTCGCTTCTCCCAAATATTTCATTTAAAATTTCTTAGTTAACTACTTATTTACCTTTGACAAAGTTTCTACATCATTCCCAATGAGTAGAATATCATCAACATAAAGAACTAAGAAAACCACTATCTTATCTTTGGTGTATTTATAAACACAGGCTTCTTCAACAGTTTGCTCGAAGCCATAATACTTTATAATCTCATCAAATGTAAGATTTCAAGATCTAAATGTTTGCTTT
The DNA here is from genome assembly GCA_003255025.1 of Datisca glomerata. Lineage (NCBI taxonomy): Eukaryota > Viridiplantae > Streptophyta > Magnoliopsida > Cucurbitales > Datiscaceae > Datisca > Datisca glomerata. Next base: position 927,247 of record QANY01002371.1, read on the forward strand.
AATCCATAAACGGATTTAAGTGACTTGCACACTTTCTGATCTTGCCCCTTTTGTACGAACCCTTCTGGTTGCATCATATAGATGCTTTCTTCAAGAGAGTCACTCAGAAAAGTTGTCTTGACGTCCATTTGCCATATCTCATGCTCAAAATTAGCGGCTATGGATAAAAGGATGTGAATGGATTTTAGCATGGCCACAGGGGAGAATGTCTCTTCATAATTGATTCTCTCCCTTTGTGTATAGCCATTGGCTACTAAACGTGCCTTGAAAGACTATACTTTATCATCTACACATTTTTCTTCTTAAAAATCCATTTACATCCAATGGGCCTGATATCTTCAAGTGGATCTATAAGTTTCTAGATGGAGTTGGAATACATAGATTCTGTTTCCTGGTTCATGGCATCTTGCCATTTCTCCTTTTTAGGATCATCCATTGATTCTTCATAAGATAATGGATCATCTTTATTAGTGTCTGACACAAGGAGATGTTCCTTTGATTCGTAGCGAACTGGTTGACTCACAACCCTCCCATTACGACGTTGCATCTGGGTTTCCTTTGCAGGAACTGTGGTTTCTCTGGTTTGTCCTTTATCAGTAGAAATTGAAGGTGATCTGATCTAATCAGTCGCTAATTTCTCGAGAACTACTTTACTACGAGGTTTGTAGTTTTACATATAGTCATGCTCAAGAAAGGCTGCATTTATCGACACAAACACATTTTGATCATTGTGACTATAAAAGTATTGACCTCTAGTCTCTAGAGAATAGCCAACGAATATGCATACCTCAGACATTGAGTCTAACTTTCCAGCCTTAGGTCTATGAATATGAGCTGGACACCACAAAAATGATGTAAACTAGGTTTGGAGCCATTCCATAATTCTAAAGGCGTCTTGCTTATAGACTTAGAGGGCACTACATTCAAAATGTAAGTTGTCGTGTGTAGTGCATATCCTCAAAATGTAAGTGACAATGATGAATAGCTGAACATCGACTTAACCACATCCAATAAGGTTTCGGTTTCTCCTATCTACAACACCATTTTGTTTTAGTGTTCCAAGTGCTGTAAGTTTGGATAGGATTCCACACTCCATCAAATAATCTTTGAAATCTAAATCCAAGTATTCACCACATCGATCGGATCGAAGAGTTTTTAATGATTTACCTAATTATTTTTCAGCTTCAGCCTTGAAATCTTTAAACTTTCCAAAGTTCCATACTTTCGATGCATTAGGTAACCATAACCATATCTTGAGTAGTCGTCAATGAAAGTGACAAAATACTCATACCCACCTCTAGCTTGGACATTGATCGGTCCACATACATCACTACGTACTAATTCCAGTGGTTCTTTGGCTCTTTGGCCATTTCCTGTGAAAAGTCTCTTGGTCATTTTACCCTATAGACATGATTCATAAACAGGAAGAGTTCCAACTTTTAGCTCTCTCAAAGCACCATGCTTTGTTAACCTATTTAAAATATCTAGATTAATATGTCCTAACCTAAGATTCCATAAATATGTGTTATCATCATGAGAAACTCTTTATCGTTTGTTATCTTTAGGTTTTGCTACTTTAAATAATTTTGAATTATTTAGCACGCGTTATGTTGGTTTAATCATATACAGTCCGTTTATAATTTTAGCATGAAAGATATCGAATCCATTCTTAGAAATAATAAACTCTTTATTATGAAAGAAACTTCGAATAAAAGTTCTTACAAAAATGAAAGACAAATCAAATTCCTCGAAAAACCAGGAATATAATAAACATCGTTCAAAACTAAGTAATTATATCCAAAAAGTAAACGGACTGTCCCTAATATTTTAGCTGACACGAGCGCACCACTGCCAACTCTCAAAACGACCTCGCCATCAGCCAATTCCCTTAACGAATCAAGCATCTACAAAAAAGTACATACATGGTTATTGGCTCCTGAATCAAGTATCCAGGATAAAAAATCATATTCCACTAAAAAAGCTTCAAGTACAAGTAAATCATAATTACATTTCTTTTTCAGCTCAGAAAGATACTTGTTACAGTTTCTTTTCCAATGACCTTCAACCCCACAGTGGAAACACTTTTCCTTTGGGCTTGCTGTCTTTCTTGGTTTTCTTGGCTTTCATCAATGTCTTGGATTTCTTTACTCTTTTGTTCTTACTCTTGTCCTTACCATTGTTCTTCTTCATTTTCTTGTTCTTAACAATATTGGAAGAAGGCTTTTGCTCAACAACATTTGCCTCAACCTCTTTGGTCATTCTAAGGTTGAGTGACTAAAAAATATGTAGTTCATTTAACAATTGGGTCATGTTGAATTGTAACTTGTTCATAACATGGTTGATCGTGAACGTAGAAAAAGATGGTGTGAGCGACTCTAGTATGATGTTAACTTGAGTCCACTCATCAACGGTCGCCCTGTGTACTTCTACCTCGTGTATTATGTTGATGATGTTCAAAACATGTTCTTGAACAGAAGTGCCCTTCCTCATCTTAGTTGTCATATAGCTCCTAGTGGCCTCATGACAAATTTAATTGGACTGCTGCCAAAACATTACCTGTAAAGATTCCATAATCTCCTAGGCAATCTCCATGCTTTCATGCTTGGTTCTCAGAACATCATTCATACTCACAAGCATGTAGCACTTCGCCTTGTTTTTTTATATAATCCAAGAATCATATTTGTCCCTAACATTCTTAGGGGGATTAGCAGTGGGCTCCTCAGGACATTCCTCAGTAAGAACGAACTTATTGTTCTCACAAATCAACATTAAGTTTATATTTAATTTCGAACGTACGAAATTATCACCATTCAATTTCTCAAGAGTGGGTAAAATAATAACATGGTTGCCCACGGCAAACATAATATTGATAACTGAAATTTAAAACACACGTCATTCAATATAATTGATAAATATATAAAATTCGAAAAGTAAACGTGATGAATGAATGCAATCATAATAAACACATAAAATTAGCATTTACTAATAACGATAAAAAACCCACGATTAATGTGCCACCTTATGATCAGTCAGATTAACCCCATGCTGTCTATGAGACATTCCCATCCTTATTAATTAAAACCTAAAATATCTCATATTTTCTCTTTTAACAATAAAGTATCGCTTGTTCGGTCGTCACAAATATCCACATAAAAACTTAATTGTGACTTTGTGAGTGTAACCCATCATTTCAGATTGCATGAATTCATTTAGAATATGTCGCCTTAGGGTTGGTCAAAACTAAACTACATCACTTCTTACTATCTTCTTTAGAAGTCCAACATTAGTATTGGTACAGCTCGAAACCTTCCTTAGGGGGATGAAAACAAAGCCATCTCGAGGCCCTCACTGCATCTTATGGTTTTGTACTAATGATGGAGACCATAGGTTACATTGACATGTCAACCTTCTCTCACTCACTATTTTAAGATAATATGTTTTTATTTTAACTAATCAATTAATTCTAAATTAATTACTAGTTAAAATAATAACCCTATGAATATTTAATTATCATTTAATTCAATTTCATTGATCTAAGTTCATTTAACTTTTTAAAATGCCTAAATCATAATTAGGTGAACTTAGATTAACTAATTAATTATATTCATTAAACTTTAATAAAACTCTTTTACTAAAGTCGGTTAACTTAAAAGTTACTATAGCATTTAGTGTGGTGTGGTTACCAAATTTTAACTAGTTAAAACCTATCAGTTTACATGCAATGGATTTCATAAAAGCAATACATATAAACATATTAGGACAAGCCTAATAAATCATCTTTCTACATATGAGATGCATGATTAAATAAAACTGTGTGAGATTTTCATGTATGACATCGACTAATGCATGGATATGTTATCAAACATAACAATTAAAAAATTATTTAATAATAAAATAAAATAATAATGGATCTAGTGACTATTGAGTATTTCTAAATTACAAACCTTGAAATAAAGAAATAAAATTTCAAAACGGACTTCAAGAATACATATTTCTCAAATATTACATTCTTCTCATGATGTCCATTTTCATAATCTTAAAGTTTTGAACAAATCCATTTTTAATTAGAAAAAACTATTTTTCTTAATTAAAATAATTTCTATAATTATACCTTTTAATATAGTTGAGTTTAACTTAGTCAAATAAATACTTTATTTGATTTGGTCAAACTTGGGTCAAACCCAATCAATTTATTAATTTGTAATTTTCATAAAATCAAAAATTAATAATTAATTTTAAAATTACATTAATTTCAAAATTTAAATGGATAATTAAAAGAGTTGGAGTTTTAATGAAACACTTAGGTGATAAAGTCGGTTGCATGATTTGTTGAAAACTTTTCTAAAACAAGACAATAGTTATCACCGAGGATAGGACTCTTCGATCGCCGTGCATCACCACCGCTGTATGTCTCACTGTCGACAGCCGCCTGCCGCACCGGACAATCACTGTTCACCACCGGTACAGTACCGTTGGCACTATTCACCTCCGCGTGAACAATGTTTTTGTGGATGAACAGTTTTTTCGTGTGTTAACATTGTTTTTGTGTGAACAGTAAATTTCTGCCGTTCGTCTCGTGCGTTCTTTTTCTTTTCACGTTCGGAATTATTATAATAATATTCAAAATAAAATTACAAAAATTTCTATGGCTCAAATCGACTTGCACAAGATCTAGGAAAAATTAAAACAACGCCTAACGCAATAATTATCATACAATTAACGATCTATTATTTTTCATACGTTCAAAAAGTATAATCATTCATCATCATACATATCTCATATTATATGAATAATACAAGAAAACCCACACAACATTTAACGTATAAATATATAAATACCACTTGTTGATCGTTGCGATGCGTGCGCGGCGGAAGCGTGGAGGCGCGTGTCCTTTAAAAAAATTAAACTTTTAATAACAATCGAATCTTTTAATAAAATAAAACTTGCGCAACGCCATGATAAGTAAATAAAAACTTTTATTGAAAACTCTTCACTCAGTTAAGATCCATTATATATTTATAAGTTAAATCTACAACATACACGGTTATAAATCATATACCTCTTGTAGTCTATATCAAGTGTCCTTGAAAAAATTGATCAATCATCCGTTCCCACGAAATCGTTTCAATGATCAGTAGACTCCGAGATGTACATCAAAATCTTCCAAGTCAATCATCAACGCACTAAGACGTGTGTAAGAACATAGAATATTACAAGGCACATTTTTTATCTCTAAATGTTCTTAACACATGAAATCTAGAGATTTACTAAGGACTTTAGTGAGCCGATTCTATAAAAAAATGTAATGATTATTCTTTTAGATATTTGATTAACATTTAATCACATAAGAATATCTCTCTGACACCAATCGTGTTCTCAATTCAACTCTTGATTGGCGATCTGATGATCTAATCAACTGATTCTCTCCTCTTCTTTCAATCACTAAGAGCATTAGAATAATATCTGATATATTTTAGATAATGACGTATCAGAATTTTAGGAATAAACTGAAATAATATTTAATTATAAAATTATCAATTACAGTGAGACCCACTGGAATTGTGCACAACTACAGTGTCACATGACGCTGTAGTGTTGTACACTCACTAATGTAGTGCCATATGACACCATAGTATTTCATGTCAATTTCTGGTACCCTATCGTGATTGACACATGACAATTACTAAGAATTAAATATATATATTAATCAGATAATTATCTACATATCAGTTAATTCAAAATTAATATATATGATTATCCCTATCAACTAACTTACACAAACAACATATTTAGTTGATTTAAATTATTATGTAACAATAATTTAATTATCTAATTTCACAAATTAGAAATTCTGCCTCACTTATTGATAATTAAAAAAAATCAATAATTATATATATATATATATTCAGAAAATTATATTTAAATATACAAATAATTTAATTAATTAATTAATCACACATAATTATCTCATAATTAAGTACTTGCCCTAGAATATTTTTTTTTACAAGTCAGTCATTTCTAATGTCCTGAAATATTCATACCCTAGACAACATAGTATAAAGGTGACTTGGAAACCATGGACCTATAATCCTAAGCTCTAATAAATCAGATTATTAATTAAACTCTTTAATTAAATAGTCTTATTTATTAATTTCATTATTACTCCAATATAAATATGAAATTGCACTCCTAGAGATTATAGAATGTATTTATAGAGTATTCTCATGTAATCCATTGACATAATCATTTCATGTACTTCTGTCCTCCAATTATTGGTTCGTAAATTAGAACTGGTCAAAATTATCATTTTACCCTTCTAATTATCTCTTGATCCTTAAGTACCATTAATCCACTAGTGAATCGCTAATTTATAATCTTATTATAAATTTGAGCTCAATAACCATTCAGTTTCAGGATTAACACTTAAGGGAACCAATATACAATCCGTTAGGAAATCTTAAATTCCAAATATTGTAAGATCATGTCCTGAGGCATCCACATCACTGAATCTCCAAAATAAAAGCTACTAGCCTTATTAACAAACAGACCTTAAAGAGTAAATCAAAAGATTCAGTATACATGCATAGGAGTTCATGACTACTTAGGATCCGCACTGATCTACATACGATCATCGAATTGATGTGTATTAAATCTTTATGATAAACAACACGTTAATAAAGATATTAATTCACATTGGTCGTGTCATATATAATCTTATTATATAAAATACCTTCAATAAGATGTCTATCCACATCAATGATCCGGATCTATATCACACTTATTCATAATGCTTAGTGAACCGTACTAGCAACCATTCATTAAGATTCCATATTTTAATATGTTGCTAAAAATTTCATTTATTATTTATGATCTTAATCATCTCGTACTAATATAAGATCATAGTCTCATTAATGAATATGAAATTTTCAGATATTTATATAAATTATTCAACAATAATTTAAAAGAACAATTATAAGAAAAATGTAATTCTCTTTAAATATCATATCAAAATGTCAATACACATGTTTTGAGGACATAATCCCCAACAAAATGTCCATTTTTTAAATTGCATGTATGGCCCCTTCTTTTAACAGTGGCACTTCCTTTGATAATTTTTCCGTTTTGCCCTTATCTTCCCTGAAGTGAACTGTGGTGTCTAGGGTTTAGAACAGAGGTCCTTGCCCCTTGTTGTTTGTCAACAGCCTTCGTTCGTCACCGTTCGTGGTTCGAGATTTAGGGAAGATAGGGTTCGTCGAGGTCACTCGTCATTCTTTGGCACTCTATTGTTCGTCTTCGTTCATTCGGGGGTCGCCATGTTCTTCTTTTTCAGCACGTTTTCCTTTGTAGCAATGACGAAGATGACATTGTTAGGGTTTAAAATTGAACACACAATTGCATCCCATTGTCTTTACTGATAAAAAGTTAAATGTTTATGTTTTAAATTGATTCAATTTTTTGGGAGACTCAAGCTGAAATATAGTTCATTCTTCCCACCAATGGAAGCTCACATTTCATTGAACAATGGTGTTAGCTCTATATCTCTTTGAGAGAGTTTTTTATAATAACAAAATATTGAAGTTATTAATAAATTTAATCAAGTTTGCATATGTTATTGTAAAATTATCACAAAACATGTAGATTGAAGATCATGAAGATATTTATTTTTATTAGTAGCTCACGAAAGCATGAAAATTGAAGATAATGAAAATATTTACTTTCAGAAAATTTTTATTATGAACTTACTGATTTTATTTGTAATTATTAAGCTCAAGTTATTTAGGATACATATCCTTAAATTAAGCTTTTATCTATAATAAGCCTAACACCTAAAATCATATCATATATTTCACAAATAGACAAAATACATGAGATGGGAATAATGACAAATCACAAATCAAGTAAGTTTCAATTTCAAGTAAATAAAAAGATATAGAGTTTGCCCAAAGTAGTTTTGGCCATATTTGTTAATTTGGGTAGAAGTATTCCTTGTCTTTGTGGTCAAAGATTTTTTGTCATCTTTATTAAGGATATTTGTTATTTTGTAGAAGTATTCCTTGTATTCCTTGAATTTTTTTTCTCATGAACACTAATCTCTTTATCCTCTATAAATACACATGATTTCTCTTCACAAAACATAATTTATGACCAAGAGACTTGCTCTAAAACTCTTCCAAAACTCTCTTAAATCTCTCTTAGTAATTTGAGTTTTATACTTGCGGATTTATTGAGTGCGCAAAATAATTTTTTTGTGAGCTTAGATTAGAGATTCTACTCTTTTAAGAGAGTTATTGTAAGAGATCATTTAATCTCAAAACGCATAGTCTTGTGAGGTTTAGTTAGCACTCAAAAGTCAATTGAGTTTGTAAAGTTTGGTCTTAACCCTTAAAATATAGTGGGGTTAAAAATCTCAAAGGGGGCGTTGGAGTGTGGACGTAGGAAAATGATTTCCCGGAGTACGTAAAAATATTGTATGTCTATGTTCTTTTCTTTTTTCTTTTTTGCTATTTATATTTTACACTTTAATTTTTCACACTTAAGTTCTGTACTTTCAGCTCCGCACTTGAAGTTTTCGTAATTTATTTCATTTGTTTGTTTTATATTTCGACATTTATATTATTGCAAGCATTATTTACTTTAATGCGTTTATTTTACTTATTTATTTATCTTTTTAAGCCTTAAACTCATATAATTTTAAAGTTTATTCTTAAACATTTATTTTCCACTTGAGTACGAAATTTGTTTAATTTAAATATGATCATCCAATTCAATTCCTATTGAGTTGTCATATCGATCATACAGTCTATCATAAACCATTGACTAAGCTTTTTTTTGTGGATGGGTGGGTACTCTCATTTGATTTCGACTTAGTCTATATCATCTCTTGTCCATGGGTGTGGTGTTTGGGTAATTTGCATTTTGATCATTGTTTTCTTTGTCGATTGGGTCACATTGTCATTGTCTAGTCAATACTCTATTACTATTGTGTATTTAGGTCTCCATTGAAGATGAAAAGGAAAGTTGTAATGAATAGAGCCAAACTTTAGCAAATGTTCTCCCTAAATTTCCATAAGAAGCCACTCAAAGAAGATAAAAGACGTATATAATTTGAGAGAAAAGAGAAAGTCGTAGGTGTTTGAAAATGAAGGAGCGGAGTTCAAAGAGGAGAGAAAAGGAAAATGAAGGATTTATCTTTTCACATAGAGGCCTAGGTTTTGAAAATTTCAATGTGGATTTTATACAAACAACTTTAAAGTTAGAAAGACAAATTTAATGAAAATATAAGGACATAAATGAAAAGCTAAAAGTTTTCACTAATAAAGTTTACATGACTTGAAGTGGAGTAATTTTTTCCATTTTACGAAGCCTGAGTTTTGAGCTTCTCTAAATGGACATTTTACAAATGATCTTGTCAATGAAAATCCATTTGAAAACATTGCAGATGAGTGAGTAGTCTCATTTGTTTTCGACTTGGTCTCTATCATCTTCATCTATGAGTGTGATGTTTGAGTAATTTGGCATTTTGGTCTTTGTCGTCTTTGTCCATTGGGTCAAGCTCTCATTTTTGGTCATTTTTAGGTCTGGTGTTTGTATAATTTGCTCTATATTTAAGCAGAAGAGATTAATTGAAATGAGTGTCATATTGATGAGGATGGATGAGAGTGTGACCATTGATGAAGGTCTGATTTTTTACAATCCCCAGTAGTTCAAGGAGTATTTTATAAGTTTCTCAAATATTTGTAAGGATTAAATTCAACTTACATTCATTGGATTTGCACCACAACAATTTACACCAATGAACTCTCAAATGAGTAATATTACTCACTAAACTTTTAAAATTAAAAAAATTAGTTATGCGTGCCTTGTTTTGGTCAATTTCTAACGCTAAAATTGGCTCGTTATACATTGTCTAATTAGAATCCAACCAATAATCATGGTCTATAGTGTATAACGAGACATTGGAGAATTGACAGAAATAAGGCTTGGAGGATCAACTTTGCCTATTTTGAAAGTTGAGAGAGTAATTGAATAATATATTTATGTTGCAGTGTACACATGATAAAATCTAGACCGAAGAATCGATGATAGGAATGTGGAACAAGAATAACCGTTAGATAAAGGCTACGTTTACAAAGGAATATTTCATAAGAGAATATTCAACCAACAGTCAGATCGTAACCTAACTCCCATGTAACGGCTCCTTAAAAGGTGCAACGGAAATGTAAAATTAATTGTAATTTTGTGTATAAATAGAGGCATAGAGAACCTTAATGGATACAGTTGAGTAATAGAAAAATTCGTCGAGCCCAATTTCTTCTTTTTCTATTTCATTACATTCTATTTACCAAAAATTTCATTTACATTTGATGTTTTCATTAATAGTTGAACTGAAGAGAACATCTCAAAATGCGAAGAACTATATCAAATGCAGCTCTCAATGATGGAAATGACAAGCAAGCAGAGATGCAATGAGTGATCTAAACTATCTTGACGAGATGCAAGAGATGGAACTGTGTAATAGTGAAGGCGCATAGAAGTGAGTCTACGGAATAAATAATGAAGAATGGGAAAACCGCACATATTGGGATGGATATGATGTCAGGCGGACAAACCCCAAGACCAGCCAGAATGTGCTACAGGAAGATGTGGAGATCCAATCACGTGACAACAGAAAAGAAGCAGACTGATGAACTCATCCACCAGGAATTATTACGGAGAAAGCAATGGAAGAAATGCTGGAAACAAAGATGATGGAAAAGAGGAAGATAGGGAGTGCGGGAAAAGCAGACTTGGAGTCACTTACGCGCTCACCTCTAAGTCCAAAGATTCTCACCGTTCCAGTTCACAAAAAGTTTATAGCCCCAAAATTCAAATGTTCTGAAGGGAAGGCTGATCTTGTAGATCATCATCTTAAACGGTTCAAACACGACCCTCTATCAACATGAAGATCAATTGATGTGTAGGATATTTCCGACCAACCTTAGCGGTAGTGCCTTGAAGTGGTATCATTCTTTCCACTCTCATTCGATTACTAATTTTACTACTATATCCTCTGTCTTTCTAAAATAGCGCTCTACGTACCGCTCAGTTATGGAAGATTCAGAGTATCTTTTGACCATATCGATTAAGAAGGGAGAATCGTTACGTGAATACACACATTGATTCAAGGATGAGATAGCCAAAGTGGAAAACTGTGACGATCCAGTGGCAATGTTAGCTTTTCAGAAGTGGGTTGGACCCAAACTTGTCTTTGTTCGACGATTTATCGAAGGTAAAGCCACTGTCGATGGCAGAAACATTTCAACAGGCACAAACCTACATCACGTCGGAAGAAGAGAAGAAAAACATGATGAAATTATGAGAACGGAGAATAGAGGAATAAAGAAAAGCTGACCATGGCTCCACTTCAGGATATAAAAGAACGAAGAAGAATGATACGAGGAGAATATAAATAAGAAGGAGATGAAGAAAGAGGAAGAATAATGGAAATGATCCATTTTAGAGATAAAGTCTACACACCCCTCACCATACCTGTAAATCAGATCCTTGAGGCGATAAAGAACAAGCCGTGGTTAAAAAGACCGGCCCCACTGACAAAGGAACTGAGTCACAAAGATAAGGACAATATGGCTCCTTTCACAGAAGCTATAGACACTTTACTAAGGATTGTTAATAACTCAAAGACTACATTGAAGAATTGATAAAAGACGGGCAGAAACTAGGGGTGTACAAAAAGAAGGGCAGAAACTATGGGTGTTCAAAAGCCATCCAGACTGTTTAATCAGATCCAGACCGAACCAAATTTGATCGGTCTGGATGATTTTTTTCTCGTATATGGTCGGTTTGGTCCTCCTTTTAATGAGGATCAAAATTTTGGTTCCATCCAGAATTTCTGCTAATTCTGGACTGAACCGACCGTGTGTGTGTGTGTGTGTGTGTGTTTGTGTGTGTGTGTGTGTGTGTGTGTGTGTGTGTGTGTGTGTGTGTGTGTGTGTGTNTGTGTGTGTGTGTGTGTGTGTATATGATTTTTTAGGTTAGAGTTAAACGAATTTAACCCCCCCCCCCTCAATCAACCCTCTCCCTCAGTCCATATCCCTATTGAGTCACGGAACAGAATGACTACTCCCTCTCCCTCTCCCTCAGCTCGTGATGCCTCCCTCTCCCTCAGTCCCTCTCGCGATGCGTCCCTCTCCCTCAGTCCCTATCGCGATGCCTCCCTCTCCCTCAGTTCCTCTCCCTCTTGTAGAATAGATCTTCTAATCTTCTTCCAGTCTTATCATCTTTCTCAGTCTTGTCGTCGACGCCTAAAGTAAATTACAGCAACTCGATGCCTCGATGCCTCCAGCCCCTCGACGCCTTCAGCCCCTCGACGCATCTAGCCCATCGACGCTTGAGATAGAGTTCTAGAGCTACGTAATACTGATTTAGTTTATTTAGATCTGTGTAATATTGATTTAGTTGATTTTAGTTGATATATGTTCATGAATGGGTTCTGATTTAATTAATTTTAGTTGATTACTTGGCTTAGATCTGTGTAATACTGATTTAGTTCTGATTTAGTTGATTTAATTAGTTTAAATATGATTTGGATCTGATTTAGTTCCGATTTTAGTTGATTTAGTTGATTTTAGTTAATATATGTTCATGAATGAGTTCTGATTTAGTTGGTTTAGATCTGTGTAATACTGATTTAGTTCTGATTTAGTTGATTTAGTTGGTTTAAATCTGATTTGGATCTGACTTTAGTGGATTTTAGTTGATATATGTTCATGAATGAGTTCTGATTTAGTTGGTTTAGATATGTGTAATACTGATTTAGTTGATTTAGTTGGTTTAAATCTGATTTGGATATGATTTTAGTTTATTTATTTTATTTTAGTTGATATATGTTCATGAATGAGTTCTGATTTAATTGATTTTAGTTGAGTTAATTTGATAAAAGAGAGTGAGGTAAAAGGCTCAGCCTTTGGTCCATAAAATCTGTCCGATCCGGCAGTTGATGTTCGGTCTGGATGGATCAGATTTTTTACAGTATTCTGGGTGGTTCGATCCTCCATATAGGAGGACCGTAATTTTCGGTCTGGTCTAGTTTTCCTCCAAAAATCTGCCCAGACCGATCGTTGAACACCCTAGTAGAAATAGACAACGGAAAAGGTAGTACAAGACAAAAAGGAAACAACCGCTCAGAATCGTAGACACAATAATTGTGTTAACTTGGAGGAACACAATAGATAACACAATAACGCCTTGGTCAGCATGATCCAAGTTGGGAACTGCCTCTTGAGAATGGTATTAATAGATGATGGGAGTGCGATCAACATTCTACATCGGTCGGCCCTAAAAAATGTCATTGATTGGATTCAATGGAGCAATAAGTTATTCACAAGGAATAAAATAGCACTCTCAATGAATGCATATCCTTTTTCAATCATCTGATGGAATTTGTGGTCCTAGATACACCTTCTTTGTACAAACATAATTCTAGGAAGGACATGAATGCACAAGATGAAAGTCGTTTCATCCATGCATTACCAATTATTGAAATATCAGTCTCGTGAAGGAATAAAAGCTATAAAAAGAGACCAAGCCACTGCTTGAATCTGCACCATAACGATATTAGAATTCGCTGGAGGAGTGGTGATCGAAAAGAAGCTTAGCAAACAAAAGAAAAAGTCCACTGAACAATAACAATCAATGGAAGCCAGACACAATGATCTATCAAATCAAAGGTACAAGGCAGTGAGAGCCACTAAACTTGTATTCTTGGAAGAATGGACTTAGAAGGCAGCAAACATTTGGGCTCAACAAGAGAAAACTGAAAATAAGTACCTGAAAAGTTTCCTAAGGAAAAATAGAGATATCTTCGCATGCACAAACCAAGAAATGCTAGGTATCCTAGAAGATATTATCTGCCATAAATTGAATATCAATCCTTCTATCAAGCTCATGAAAAAGCGCAAGGGAATTTTGCCCCAGAATGGAGCGTGACAATTAAGGAAGAAGTGGACATACTCTTAAAGGCCGACTTCATCAAAGAAGTAGATTATCCAAAATGGCTCACAAACGTAGTAATGTAAAATGAAAACGGAAAGACGATTATCTTTTACTGAGGATAAATCAAATGGTGGATGCAACTTCAGGACATGAACTCCTCAGCTTTTTAGATGCCTATTTGGGATATAATTAGGTGAAAATGTTCCAACCTGATAGAGAGAAGACTTCATTTATTACCAAACAATTTATATTTTATTATAAAGTAATGTCATTTAGATTGAAAAATATAGGTGCGACTTATCAAAGGCTTGTAAACAAGATCTTTCGTGAACAAATTGGGAAAACGATGGAGGTCTAAGTTGATGACATGCTTGTCAAAAGCAAGATGCGAGACCCTAGTGAGGCCTTTTCGATTATGAGAAGGAGTTCCATGAAACTTAACCCTCAAAAGTGTACTCTCAGGGTCGCAAGAGGAAAGTTCCTAGGACATGTAGTGACACGACGAGGAATTAAGGTCAATCCAGACCAAGTGAAGGCCATCATGGAGATGAAATCCCCTAGAACTCGTAAGGAAGTGCAAAGTATAATGGGAAAACTGACAGTTCTAAACAGATTCTTCTTAAGGTCAACAGATTTTTGCAAGCCTTTCTTCATGAAGCTAAAAAAATATTTTGTTGACAAAATATTCTGTTGACAGTTGGAATATTTGATGGCTTCATCGTTGCTCTTGAAACCACTTCCTTCCAAGGAATTACTTTTGTATGTGGTAGTCTCGTAAATGATAGTAAGTGTCATTTTGATCAGAGAGGAAGACAAAAGGCAAAAGCCCATCTACTTCGTAGGCAAGAGTTTGGAGGCATAAAAAAATAAGTACAAAATAATGGAGAAATTAATATTGACAGTTGTAATCGTTGCAATGAAGTTGAAACCTTAATTCCTAGATGCCTATTTGGGATATAATCAGGTGAAAATGTTCCAATCTGATAGAGAGAAGACTTCATTTATTACCAAACAATTTATATTTTATTATAAAGTAATGCCATTTAGATTGAAAAATATGGGTGCAACTTATCAAAGGCTTGTAATAAATGAAGTCTAAGTTGATGACATGCTTGTCAAAAGCAAGAAGCGAGACCCTAGTGAGGCCTTTTCGATTATGAGAAGGAGTTCCATGAAACTTAACCCTCAAAAGTGTACTCTCAGGGTCGCAAGAGGAAAGTTCCTAGGACATTTAGTGACACGACGAGGAATTGAGGTCAATCCAGACCAAGCGAAGGCCATCATGGAGATGAAATCCCCTAGAACTCGTAAGGAAGTGTAAAATCTAACGGGAAAACTGACAGTTCTAAACAGATTCTTCTTAAGGTCAACAGATTTTTGCAAGCCTTTCTTCATGAAGCTAAAAAAATATTTTGTTGACAAAATATTCTGTTGACAGTTGGAATATTTGATGGCTTCGCCGTTGCTCTTGAAACCACTTCCTTCCGAGGAATTACTTTTGTATGTGGCAGTCTCGTAAATAATAGTCAGTGTCATTTTGATCAGAGAGGAAGACAAAAGGCAAAAGCCCATCTACTTCGTAGGCAAGAGTTTGGCAGCATAAAAAACTAGGTACAAAATAATGGAGAAATTAATATTGACAGTTGTAATCGCCGCAAGGAAGTTGAAACCTTAATTCCTAGCTCATAGCATCAAAATATTGACGGATTCACCAATTAGAAGTCTATTGCACTCTTCAGAGATAAGCCAAAGAATGAAAAAATGAGCAATTTAACTTGGGCAATGTGAAATCCATTATGAACCAATGACGTTAGTAAAAGGTCATAGCTTAATTTGTGGTGGGCTTCACTCACGATGAAGAAAGCATGAATGGGAAAGTTATGACAGAAACAAAAATTGACTCTTATAAATTGTTTGCTGATGGATACTCAAATAATAAATGTGGTGGAGCGGGGATTATGATACAAACCCAATTCAGAAAAACGCTTGAACATTCCATTTCTTTAGGGTTCAACACATCAAATAATGAGGCTGAATATAAAGCTTTAATTGCAGGAGTCAATGAGCTGCTAGAACTAGAGGTAACAGAAATTAAAATCTTTTGTGATTCTATGCTAATTGTGAAACATGTAACGGGAGAATTCTCAGCCAAAGACCCAATGATGATCGAATATCTACAACGGGCCAAAGATCCACTGAGTTTGTTGAAAAAGTATGAGATTGAGCAGATACCAAGAGTTGAGAAAAGCCATGCAGATGCATTAGCAATATTGGGATCATCGTTACAACTTCCTTACACAAGAAGTGTGCTAGTAGAATTTATTGAAGAACCAAGTATAAACCATCCATTCTCAAACGTAGTTAATGTAGAAGTTAAAATGGAATCCAACTTGCTGGATGACATAATTTGTTAATTAACAAAAGGAGAGTTACCTGAAGATAAATATCTAGGGAGAAAAATCCAATGGCAAAGTTCCAGGTACTCGTTGATTAACGAAATATGATATGGAAGGTCATTTTCAGGCCCATTCCTGAAGTGTGTAAAGCCAAAGGAGCTCAATACATGCTAGCAGAAATACTTAAAGGTATTTGTAGGAACCCTACTGAAGGGAGGTCATCATTAGCACGTAAAATATTAAATGAAGGGTATTATTGGCCAAAGATGCATTAGAACGCAAAGCAATACGCAAGAAAGTGTGACAAGTGTCAACGCTTTGCTTTCGTAGTAAAGATGACACCTCGAGAACTTTACACCGTTCATGCAATAGGCCTTGGACATAGTGGTGCCACTTCCCATGATGCCTGCTAAAAAATGATTCTTGCTAGTAGGTACGGATTATTTTACAAAATGTATTGAAGCAGAAGCGTATGCAAGAATTCGAGAAAAAAAGGTAAAATGATTTTTGTAGAAAAATATTATGTGCATGTACGGAATTCCTTGAATACTAGTTTTAGACAATGAAATACTGTTTTTGGGAAAGGTTGTTGGAACCTTTTGTGAAGGACTTCATATCACAAACTAAATCTCTACGTTGTATTATCCACAAAGAAACAATCAAGCGAAAAGATCTTACCAGATTATTCTAGAAAGTTTAAAGAAGCGGCTACAACTCGTAAAAGAAAAATGGGTCGAAGAGCTACCAACAGTATTATGGGCGTACAGAATGACCCCGAGAGAGTTAACATGAGAAACTCCGTCTGCCTTAGCATACTGAATGAAAGTCGTAATACTAGATGAAATGGGAAGCCCAACTATAAAGTCAAGTCTAAGCAAGTTGCAAAATACAGAAATAATGAAGGAGAATTTAGACTTTTTTGAGGGAAGAAGGGATGCGGTTCTAATCCGAATGGCTAATTATAATAAGAAAAGAAGAACTTATTTCAGTAAGAAGGTGAGAAAACACGGATTTCAGAAAGGGGATCTAGTATTAAAGAAGGTCTTTCAAATAGGAGGCAAGCGGGTCCAAACTAGTAAAGTATGTACATTTTCAGCAGAATTGGAAGCAGCGAATATTATCATTTAACAATGGAAGACATGCAGGATTTAGCAAAGACGTAGAATGTTATCAATTAAAAAAAGTATTATGTATGACATGTATACAAAATATTATAATTCATATTTTCCCATGGTGTTTTTCCCGTCAAGGGTTTTTCAAGTAAAAATCATCATCTCTTAGTTCGTGAGTCCCTCTCTTGAAACCAAACACAAATTGGGGTTGTGGTTCTACAATGAACTCAAGTCTTTGAGAACGAACTGCACTACAATGGACAATTGTTCTCTAAATAAAATTGGGGTTATGGTTCTACAATGAACCTAAGTCCCTAAGAACAGGCTACACTATAATGTGCACCCATTCTCTAAAGAAAATCGGGGTCATGGTTTTACAAAGAACCTAAGTCCCTGAGAACAAATTATACTACAATGGGCAGCCACTCTCTAAGGGAAATCGAGACAATGGTTCTACAATGAACCTAAGTCCCTGAGAACAGACTACACTACAATGGGTAGTTGTTCTTTGAAGGAAATCGGGGCTATAGTTTTACAATGAACTCAAGTCATTGAGAATAGATTGCACTACGATGAGCAGCCGTTCTCTAAAGAAAATGGGAGTCATAATTCTAAATGGATTACTTTATAGTGGAAATCTGCTCTCTAAAGAAAATTCATAAATACGATTAAACAAAAAGTCTTTCTAGAATGGGAGAAACTAGTACATGAAGAACTTTGGCTAAGGAAAATGCAACGGAAGAGCTTTGCAAATTAACAATCATAAGCAAACTAGGGAAGAAAATCTCTAAGGCATGAAGAAAGGAAATGCACAGAGCTTGACAATGAAAAGATCATTTCATTAAAAAGGGGAAAAATGTGTATTTGATTAAAAAAAGAGAATACAATAGCAGTAAAAGAAAAGCTAGGAAATAACAATGGTCTCTCCAGCGAAAGCATCAACATGAGCATTATCAACAAGAACATCTTCAGCAGGAGCATCTTCATGGATCGGGGTCAGAGGCTTGTCAGAAAGAGGCCATCTTGGAGGAGTTTGAGCCAAGCCATCTCTATAGCCTAAGCTATAAATGGTTTGCTCAGCTTCATCAAAGGCTACCCGAAATTTAGCCTCCACTTATTTCTCTTTCTTCTCAAGGCCCGAGCTCTTAATGAGTTAACTACCATCAACGATTCATCAAGTTTAAAGTTATCCACTTTAAAGATAACTATCTCCTCAACTTGCTTCTTAGTAGTCTCTCATAGCTCCACTTCTATTTCTTCAATCACTCTTTTTCTGCTTGAGGCCCAGTGACCAAGGCTCGAGTCTTGGCCAATTCACTACGATAACCGATCAAAGCCTGCTCGTGCAAACAATGATACTCTTGAACCACATTGTGGTAGATGATAGCCTAAAAAGAAGGAAAATAGATCAATTATGAGCGAACGACAAAAAGAAAAAATGACACAGGAAGAAAGAAGAAAAAGAAAAATTACCTAAATCAAGTCGTGGCTAAGAAAGCTGAAAAGCTCCCCGACAAACATGTTATGTGTAGCTAGAGTATCAGTGTCACGAATCAGACCATGGGCAATTATGTGAGTTGCCTAAAGTTCATTTAGAAAGCTCACAGAAGCAAGAATCTGAGGAGCATTGGTGAATCTCCCCAGCCTCCAAGCAATGAACTCCTCAACGTTCGCCCGAGGAGGATCAGGAACGACAACATTCACCTTTGGCTGAGCAAGAGGAGAAGGAGTAGGGGAACAGACAGAAACGCCTTCATTTGCAACGGGAGGAGGAGTAGGAGCTGAACTCGAAGCTTTCGTCCTAGGATGGACGCTCCTTCTGTTGGATCAGGTTTTCAAATTTGAGGAAAAATCAATAAACCACGAACAGTTCGTGGGCGGAAAATAAAAAAAATTTCACATCAAATAATTTAATCATATTAAATATTAAAATCATACAAACGATTATCCATACTAAGTTAAATGTATTCAATAGAGGTAGAAATAATTTTATACCTTTCTTGTATCGAAGAAATTCTATTTGTGGAATCCTATTAGTTGTCTCGCGTTCTTCGTTCTTGTAGAACTCGAATCATTCTTCACACCAACTACCACTCTTAGGATTCAGAAGTATATCTCAATTTGATGTTGATAAGGAATTGAGTGTAGGCTCTCAAAATAACCGGAGAAGAAAAATTGAATTTTTCCTTCTCCTTTATGGATTTCAGCGGCAAGCAGGGGGAGTGAGAGAAACTCTTTTCTGCTCTCTGTAATCACGCACTGTGTTAGAATTAGGGATGCAACCCTGTAACCATCCCATAATAATTACAAAATTTACACACATACCCCTATATTTTACATTATCCAAAATTCACCTCCTGATATATGCTTTTGCTGAAAATTACATATCTTCCCAGAATCAGTGTTGTGTCTATCAATTAACTAATAATTTTTTTTATTTGCTAATTATCTAATAATTAGAAAATAATCAATTAATTAATTTGAATATTAATTACTTAATCTTCACTAATTAGGTGACAACACCCATCACACATGGGTTTGGGAAATATACCTTGGTCTAAAACATATTATTGGTTCAACTGGTGTTATTTTTCATTCATGTCCTTATGAGCTACTCCTGAGACTGAATGAACCCACATGAATAAATCTAGAGGACTCAAATATCTGGTGAATTTATCTTCATAAATTTTCGATCTATTTAATTCTGACATCGTATGACTCAACTATAGATCCGATGTCGAATCAACTCTTGATTCATACGCGCTACATTTTTTATTGGTGTAAATAAACTTTTTTATTTCACGGTCCACAGAATATTTCAACATATTACCCTTCGTGAACATCAATAACAAGAATGAGATGTAAAATTATCATTTTACCCTTATTGTTATTATTTCCTTAACTCATTTATTGACTGTGAATAAGAAAGACATAACAGTGAATTGTCTCGTGCAGTTCACCATGTCTTGTTCAATGATTCATTTCATCGATTCTCGGTCAAGTTAATTTATTCACACAACCATCAATAAAGCATAAGGTGATATTGTTGCATTTGCAATCTCGCCACGAATTTCCATATCTATGAATCACGCAACTCCAACATAGTTTAATTATGAGCTCAACAACCGAGGTATTGTCCGGCAATTCAAACTCACTCCTTTGGCATAGCAAATATTGTAACTAACTAAGTCAAGTTTCGTATTCACCTCACGATTAAGCTAATTATGAAAATACACTTATAGGTGTAACAATTAGATTTAAAACTAGATAAATGACTTTATTCTAAACTAATTTGTTACCGTTATATTCAACATGTTTCAAAACATGTTTGGGTCAATCGTTAGAGTCTCCACTCTCATGCCTCAAGACCGGCATCATTTGGTTCAACCCAACAGTCGTAATCGGACTACATAGCCAAGACGATCCTAAGACTGCGAATAACATTCTGAACTATTCCAGAAGAGTTTATCTTGAAAACCCCTATATCTTTACTCTTCTTACGTTAACAATAGTTCAAGGATTTGAGTGAATTATAAACACACTTTAATTAAAATAAAAAATTCATCCATTCATTAAATTCATAAATACAAAATGTCAGAGAAATAACTAAATAATCATAAATAGTTATTACACCATATTTTATGGACATAATTCAAACAATCGCCCACTTAGACTAATGTAGGCGTGTACAATCACGTATACCCATGCCCTCTAGATGACCATAAAAAACTTTACAACTTAAAGTCTTCGTGAATGGATCTGTCAGGTTGTTGACCGTCGATATGTGTTACTATAACATCTCCACGCTGAACAATCTTTCTAATAAGGTGATAATTACGCTCTATGTGTTTGGATCTTTTGTGGCTCATTGGTTCCTTTGAATTCGCTACAACCCCACTGTTATCGCAATAAAGTGTCACAGGCTTGTCAGCTTCTGGAATAACTTTTAAAGTCTTCCAGAATTTCTAAGCCATACAGCCTCCTTTACAACTTCACAAGCTGTAACATACTCAGCTTCCATAGAATCAGCAATGAAAGATTGCTTAATACTTCTCCATACAATTGCTCCACTGTTCAGGATGAACACCGATCCTGTAGTGGACCTCCTAGAATCCTTATGTGGTTGGAAGTCAGAATCAGTATATCCCATCATATTCGGGGTCAATACTTGAATACACAAGCATGTAGTTCCTTGTTCTCCTAAGATACTTAAAGATATGATTGACGGCATTCCAATGTTCGAGTCCAGGATTAGATTGGAAGTGACTCACCATGCCCACTGCGTAACAAATGTCTGACCTAGTACAAGGCATTGTATACATAAGACTTCCTACGACTGAGGCATAGGAAATCTTTTGGAATCTGCGGTGACACATGGCGGAAAGCGTGGTGATGTTTTAAAAAAAATTATCAAACGATAAACAATTGCATCGTCGCAGATCCAAAGATGAAAACTTTTTAATTAAAATTTTTTTTTGATAAGATCCATTATATATTTATACATTAAATCTAAAACATACAAAAATATGAATTATAACTCTTATAGTCTATCAAACGTCCTTGCAAACAACAAACTTGTAATCTCATGAATAATAGACTGCGAGATTCACACCAAGATCTTCTAAGTCAATCCTCAAACACACTGGGACGTGTGTGAGCACAAATAATTAATCAAAGACACTTTTCTGTCTCTAGATATACTCAACACATGAGATCTAGAGATTTTTGAGAATGACTATTGTGAGACAAAACTCTGAGAGAATTAGGAAAACTCACAGAGCTTTTTGATTAACCTTTAAACACACAATTGCACACTAATTACAATTTCAGCACTTAGGCTAATAGAATAATATCAATATATATCTTATAGGTCAATACTCATCAGATTTTGAAGAGATTTACAAAAATTAATAAATTAATTATAAATGTGTCATTGCAGTGAGACCAACTATAATTGAGCAACACTGCAGTGTCACGCAGCACTGCAGTGTACCGTAAAGGGCCACAGTGCCTCACTACACGATTATAGTGTCGTGAGGCACTACAGTATGTCATGTGTCCAGTGTAGTGCCACATGACGTTACAGTAGTCCACGTCAATCTCTGATTAAAAATCAATGATTACTATGTGACATTCTAATATGTCGCGTGACAATTTTTTAACTTTATTATTTATTTTAATAAGATAAATATCTGTTCAAAAATTAACTTATCTTATCTCACAATCAACTATCTTATCTGTTAATTAACAAATTAGATAAACCAAACCAAATCATTATCTTATAATGATTTATTATTATTTAATTTCATAATTAAATATTTTGTCTCACTTATTGATCAACATAAAATTAATCGATAAAATTATTTAATTATAATTTCCAAAAAATATATTAAATAATTCAACTAACTAATTATTAATTAATTAATTACATATACCTATCTTTTAATTATATATTTACCCTAGAAATTTAATTCTTATCGCAAGTTAGTTTTTTTTCTCTTGTCCTGAAATATTCACACTCTAGACTATGTAGTATAGATGCGACTGGAGGACCATGGACCTATAATTCTAAGCTTCAATAAATCATATTATCAATTAAACTCTTTAATTAAATATTCTTATTTATTAATTTTATTGTCACTGCTCTATAAATACGAAATTGCACTCTTAATAATTACAGAATATATTTACAGAGTATTCTCGCGTAGTCCATTGATATAAGTATTTCATGTAGTTCTGACCTCCAATTATTGGTTCGTAAATTAGAGTTTGTCAAAATTACCGTTTTACCATTCTTATCTGAAAACGACTTGTAAACCTTATTATGACCATCCCTCATTGGTTGTCCGCGGATTCCATTATCAAGAAGTGTATCCACAGTTTCTTGTACCAATTTCTCCTGACACATTACTAATTCTCCTGGCATAGATCTACTTGTTGTTAATAGATCGATAAGAGTATTGTTGTGATAGATAACTCTTCTATAGAGTTCATTAATGTTCGAGCTCATTAGTTTACCCCCATCTATCTAAATGATCGGTCTCAACTCGGGAGGAAGAACTAGTAATAGACATAAAACCATCCATTTTGGTTCTATATTTGTTCGAATAAAATGTTTAGCTAATTCCATACGTCTAACCAAAAAATCCTTTCTTCTTCCCACTTTTTGATATTCGCATTCATTACCCGCGGACCCTTCTTCCCCTAATTATTTCCATTCTACCAACGAATAATCTAGAATAAGTCACAAATTCAGATCAACTAATTGTTCTCAGATAGAACCTGCTCCTATAGAAATTTCTCAATTTCAAAATGTATTGAAGCCTCGGGTAGTAAAAAAAGCGGGATGTTGTATTTCCAGGATTGGATTTCATATTCGAATGAGCCCCAATATGAGCCCCGTTATCATAAGAAAGTAGGTTTTTTTAGTTATGAGCCTGGCAAAAGAAAAATTTGGATAGGATCTTATAGGATCTCCCCCTTTCAAAATCAGACGTGAAAGTTTCTTCTCATTCGGCTCAAGTAGTTACACCAAATAAAGGAGTTCCCACTTTCAAATTCTATAAAACCCCCAACTACTCTTTATGCAAGTTCTCCATCTCAAGGCCACACAACATTTCATTGATTTTTTATTTCAATTTTCTGAGTTCTTTATTCAATATATCAATTACGACATAAAAAATAAAAAAATAAAATGAAATGTTAAATTCTTTTAGCTGTCTACTTCCCTTCGAATGATGAATCCCCTTAATTAAAAGGAGTACCTTGAAATTCATAAGGGATTGACTTGTCTTTGTATCTTTTCATTCGATCTTTTAGGTCCCTACTTCACCTCGACGAGTATGCCACGATGTCCTTAAAGCCTATATACGATAGATAGACTCCTGCAACCATGACATATTTGCTTATTTGAACAGAATCAAATTTCTTTCTAAAAGAAAAAGAAATTCCACAAAAGAAAGAAAGTTTTTTTTTTCACGAGGTACAACTATAAATTCCTATTTATTACTGAATCGACCATAGACCAATTCCCCTTTTATCTGGAGCTTCATGTTACTCCTTCCAAGAGACATGTCAGATCCGGGGCATTCCAGTTCGATTGAATGAGATGACATTTTCTCATTCTGAATCTGTAAAATCTGAATTTTGATCAAATCACACATCACAATATACTAACCCTTCTAATTCTTTAAGAGGTTTATCTAAAAGATTCACGATTTAACTAGGAAGACATTTCAAATACCACACATGGGTTACTGGGCATGCCAGTTTGATATATCCCATTTGATATCTTTGTTTCCGAGAATCAACAAATTCGACTCTGCATTGCTCACAAAATTTTGAATCTTCTTTTTATCTCCGATTACTCGATAATTTCCACAACCACAAATCTCGCTTTTTATAGGCCCAAAAATTATTTCACAAAATAATCCATCTTTTTCAGGTTTATTGGTTTTGTAATGAAAAGTATAGGGTTTTGTCACCTCTCCAACGATCTCTCCATTAGGTTGGATTTTATTGGTCCAAGCACTTATTTGCTGAGGAGAAACTAATCTAATTTAGAGTTGCTGATGTTTATACTGATCGATCATAGAAGAAATTTTTTGATTAATTTTGATTAAGCTTCCTTCCTATTAATCTAGAAGTTCTTATAAGATACAAGGAAATAATTCAGTTCCAAAGCCAAAGATCGTAGTTCTCAAATGAGTAATCGAAAAGATTCTGGAGCATCCTCAGGTTTAGGTATTGTTCCTCTAATGATCGTAGTACCAAGTACTTCTTGCCGAGCTCGAATATGATCAGATTAATAAGTAAGCATCTCTTGTAAAATATAAGCAACACCAAATCCCTCTAAAGCCCAAACCTCCATTTCTCCCACCCGTTGTTCCCCTTGCTTGGCCCTTCCTCTAAGGGGTTGTTGTGTAACAAGTGCATAATGTCCACTGGAACGTCCGTGTATTTTATCATCAACTTGATGAATTAATTTCAAGATATAAGGTTTTCCTATTATAACAGGTTGTTCAAAAGGATTTCCTGTTCTTCCATCAAATATTCTACTTTTTCCCAGATACTCGTGTTCAAATACCCATGGACTCGTTGTTTTCTTACTGGCTTTATATAATTCAGAAAAGACTAGTTTTCTCGAAGCCTCTTGTTCATATCTCTCATCAAAAGGTACTATTCGATAATGCCTATCTAGCAAACCGCCTGCTAACCCGACTGAGCATTCAAATATATATCCTACATTCATTCGTGAGTGTACTCCTAATGGATTTAAGACCATATCAACAAGTCTTCCATCTTGTAAATAAGGCATATCTTCTCTAGGAAAATTTTTGGAAACGATACCTTTATTTCCATGTCTTCCAGCTACTTTATCGCCTACTTTGATTTCACGTTTCTGTGAAATATATACCCGAATCATTTCTGGATTATAACTGGACCCCCTTTTTTTCTGGATCCATATCACATCAATAACTCGACCCCTACCACCTATAGGTAGTTTTAGACAAGTTTCCTTTGAAGTGGATACCTGAATGCCAAGTATGGCTCGTAATAATCTATCTTTCAGGGCATACGTTGATTCTTTTGCCATCTGAGCCGTTAATTTACCTACTAAAATATCGCTCGTCTCTACCCAAGATCCCAGCATCATAATTCCATTTTTGTCTAAATTGCGGAGTAAGTGGGCTTCTAGATGTGGTCTTTCGTTAGTGATTCTTTCAGAGCACATGAGTTTGAATTTCATACTTCCGTATGTGAAAAGAAGTATAAATCTCTTCATATACCAGACGCTCACTAATTAGTACCGCATCTTCAGAATTGTAACCTTCCCATGGCATATAAGCTACTAATACGTTTTTCCCAAAGCTAGTTCGCCACCAACTGTAGCAGCACCGTCCGCTAAAATTTGTCATTTTTAATGCATTTACCCTGCGGAACTTGGGATGTTTGATGTATACAAGTATTTTTGTTAGAACGTTGATACATAACTAATGGAATGCTTCGAGTATACCCATTCCCCAATAAAATGATCTTGTCAGTATCAGTATAAATGATCTTTCCCCCATGTTCAGCTATAGCGGGAACCCTTTAATCTAGAGCCACTTGCCGTTCCAACCCAGTTCCGACAATGCACTTTTCAGACTGAGAAAGCGGTATTGCTTGACGTTGCATATTCGAACTCATTAAAGCATGATTCACATCATTATGCTCGATAAAAGGAATGAGGGAAGCGCCAATAGAAAAATATTGGAAGGGAAAACACTTCGAAGATGAACATGTTCCCATTCAATAGTCAAGAATTCTTGACGGTATTGAGTTGGAACAACCTAATCCTCCTGAATACCTCGATTCAGTGCCAAGGAATTTCCTGTCACTACCATATAGTATTCATCTCTACTTAGTGATAAATATAGCATTCACGCTTTTTTTATCTCTAAGAAATTTCATAAAACGGGCTTTCTAGAGATCCCCAATGACAAATCCTTGCATGAATTTCTAATGATCCAATAAGTCCAACATTAATTCCTTCAGACGTGTCAATTGGGGAAATGCGTCCATAATGACTAGAATGGACATCTCATATACGAAAACTAGTGGTTCGCCCTATTAATCCTCCAAGGCCCAAATAACTCAATTTTCTCCTATGAACTATTTGTGTCAATGGATTAATTTGATCTAAAAATGATTCATAAGTGGTCGTTAATGGAGTTGAAGTTACCAAATTCTGAGGAGTCGGGATCAATTTATGCCTAATTGCTCCACATATAGTTCCTCTAACCATATTTTCTAAACAAACCAGAGCCCATCCGAATTGATCTTGTAAGAGATCCGCTAAAGAACGAATACGTTTATTTTTTAAATGATTCATATCGTCAATTGTATCCATTCCAAGTTTCAGTCCAATCAAATGATTCGCAGCTGCCAATATATCTCGCGGTAACAAAAATGTATTATTCTGAGGGATATCAAGATTCAGTCTCCGGTTCAGATTTCGTCGACCAATCCTTCATAATTCACATCTTTGTTGAAAGAATTTCTTTTGTAATTCCTTACATAAGGATTCAGAAAAAACCGGATCGCCGCCTACACAAGAAAATTGTTGATAAAACTCCAAAATGGCATTTTCTTTTGATCCACTTTTTTTTTCTCCTTATCATTCAGGAAAGACAAAAAAATTCCAGGGTAATAAACATTCTCTAGCATTTCTCTTAGATTCGAACCCATAGTTGATGATGGAACTAGAATAGATATTTTCTGTTTCCTACTCACACGAGCCCATATCCTTTCTTTTCGATTAATCTCTAATTCTAATCCCCCCAATCTGATATTATGGTGCCGGTATAGACTGAAATTCTGTTATGGTCCAAATCTGACCAGTAATAGATACCGGGGCTTTGCAATATTTGGTTGATAACAATTTTGTATATTCCATTTACTATAGAAGTTCCCATGGAATTCATTAGAGCAATGTTTCCAATAAAATTTTTTTGTTCTTACATATCCCTATTGGTTTTCCAAATTAATCCCGTGGATACGTATAATTTAGAAGAATATGTGAGCGATTCATATATAACATCTCTTTCTTTTATCAATGGTTCCACCAATTGATATGTTTCCACAAATAATTGAAATTCAATTTCTTGATCTGTATCTTCAATTTTTGGAAACTTATAAAGTTCTTCTGTTAAGCCCTGATCAATGAACCTACAAAACCCTTCAAATTGTATTTGATTCAACCCAGGTATTGTAGACATTCCCTCATTTCCATCCCCAAGCATTTTGATTTATTTCCTATTTATAAAAAATCCCATTATATGCTTATTCTTCATCGAATGGATCGATCTAGCAATGATAGAATTTATATTATGTTTACTGAATTACATGAAATTTTACCTAACTCCGTAATGTACGAAATCCATATGTAGGAAAAAAGAGAATTTCATACTCAAATTGGAATTTGCAACAAATCAAAATGTAAAGGAATTGAGAAATTCAACTTAGATTTATGGAGTTTTGTATAGAATATCAAAACAAAAGTGATTCCATTTCTACCATTATAATGATATTCCAATCCGATTGGATACTATAAACGGATTCGGGATTTGATCTCATCAATGAGATAAAGACATACTAATTAGAAACAATATCGAATTCTTTTTTTTGAACACTTAACTTTTTCGTGGATTCAATCGCTCAAAAAAATTATCATAGAAGAGAAAGATTTTACCTATACTGATATTTTTTAGTAGAATTCGTAGAATAGATTGAAGTGTGTAAGAAGACTTGTATTTATTAAACATGTGCATATATAACTATAACTAAATATATATATATGTCTCCTCCTTTATGCCAGTTCTATTTCCTATTCGGAACAGCAAATGTCGTGCTCTATCAAAATTTTGATTTTCTATTTAATCAAAAATAAATTGTAAAAATGAAATTCTAAAAATTCCCTATGGGCATCCTATATAGATAAGATATCCAATTTTATTTTGAGAATAGTAAAAATTTATGCTCTGGGGTTTACATATACTTATAATAGCTATTATAATTGCAATTGAGAAGGATTTTTTTATCGAAAAAAATCAATACCGATTAATATGGATTAGTTATTCATAATTTTTGATTTAGTTAGATATCAATGTGAGGATATTTTCTTATATCATTATCATTAGGGGAACTCAATTTGTAATTTAGCAATTTAAATACAAGGATCGTTCATGAATTCACAGTCAATAGTTAACGGTTCCCATTTGTCCTGAATTTTTGCTTTTGTGACTGAAAATACACATTTGGTTTTTCAATAGAAAAAGGAGGGGAAGTTATTCTTTTTAGATATTGGTGTGTTATAAGATACTATCAAGTGAAGTGATAAATTGAATCCAAATAAAAAAGGAATGCCTTTTTTTTAGGAATTTTAGGAAAAGGATTAAGGAAAACTAAATTCAAGATACAAGTACAATAATAATAAAAAGTTTACTAACCCCCTAAAAAAGGAATATTCTCATATATTTTGTATCGTTTTGGCAGCATGGCCGAGCGGTTAGACGAGGGACTGCAAATCCTTTTTCCCTAGTTCAAATCCGGGTGTCGCCTGATCAACAAAATAATGGAAATACCCTCTTCTATTTTGCTTATATAAACTTGCAATTTTTTTTCCAGCAGAAGCAAAAAAGACTCTTTTAATTTGCTTGATTCGAAGCATCAGTTGGGGGTTCTGTTCTCTAAAATAATTACCTCTTGATCCTTAGGTACCATTAATTCACTAGTGAATGTTCAATTTATAATCGTATTATAAATTTAACCTCAATAACCATTCAGTTTCAGAATTAGCACTTAAGTGAACCAATATACGATCCGTTAAGAAAACTTGGATTCTAAATCTTGTAAGATCATATTCTCAGTCATCATGTCACTGAATCTCCAAAATAAAAGTCACTAGCGGTTTTACAAATGAACCATAACGAGTGAATCAAAAGATCTAGGGAGTTCATGACTACTCAAGATTCATACTGATCTACATACGATCATCAGTTTTAATGAGTATTAAATCCTTATGATAAACTGTAAGTTAATAAATATATTTGTCCACATCGGTCCTATATAATCTAATTATATAAAATATATTCACTAAAATATCTATCCACATCAATGATCAAGATCTAGATCACATGCATTCATAATGCTTGGTGAACCGTACTAGTAACCATTCATTAAAGATTTCATACTTTAATATGTTGCGGATTATTTTATTCATTATCTATGATCTTAATCCTCTCGTATTTCAAGATCATAGTCTCAATAATGAATATCAAATTTTTAGATATTTATAAATAAGTTATTCAACAATAATTTAAAAGAACAATTATAAGAAAAATGTAAGTTTATTAATTTCATATTAAAAATTTCTAAACATATGCTTTGAGGGCACTAGGCCCAACAGAATATTTCTCATATCTTACTCTTCTTGAGGAGTCTTAGGAGTCTGCTCCTTGGAGAGACCGACTCCATGCCTGAAAGGAAAATATCCATTCTTAGAGTCTTGCATACTGAAGCTATCCATCACCTTAGCAATATAAGATGCTTGAGACAGTGCCAATTGTTTGTTCTTCCGATCTTAAAAGATTTGAATACCTAGGACAAAGGAAGCTTCTCCATGATCCTTCATATTAAATTATTTTGCAAGCCAAATCTTGATATCAGACAATTTTTTTACATCATTCTCAATGAGCAGAATATCGTCCACATATAAAACAATAAAACCACATTCCCTTCGTGTATCATGTTATACACACAAGGTTCGTCCGCTAAATGCTTAAAACTGAAGTTCTTGACAGTTTCATCAAATCTGATATTCCATGATCGGGACGCTTGCTTAAGTCTGTAAATGGACTTAAGCAGTTTACAAACCTTGTCCTCTTGGCTTTTCTCCATGAAACTATTATCGAATGACAATTTAATAGTTTCACAGATACGACCGATACTAGAACTCCATTTTCCCAACGGAAGTTGAACTCGCCCTTATCAAACCTTCTGATTTTCCTGAACCCCTGCAGGGAACAACAGATATGATTAATGGTGCAGAGACTACATTCCATGAAAAAAAGTTGAGTCAGCCACATAACAGGCCTCAATAACAAGTATTATACATTTAGATCTAAACTCTTTGAGATAGTTTGGGCAATTGCGTTTCCAATGGTCAGTGGCTCCACGATAATGACACTTGTCTTTCGACTTGTTCATTTTTACAGTGCCCTTACCTTTCATAGCTTTCGAGTTCTGCTTCTTAGCCTTCTTTGGACATCTCATGTGTTTCTTTTTGGCGCTAGAGGTGAAAAACTTGATTTCTGTAAAGTTTACCTCCCTAGTCTTCCTCTTGCCCTTCAAAAACAGGGTCTCAGCAGCTTGCAGTTCCTTCATCAGCTCAGGAAGTGAGTACCTCAACTTATTCATCGAATAATTAAGTTTGAAGTTCTCAAAATTGTCAGGTAAAGTCTCAAGGATCATATCAACTTATGTCTCGCCATCTACCTCGGCACCCATGATCTCTATCTCATTCAGATAACTGATGATCAACATTATATGTTCTCTGACAGGAGTTCCAGGTTTCATCCTACAGTTTATGAAGTAAACACAACAACCTATTTGGCTTGATGACCTTGATCTCTTAACATTTCAGTGATGTTTAACATCATATCAGTGGCAATTTTCATGTTCTGATGTTGTTGTTGCAACATATTGCTAACAGAAGCGGAGATATAACACCTAAGATCACATCAAAACATAAACAAGAAGCATAAATATCATTTTTCTCTTGAGTTGATTCAACAATAGGCTCAAATGGATAAGAGGTGGTGAACATGAACTTGTACTTTTCTACCGTCAGCACGATATCAAGATTACGTTTCCAATTCATGTAATTTTCACCAGTATGTTTAGTGGCATTTAAGATAGTTGGAAGTGGGGATAATGAAATGATTACTAAAAAACAAATAAAGCGGTGTAAATAAATACTCAATTATTTAGGAAAGTATGATGCATGATGCAAATACATAAATATTTAAAAATTCAATAAAAAAAAATTTTCCATGATGTTACGATCAACAACGATAACTTGTCTCATCTAAGGACAATATCCAAGCTACCTCTTATCGTATCAAGACTCCTCTCATTTGCTTAACGCTTCTCAAGATGTCAATTCATCTAGCTTAACCAATCACCAATAATTTTGGTCACCTTATCCCCATTGACTAGCCCTTATGAAGGATTCTAATGCGCTTCGGTCTAAGTGTTTAACCGATGCATTGACTTTAAAGGTTGCCATGAACTAATAGTCCGTCTAGGAATGATCCTGCCTCACTATTATTTTATAAGCTTTAACTTCTTAAGCATCTCGATGACTCAAAGCGACACGATTTCAAGTTTCTCCTACTGAAGAGACGACCGCTAGGGCGACTCTAGACCATTCCTCGTGCCACGATAAAGTTTAGCGTTGTGGACCTTGGGAACATTTTTACGTAAACGACAATCCTATTTAGTTTTTAGAAAAATGGATTTTTTGTTGTTTTTTAAAAAAATTATAACTCTTTATTAATTTGGAAAAAAATAAGTTTCGAAAATTATAAACTTTTATAAAATTTAAATCTCAATTTACAATTGATAACTTTCAAAAATTCACATTGTATTTAAAATATAACCCTCTATAAAGTTAAACTACAATTATGCTTGTACATGCTACATGTCATTTTGATATTGGCACATCCCTATTTCTATATAACATGTTATATGATGATACGAGATTAAGAAAAAATCATATATTTAAAATTAACCTCCCTATTAGCTCATTTCTAATTATGACCCATAAAAGAATAATAAATATATTACAGTTAGTTTAAAAACTAATCTTCATGTAGTCTGTAATTGTCTCATTGTCTTTTAAGAAGTTCCACCAATTTTTATAACTCTTTACAACAGTGCAGTCCCATTTTCAAAATTCAAATTTTACTCAAAACCCTTTAATTAAGAAAAACTATTTTTTTAATTAAATAATCCCATAAAATCCTTTTAAAATTTAAAATTTAAAAGATAAAAAGATAAACTTAATAATTATCTTTTGAATTCAAAAGATAAAAGAATAAAATAGATAATTATCTTTTGAATTCAAACTCAAAAGATAAAAAGATAAAAATTGATAATTATTTTTTGAATTTTAATTATATTTCATCCGCTTAAAATTTAAAATCTAAAATTCAAAATTTAAAAGATAAAAGATGGGATTAGGGTTTTTGTGAAATATCGCAGTGTTTCCTAAACCCTAATTGTTATCGCCTAGGGTTTCATAAACCCTAGTCACCATGCAGGGCATGACAACGGACAATAAGAGGCGGCATGGCACGACGGTGGGTGGCGGCGACGGTGACTTTTTGAGGCGGCGACGGATTACATGAAATTTTAAAAAAATACAACTTTTGCAAGAAAAAAAATTATATAAAATCTTATGTCTCAATTTCGGTGTACATCAATTCTAAAATTGAAAAACAAAACGCCTAGAGCCAATAGATCGGGATCCATTCATAAAATGCAATTAAAATTATTTTGAATCTACCATACAAAATTAAATGTCAATATTACAACATCCAACGTTACATACGTTTAATCACAGAATATACAGAATCAAGAACCTTATGCTTTGATAACAATTGTTGGATCATGTTTTAAAATTTGAGGAAAAATCAATGAACCAAAATCGGTTCGTGGACGGAAAATCAATTTTTTTTTTCACATCAATCAATTAATCATATTAAATATTAATATTATATATACGATTATGCATACTAAATTAAACGTATTCAATAGAGGTGAGAACAATTTTATATCTTTCTTGTATTAGAGAAATTCTGATTTGGTGGAATCCTATTAGTCGTCTTGCGTTCTTCGTAGAACTCGAATCAGTCTTCACACAAACAATCACT
This sequence comes from Datisca glomerata, assembly GCA_003255025.1. Lineage (NCBI taxonomy): Eukaryota > Viridiplantae > Streptophyta > Magnoliopsida > Cucurbitales > Datiscaceae > Datisca > Datisca glomerata. The sequence goes on from QANY01002371.1 coordinate 961,225, forward strand.
CGTAGGATTCAGAAGCATATCTCAATTTGATGTTGATAAGGAATTGAATGTGTGCTCTCAAAACAACTGGGAAAAAATTGATTTTTTTCCTTCTCCTCTATGGATTTCGGCGGCAAGCAATGAGAGTGAGAGAAACTTTTTTCTGCTATGTGTAATCACATATTGTGTTAGAGTTATGGATGCAACCCTATAACCATCCCTTATATAATAATTACAGAATTTGCACATACACCCATATATGTTTAATTATAAAAAATTCACCCCTTAATATTTACTACTGTCGAAAACTGCATATCTCCCTATAATTAATGTTGTGTCCAAATTCATCAATCCAAATTGATAAATTAAATTGATATCCATTAATTAATTAATTTTGTTAAAACCTATTAGGGATTTAGGTATTTGCAAGGGGTGAGTCACGGGAAGGGGAAGTGGAAGGAGAAATTTTGGGATTTAGGTATTTTTTGGGGTTTTTAGTTTTTTGTGTAAATTAGTTTATTTAGTATTTTTTGTTATTAATATTTTTAACAGACCTGTTAACGGACGTTAGGCATGTACATGGCATGTGCATTTTAAGATTATTTTTCATGAATCTTTAACAGAAGGGTATATTTTATACTTTAATCAAATTATGTGAGCATAAAAATATATAAGAATATAATTTATAGTCAGATAAAAGTATATGAGTGTATTTTACATTTTTAACTCATTTTTAATTCAATGCTTTAGAAATGAAAACGTCGCTTAGTCCTGCCAGTTTATGTGATCGGCTGCGTGCTATCGCTGAGGGCGCATATTGAGCCTACGTTTAACAATTCAGACAGAGAAAACGGGAACCCACCTCCCAAAAGACCAACAAAGTCTCCCTCGCTTTCAGATTCTGAGCAGTCCATTTCGTCTCTTTCAGATTCTCATATTCCCCGGGGACATGTCTTCGCCTAGCGGCAGCTTCGGCGGTGGTGTTGGTGTCGCGGCCACCACCGGTCCTCAGCTTTACTTCTGCTATCAGTGCAATCGTACGGTAACATTAACACCCTCACCCTCCTCAGATCTTCTCTGCCCCAATTGCGATGGAGGCTTCCTCGAAGAATTGGAAAACCCTAACCCCGATCCATTTCCAAATCCTTTCTCATTTACCTCCGGGTTCCCCGCATTCGGCGCCAGTCGCAGAGATGGCGGTGATTTTCCATTTGTTTTCTCGACCACTGCGTCCGCTGGTGGCGGTGGTACTGTCGTCAACGATCTATCGTCGCTCTTTGGAGGTGCTCCAACTCGACCGTCGCCCTTTCAGGACCCAGACGGGTTCAACCCTTTACTTTTTCTCCAGAATTATCTTCAGAATGCCAATGTGCAATTGGTGATCCAGAACGTCTCTGGTGAGTCGTTTCACCCCTCTGCCAATCTCAATCTTGGCGACTACTTTTTTGGCCCAGGACTCGAGCAGTTGATTCAGCAGCTTGCAGAAAACGATCCGAATCGTTATGGAACCCCCCCGGCTTCAAAATCAGCAGTTCAGGCGCTTCCGAACATCAAGATTTCGAAGGAACTGTTGACCTCAGACACGTCGCAGTGCGCTGTGTGTACAGACACATTTGAGCTGGGCTCGGTAGCCAAACAGATGCCTTGTAAACACATATACCATTCAGACTGTATCCTACCTTGGTTAGAATTGCATAATTCTTGCCCCGTATGTCGGTATGAATTACCCACTGATGATCCTGATTACGAACAACGGACTCGTGGGCCCTCGGCTCCTGCTTATCAGAGACAAGGTCAAGCTGGTGCTGATTTTTCTACAGGTGGGGGTAATACTGGCGGAGCTGGAGCAAGCGGCGTAGCATCTGGAGACAATTCTGGGTCACAAACGCAGCAGACTGGTAGGTTTAGAAGGATCTCTTTACCTTGGCCATTTAGAGGATTTGGTTCGGCTGCTGAGACTAGTAATAGCGGGAGTGGTAACCATAGTGGGAGCAATGATGAATCAAATCCTGGTAATAGAGAGAATTGGAATAGTGGATCAGAGCATCGTCAAGAAGACCTGGATTAAGGCTGGTATTGCACCTTTAAACTCCTAGCACTCTGATTTTCCTCCTAAACCTGTTGGTTTAAGTTGAATTTTCAGTAGCAAACTTTCTAATAATTGTTCTATTCTCATGTTTTTAGTCTTCGCTTAATCAAATCATGCATTATCAAAAACATCTAATATATGCTCTATCTATGGCTCGTTCATATAATTCAGCACAATGCACAATGGGGAACCTTTTTTAGCAAGTTATCTTTACTTACTATAAATATCTGAATATGTTTTTAACTAAATGAAACGTTTCATTTCCTTTGACGAAAGTAATCACCAATAATTTCAGAGGAAATAGCTCTTAAACGGCAACAAACACTCTTATTTCTCATAGTTGAGAAGCCTAAGATGAACCCTTGATGCTGAGATTCTAAAAGAGTAGCGTACCAAGAAAAGCCTAATGTAATCACTACCGCTGGTATTGAAACTAGCAAGAATTCAGTTAACAAAGAAACAAGAAAGGAAAAGAAGAAAAAGGAAAAAAGAAAGAAATAACAATGATGTGGTAAGTTGACAACAATATCTTTCCCACATTTAACAAAATCAAGCACACTGAGTATTACACGCATAGGATTCCCGATCTAACATCACTGCTATTCGACCTAGCCTCTAAGGATAATGACCTCATGTTCATTTCCTGGAATATTTAGCCATAATCTAGTTGTATATTTGACTAGTGCTTATTGTCTAACGTAGCCTCCCACTGGACAAGGGAATCCTTAAGACATTGCTATTACGGTTGGAGGTCAAGCTTGTAAAGATTTTTTCTCATTTTGCCTGCCTGCACAACTTTCTCCATCCTACATTGCCTTAGTTGTTTAGAAGTGAATGACATTGCTCAGCATCCATAATCTTTTTAATTAGAATAATTTGAGTTATCCAGGCCTCTTAGAGCATTTGATGAGTCCCAATGTAACATGTAAACCCTCATATCTGAATGCTTTAGAACAAACTAGAGAAAATAGACCATGAAGATTTAAACTCAAGAACTCTCATTTTTTGGTGAAGAAGTGTCACATGAGTCTTTGCTGGTTAAAGAAGCGTCGTCCATGCGTCTGCAAGTTGAAGTTGCAGGTTGCATGTTTGGAGTGAGGAGAATTATGCTGGTTGAAGAAGATAGAAAGGCTAAGGATGCGTGTTTACAAAAAAAGTGGAAAAAAACGTAGTCGAAGACAGACTGTTTTTGTTTTAAAAGTACGAGCTTTTTTGCATTGCAGACAGATGGTTTGTTGGGTTTTTGAAGGGTTTAGTTCTTTTTCTAAAGGGAACTTGGGTTTAATACATTTTGGGATTCGTTTTTCGTTCTTTGGGTTAAAGAATCTTGAGTTTATTCAATTTCCAACTCCCACATGAGACATTGAATAAAAACTGGCAGACCAAAAAGCTCAATACTATTAGTAGATTAGAATATGCATGCGCTTATATATGTTTTTATACATTATATATTTATATAAGTGAATCTTATGGTACGTGATACGTTTCATTACACGATATTTTGGAGAAACGATTGCCTTTTAGGGAGTCCATCCCAGATTCAAGAGTTTGGTCTATAGAGTCGTCTGTTTTTTTTCTTGTAAATCTCATCTTGCTTTCCTCGCTTCTTCTCAATTTAGTTTATCGTCTCCTAGCAGTTCTTTGTCTTCATCTATCTGCACTGTGTGGAGAATTAGAGTTCCCAAGAAGGTTCTTTTCTTCTGTTGGTGCTTAGGTCATCGTAAGATCAACTCCCAAGAGCTGGTTCAATGGCGCCACCCTAGCATGGCCTTGTCTCCCAGTCTTTGTATTATGCTGCAAAAGTAGTGAAGACTTGGATCACCTTTTTATCCATTGCTCGGCGGCTAGGTACTTATGGTACAAATTGCTGGAAAGATTGAACTTGTTGCGGGTTCCTCCGTATAGAGTGAACAATTTGCTCACTGAGGTGCTTCAGATGCAATTACCTAGGAAACTAAAGGTTCTCTGGAACACTGGGGTCATGGCAGTTCTTTGGTGCTTGTGGACGGAGAGAAATAAAAGAATCTTTGAGGAGTTGTCAGAGGATTTAGTTTCTCTTTGGGAGAAGAGTCTTTTTTTGTCTTCCCTAATGGTTCAAGAATATCCCCTTGTTTTTTATTAACGCAGATTGGTTAGCTGTTTGCAAGGTTGTCAGGATCGTATTTTTGACTCGGATCGGTGGAAGGGTCTTCCGAATCGGATCGAGGATTGTAAGATCCTACCAAATGTTAATAATTATAATCATAAAAAAATAAATTAACTATTTCTAACTAAAATTAAATAATGAAAATAAGTTTCTCTCAACTTTATAAATGACTTAAATATATAACGTCTCAAAACAGTAAACTCAAGCTTGATCTTAAACATGTAATTTTTTAAGTTACTCAAAATAATTTCCCCACTCAAGCATTCTAATGAGTACAGTAACAAAGACGATTCAATTTTAGTTTCTTAAGTTTCTCAAAATTGAAATTATAAAATTAAATTTTCACAAAAATATTTCTACGAAAATCACTTTACCCTTAATATCATAAACACACAAATAAAATTTTATAAATTCAAAGATTTGTGTGAGAAAGTATGAGTCAGCCCGTAGAATATTATAAAGATTTAATAATTTTGATTTATGACAATATATTAACGAGAAGGTGGGCTTCAATTACATTGAATTGGACTTAGGGAGGCTTAGGAAGTGGGCTTCAACAATCAGTCCTTTGATAGCATTTGATAAAACCGAAAAAATATGTTATGTTAATAAACAGTCAATTTCTAAGAAAATTCATTAAAAAATAACCACAAGAATAAAAATATAAAAAATAGTCCCCTTGCACGATTCTTGAAAAAATGGACTCCCATGCAGAAAGAAGTTTTCGCGCCATAGCTCAAGATTTTGATAATTTATATAATATATACAATATATAATATATATACCTGTATAATTTTTGTAGTATATTTTATATGTACAGTATATATCATATAAACTTTGTGGATAAAAAATCAAAATCTCATTGGCGCTCGTAGGTGACGGGTTTTGGCACGGATTTTTGGTTTTGTTGTTAATTTGGATGGCTATTTTTTATTATTTTTGTTTCATCTTGGGTTATTTTTGATATTTTTTTCCTTAAAAATGGTCTATTCTTGATGCTGGCCCAATAAAACTACCCAAATTAAGATATGGGTAGGATCGGTACTACGATCCTACCGATCCTATTCCGATCCTACCACGATCCCACTTGATCCCGATTCTATACTCGATCCGGATCGTTTTGAAATTATAGGAACATAGTATCGTGAGTTTGACAACTATGGCTGTTTGTAAAGATTGATTTATGTTTTGGAGGGTTTTTTTGGTTTCGGTTGGATTGCTCATCCGCCAAACTCTGTAATTATTTATATCTATTTATATCTATTGTTTCTTATCCAAAAAAACAAAAGAAAGTCAGTATTATCAAAACACTTGCAGAGCCCAGTGGTTACGGCTACACGTTGGTTGTTTAATTCAACTGCACTTTCACAGTCTTGATTACCATGGCCCATGGATCACAATTCAACCACCCAGTATTGTGGTCGGTTGTGGTTTCAACAGGATATCGACTAGTATTTCCTATATTGTATAAGATTTGGGCGTTTTTATACAATGGTTGTTAAGAAGATGTGTTAAAAAAATAAGAAAGTGTTAAAAAAATAAAAAGAGATAGATTTCTTATGGAATTGATTTGACATCTCTCTCTCTCTCATTTTAGTAGTAGTTTCTAAGAAGATGTCTGTGTGATGCACTTTTAAAGGTAGCGCATTGGCTCAATGGTTTGGGTTTAGTTTTCCTTTCTGTAATTTAATGAACTTACACAATTACTTGCAAATGAAACGGGGTCCTTTTCTTAGGTGGAGAGATTTATGGGATTACAAAAGCTCTTGGTCAGAATACTTAAGAAGTTTGAGTTAACTGATCTGTTTGATAAGACGCCATTGCATGTCTAATGAAAGATGTATCAGGCCTTCTTATGTTTTTGATAGTCTACTGTTATTATTATGTTTTGGTCTATTTGGGAGAAAGAAATGTTGGGTTGATAATCAAATTCTGGTTTCCTTTTATTTTTTAGGCTTATGAAAATCTTGACTCAATTTTCTTATTTGGATAAGATTGAGGTGGTCTATAATTATATATATATAAAAGGTTGAGGTGGTTTATAGGTGGGTTGACGCTCATGTTTATCCAGTTATAGGGATTTCTTGTAACTATCCTTGGGGGATTTTGACTGATGAAAAAAACAAAGATGAACTAGGTCTACTTGATAATTCTCATAGAGTGTATATATACTAATGAAAGTGGCATTCAGTCTGTACTCCGTAACCAAGTGATTGACAAATGGCTTTAATGGCATCCTTCAATTCATACTACAAAATTTAGGGGACTCAGTTGGGATGAAACTCTTGCCATAGTGGTATGCTGAAACACTTGTTATGAGTAGCTGCTTATGGTTAATTAAGCATAACGTTTCACTGATTTTCATGACTAACCTTGTGCATTTTCTAGGATCCAAAGTATGTGTTGGTGCACAGAAGATGGAGAATAGCCTTGAAAACATGAACTCTTGGACGCACTTTTGATCATAAGAAAGGGAATGGGCGTGTGATAATGTCTCCATACCCTCCCTTAAATGGCCAAATCAGACTTCAGCCAAAAGTTTGAAGCTAACCTTTTGGTCAATAGGTAAAGTCACTGATTTGATGGACATCTGTTTCCTTTGAGGGAATCAAACCAATTTTTTTCTTTTTGATTCTCCCGTTGAATGACATGTTTTGTCATAGAATTTTCTAAACACGTCCAGATCGAAAATTGGATTATGTCTTAGCAACCTTGGGACATAAATGAGAACCATACGAGAGTGTTAAGGACCAGTCTATCACTCTCAACTTAAGTGACTTTTTCCACATGGATGTTCAGTCAAGCCCCTCTATGTTGGTACGTTTCCCACTATTGTATTGCACAGCCTCTTAGTAAGTCCGTCAAACAAGATTTACATTCGAACCTGTCGATCTTCAATCTTCTCTTGGACCTATACTAAGTGCCATTTTCCCTCTGCTGTTTGTACAGCTGGGGAAATGGGGAGAGGGGTAGAAGCCCATGGCGTCCTCGGGTCGTGGGTTGTCCTGGTATCAGTGACAACTGGGGCAGCCCCAATGGCCTCTGTTTAGACCTGAAGTTAATAGATGAACATGGGAGCTAATCATTCCACTGGTTTCCTTAATGATCTTTTCCTTCTTTTTTGGTTTTTGAATTTGGCTAAGTGCATGTGTAAGCTTTTGGGAAATTTCATCACCATCGAGAAAGATTCTCTTGTTTTTTTCTTTTTTTTGGTCACTCACCTATGTTCTTTCCATTTATGTACTTAGTACTTGTATGATTATTTTGGGCCTGCATGACATTTAGTTTCCGCTTTCAGCTGATTCTTGCATAATCTAATAATTATAGTAGACTAGTTTGGAAGAGAACTTTTTGAGGTTTTATCTATCACAGACTTCAATTAAAATTCTTGTGACTTGGTATTTTTAGCTTCTTCTGTGATAGTTATTTCATTATCAGCCTCCTATAATTACTTTCTTGTTTTATAGCATCATTTAACGATTGTAATACATTTCACTTTTTTGGATTATTTTTCTCTCGCTTGTCTATTTGATATTGCCCTTCGTTTGTTGGTTGGCTGAATCACAGTGGGTTCTTAAGATTAAGCATTCTGCATGCTAAGTAGGTCTATTTGATAGATTTATAGTGATATATAGGGTTTGATAGTAAGCCATTTGGTTTCCTCATCCCATTCCCTGATTAACAGTAGATATAGCATAGCATCCTACTTCCAGTCTCACATGATTCTTAAATTGTCAATAGTTGGAATGTTGTTGGATATTCCCCTTAATCTGGAGTTGGTACACAATTTTTATCATTGATTTTAACTTTATCACATGCTTTTAATAATTTACTCTCAAGGATTTTTTCACAGCCAGTATAAACCTTTCTCACTGTAAACACCTTGTTTTTCAATAAACTTTCTTCCGATGGTTTTGTATAAGTTCTCGAAAACTGTTTTTGGTAAATAGAAGGAAAAGAACAGCTACTCTACTCGCAAAACCGGAGGTTTTTGGCAACAGATTAATTCTGATTTGTTAACTTGATGTTTTATGTTCACCACATGGTGAAGAATAGTAATGGAATAATTAGTAGTCATTCAGTTAGGAATTTAGGATCTTATTATGTTTTGACATCTTACTTCGTTATGCTATTAGATATTTCCAGTATTTTTTTCAACTCCATACTTGGGGAAATTAGGTGTAATCAATGGTCTTCTACATAAAGCAGTATTTATTAGCCTGGAATCTTTTAATGCCTATAAAGATAGGCTTATGATTTATGTAATCCTCAGCCTTTGAGGAATTGAGATACTGTTGATTTTGAGTCATCTACTACCTCTTCTCTAATATATGTGTAACTCTCCGTATTTCTCTACTCTCTTGGTACCAAAGCCGAAAAACCTGGCACCTCTATCTTTGAATGTGGCAGGTGAACCCTACGTGGCAAGCAACGTAGGATGCCACGTGGATGATTCTGTCAAGCGGCCAACATCTTAACAGATGCAAGGGTCGATTTGCCTGATTTCATTCTTTTTTCAGTTTTTGGTTCTCTTTGCCAAATGGGCAAAGTTCATGGGTGTAAATTGCATTTTAACCTAATATTTATTGCCTGGAATCTCTTAATGTCTATAAAAATAGGCTTATGGTTAATGTAATAGGCAGACTTTGATGAATTGAGATTTGAGATAATGTTGATATTAAACCATCTCTTTCTTCTACTCTACTTCAACTTTTTCCAGCTCATTTGTCATTTATTCTAACAAATAAGGAGGCTTCACAGTTCTTCTGGATGTACCATACTTATGTGGCCCTGTCTTTATGTCTTTTTACCTATAATTATTGTGATGATGATATGATGATAAAGCCACTAACAATGTCTTCCTCTTTCTTTTTGGCAGGAAGGCCAGTGATTCAAATCTGGAACTGTTGTTGCATATAGGAAAGATGTTACAAAGTCAATTCTTAGTCTCATTTTCAATATTTCATCTCAATAATATAGGTAAATCCCCCTCCTTGATTTCGAATGTGCACATTAGCTTGCATACTGTGTAAAACTTCTACTCTTAGAATGATTTCGTACTTCTTTTTTATTTGATTGCCTTATTCTCCCCTCCTCAATCCTGCAATTGAATTGTGCTGAGACTGGTTAATTTAATTTATATGCGAGTGATTATTATTTGAAGTAAAAAATGTCAGTTTTTTTTTTACAATTTTCCTGGGTGAATCATATTATTTTATCAAAATAGAATGAATCCATTTTCATACAGTTTTGTAATAGAGTGAGATGTCTTGCTCTAGTATGGTTTAAATATTAAAAACTACAGGTCAATGTTTGGAGCTGAAAATGAGAAGGGGGNGTTAAAATGATTTGCAGAGGGAATTTCTATTCAGTGATCCTGTTTTTTCTGAGCATGTACAGATTCTGGGTTGATTGTAACTTGGGAAATTGAAGAAAAAATCAGCTTTAGTTTACATGTACAAATTGCCGTGATAGTCAATAAGTCTTTTCCTCACAAACCGTTCTCATACAATAGTCTCGGGTTTCTTTTTATTGTCTTTTGTTTTAACTCAAACTCTTATTTTGATGGCATCAATTGTCAGGGTTGAAACTGGTTCGGTTGAAGGTAATCAGTTCGATTGTAATGCGTATAGGGCCAAAAAATTGAACCGAACGGTTTGGTACAGATGAACTGAATCTAACAGTTCGAAAAATGATTAAGAAGACGAATAGTTTAAAGTTTTTAACTCTAAAATATGAAGTTCAATACGGAAAAAGTACATGTACTTAGTTTGAAAGTCTAAAAATTCGCACAAATAAACCAATCATAAATCGATGCACAATGTACACAAGATCTTTGAGAATCACGGGTCCAATTGGACATACAAAGCTTTAGCTTTGAACTCATGGGGACAGGACAAAAAAGAAGCAAAGGCCCTCCTACTCGATCCGGATCCGGATGCCTTCTATTCCAATGAAATGGGTTATGTTGTATGTGTAAGACGGCTCAAATTAAATTTAGCTAAAGACAAAAAAAATGCTGGATCTTATTTTTCTCAGTATTTGGCCGAACTCATATGAACTATCGACATTTGAGCTCGATAGAGAGAATAAATCCCTCTAATGTTAGTCATCCAATAAGAGACCATTCATTTCTCATACTCACCCTACTCGGGCTATCTAGAGATTACCAAATAGATAGACTCAAAGTTAATATCGGTCGCAATTTGAGGAAGGATTCAAAGTCATCCCCATGATCCTAAGAGAGATTGTCCATGAGCTCAATCACTGAGTCAATTATTAGAAAGTATCACTTCAGGCCTGTGTAACTCTTATCCAAGAATGGATCCTAGAACACGTAGCTGATTTCACTTCAGGAAGGAACAACCTGCCCAACTACAATTTAATATAACATCAGTCGAGAAATAGGAAATGATCACCATATATTCAAAAATCGAGAGGCGAAATATAGTATATAACCAGCCTCAAAGCAGAATAGATAATATGGAAACCCCTATGGATGAACCAACTATCATTTTACAGTCATTGCGCCTGTAAAGGAAATTTACAGTCACTAATAAATGTAAGCAAATTCTCTGATACATCGTAAATGTGAAAATCGATTGAACATTTTTCTATTCGTTCCAATATCTTATATGCATGATCGTTTGTTGTTTTATTTTTTAATTATTCAATTCCATCAAATTAGTTTTAGAATTTTTTTTTGATATTCCGTCCATAAACTGTTCATGGTTCAAACTGTTTTTCTTTAATTTTAAAACCACCAATCCAATAGCTATAACAGTTTGTTTTGAAGATTTCCATGCTACGACAGATGCTCCTAGTGTGAAAACATGTCCACTACTAGACTTCATATCTTTCTTATCAGATATCCAGTTTGCATCTGTATATCCTTCTAGAACTGTTGGATATTTTGAATAGTGTAGTCCATAATTCCAAGTATATCGTAAGTACCTCAATACTTTTACGATGGCTTTCCAATGTTTAACTCCAGGCTACTCGTGAATCTACTTAGTTTACTCACATTATAGGCTATATCAGGTCTTGTACAACTCATCAAGTACATAAGACTACATATCACTCTAGAGCACTCTACTTAAGAGATACTCTCACCTTTATTCTTGGACAAATGTACACTTGTATCCATCAATTTTTTTGGTTCACCAGTGTTATCTTTGCTAAATTTTCTAAGAATAGAAGCTACATAAAGAGACTAACTTAAATGTTCTTATGATTTTTGTTCTCAATATAACATCAGCAAGTCTCGTGTCCTTCATATCAAATATAGATTCTAACATATTTTTCATAGATTTGATCATCTTATCATTACCCTCAACGATAAGTATGTCATCAACATACAAGCACATAATGACATATCTATTTTCTATATCTTTAACATATATACATTTATCAAATTCATTGATTTTGAATCCAATTGACATCATGTGACTATCAAACTTCTTTTGCCAATTTTTTGGTACGTGTTTCAAACCATATAATGATTTAACTAATTTATAGACTTTATTTCCTTGCCTAGGAGTGGAAAACCCTTCTGGTTGTTCAATGTAGATTTCTTCCTCTATGTCTCCATTCAGAAAGGTTGTTTTCACATGTATTTGATGTACTTCAAGATTTCAGAAAGTTACAATTGCAAGTACTATCTTAATGGAGTTTATTCTAGACGCTAGAGAAAATATGTCAAAATAATCAAGACATTCCTCATGTTTGTAGCCTTTAATTACAAGTCTAGTCTTGTATTTATCAATTGATCCATCGACTTTCATTTTTCATTTGAAAATCTACTTGGAATCCAAAGCTTTACAACCAGGTGGAAGATATACTAATTCTCAAGTATGATTTTACAAAATGGAATCAATTTCAATCTTAATGGCCTCTTTCCAAAAAAGACCTTTAATGGAGTTCACAACTTTATTGAAAGTTCTTGGTTCATTTTTAATCATATAGTTCTGAATATCATGACCAAAAGACTTTTATGTCATAGTTCTTTTACTCCTTCTAGGTTCTATCTCGACTTCTTCATCTTGGTCCTCATTATCTTCTTCATCAATAGTATCAAAAAGTGTTTTTGAAGAGATTGCTCTTCCTTGGCTTTGTAAGGAAATACATGTTCAAAGAATGATTCATTCCTAGACTCCATTTTTGTATTTTTATGAATTTCAGGATTGCTAGATTCGTACACAATGAATTGATTTGCACTACTGTTATTTGCATAACCAATGAAAATGTGATCGATAGTTATTGGTCCTATCTTCACTTTTTTAGGTGTAGGTACCATCTCTTTAGCAAGACATCCTCACATTTGTAAATATATGTATGAATGTTTTCTACATTTTCATAACTCATATGAGGTTTTATCCTCTCTTTTTTGGTATCCTATTCAAAAGATAGTTAGCCGTCAAAATGGCTTCTTCTCACATGTTCTAAGATAATTCAGAACTTATCAACAATGCATTCATCATTTCTTTCAATGTATGGTTTTTACGCTCAACAATACTATTAGACTGAGGTGAAAAAGGTGTTGTGGTTTCATGTATAATCTCATGTTGAGCACAAATCTCAATAAATGGCAATTCATACTCACCACCTCGATCACTTTTTAGCACCTTAATTTTCTTATTCAGTTGATTCTCAACTTCATTTTTATAGAGAATAAATTTCTCTATAGCTTCATCCTTGCTCTTTAGTAAATATACATTACAATATTTAGTGCTATCATCAACAAAAGTAATAAATTACTTATTACCACCTCTCGGTTTTACAAATTTTAAATAACATATATCATTGTGAATTAAATCAAATGGTTCGGTGTTTCTTTTAACAATTTGAAATGATGACCTTGTTAATTTTGCCTCGACACAAGTTCCACACTTGTGATTGGAATCAATGTGAAATGTTGATATATGATCCAAGTTGATTAATTTACGCAAAGTATCATAATTAACATGACCTAGCTACCATGCCATAAATTGGAAGAATTAGCAAGTAAGCATAAGACCTAGCTTTATTAATATTGGGTTTGACCAAAATCATTGCATTGAGTTTGAACATTTCATCACTCATATAACTCTTACCAACATACGTTCCACTCTTAGACAAAACAATTTTGTTTGACTCAAATACCATACATAATCCATGGTTATTCAGTGGTGTACCAAACAAAAGGTTCTTCCAGATTTTAGGTACATACATGACATTGTTCAGAGTCAATTACTTCCTAAAAGTCATATTCAAAATCACTTTTCCTTGGCCTTTGATCTCATAGGTGGTTGAGTTCCCTATGAATAACATCTCTCCATGTACGATAGCTTCGAAAGTAGAGAACATCTCGTAGTAAGAGCACACATAACGGGTAGCTCTAGTTTCAATCCACCATTACTTTGGATTTGATCCAAACATGTTGACCACAAAAACCATTGTTGAGAGGTTGATATTAGAAACGTCTCGAAAAATGTTCTCAATCAAATTAGCCTCCTTGTATCTCCAAGCCAATCTACACTCAGAAGATTTATGACCCAGCTTGTCATAATTATATCACTTGCCTTAAAACTTTTGTTTCCTAGAAACCCCTCCTTTAGGTCCTAGTTTGTTTGGACCCTTCCTTTTGTTGTTGATTTTCTTGGATTTAAAACTTTGATCATGCTCCACAATGTTAGCCTTTATTGCAGCAATGAGGTTTGACCCTCTTCTTTTGGATAGCCTATTATCTTGTTTGATTCGAAGATAGATAATAAGATCTTCAATGTCCATTTCCTTTCATTTATGCTTGAGATAATTCTTGAAATCCTTCCACGCATGAGGAAATTTTTCAATAATACAAGCCACTTGAAATGATTCACTCAGCATCATTCCCTCAGCATGAATCTCGTGCAGGATAATTTGTAGTTCTTGCACTTGACAGATTATCATTTTGGAATCCCCCATTTTAAACTCTAGAAAGAAGGCCACGATAAATTTCTTGGCGCCCGCATCCTCAATCTTGTACATTCATTCAAGAAATTCACATAGCTCTTTTGTTATTTTCTTGTCAAAATAAATATTATACAAAGAATTAACAAAACCATTCATTATGTAATTCCTACATAAATAATCATAATATTTTCGAGCATCAATAACATTGATCGTTTGGAAATCATGCTCATCATCATTGAGCTTAGAAGCTTCTTCAGTCGAGCAATTTGTCATATTCAGCGTGGTTGGGTAAAAGAGCATATTTTGTTGTCACCTTTTGAAATTCAGATCGTTAAATTTCTCAGGTTTCTCTACGTGAGAAATAGGCATAAGCAACAGTGTCATGTGAACCACAGCGGTCGCAGCAGGGTTCTGCACCCCCAGATTTGGCATTTGAGCCCTAACAATAGGGTTATGCCCTTGGTTTACAACATCATGGTTCGCTACACCCTTATTGTTGGTTTCAGTTGCCATATTTCCTTATCTGGAATATAAACCACAAGTGTATCAACACTTTTGAAAATTGTGCTATTTTCTCTCGAATGAAAATATGCTAATTTACCAAATATTCTCCAAAACAAACCAAATGGTACTTTTACAAATAAATGTTAAGATAAACTGGTGGGGTTCTAAGACCCAATCCATGACCTGCCCTCTCAACAGTATTCAGTTCCTAAGTAATTGGAGGGATGAGTCTTCTTAAATTCCAATTTCCTATACAGAACTTCTCTCTACAGTTACTTCTAGTTTCAAAATTTTAGAGAATATTAAAAATAAAATTTTTAGGTTGAAAAAGCCCAAATCAATTTCCTAAAACAATTGTTGGACAATTTTGAAAACCAAATTAATTTTCAAAAATTAATCCTATAACGCAATAACTTGTATAGAAATAATTGTTTTAAGATAATTGAAAATGGTGTATTACATTATAAGATTAAATAAAAATAACAATAATACAACAATTCTGTAAATATAATTAGTTACGACGGGTAAATAATATAATTATGGAAAGTAATGTAATATCACAATCACAAAATGTAAATAGATTATTTACTAATGTTAAATTAATATGGACAAAGTATAATGAGAGATCAAACCGAGTCTTGTTTGCACAGTTTCATTAAAGCAGTTACGCTCATTCACTTGTGACACTAAGATTGATAACGACGTCTATTTTTCAAGATAAAATAGTTGGAGGCAACTGAAGAGCACCCAACTTTACCACATTAATCTAACTAACTTGTCAGAATTCTACCACAAAGTAACGATGCAAAACCAAGACTTAGCCCGAAAAATGAAACCGTTGATGAAACTGGAAATAAATCAAACCATAAAATAACATAAAACGTGGAGGCAAAGAATTGAGAGAAAAAAAGAGCTAAAATGCTTCTTTGGTGTGAAAAATGAGAATGAGAATACCTCCTTTTATACTACTCATGGGGAAGATGTGTCATATAGACTATTTAACCCCTTAAAGACCATTTAACCCAAATAAAAACTTAAAGCATTTTTCCACTTAATTTGTAAAATAAAAATTATTTTGGGTCTTAAACTACAAAAGAATATTAAAAAAATCCTATTGTATGGTTTATTTTACTAGTAGCAGGTTATTATTTAGCCCAAAAAAATAGTGGCAGAGAAATGTCCCTTTTCTATTTGGTGCTTTTTAGTTCTCTAACACCCCCAGTGTTAGGGAATTTACTTAATTTAAAATGAAAAAACACGTTTTTAGGGATTGGGGTGGCATTTTCCATTGTGGTTTTAATTCATAATTTGTTTTCATTCCTCTCCTTCCATAGGAAATTTATTATATTTGGCAATCTTGGAGGCGGTATTATTGTATTTTAATTCAGCATTTTCCTTTGTCTCCCATTATTTTTCTGCAGATTTTTGTTATGTAGCGGTTTGAGGGTTGTTCAAACTATTAATGGAGTCTTTCATTAGATAATTTTTCGACCATTTGCTTTTGAAAGGATTCAACACTACGTCCAGGTATTTTGTTTTTTTTTTGTATAGGTTACTTGATATTCCTACAATGCAACTGCATGCTTAAAATGTTCTGAGGGAATATATTAACATATATTAATTGATTAGTTTTCTAGTTTGTAAATATATTTGAAAAACATGTTTGATTAACCAGTTCTAGTGCCGGAATATTCTCTAAGAATATATATAATAAAAAATTTAACATTGGGTAACTCCAAAAAAATATGGAGTTAGAGTTATTCAGTATTAACATTTTTGTTAAATAACACCACATTTAGATTTCGTTAATATTAACACTACCTTTAGATTAACATTGCATTAGCTAACACTACGCATTCAAATTCAAATTATAGATTTTTTTTAAGTTGAAAAGGGGAATGGAGCTTAAAATTCGAGATTGCATTTTCAAATTTGGGCTAGCCTTTTTGGGTAGTGGTTTGACAATTAATGGGGGATAGTTTAGGTATTCTCTGAAAATGTTATTAAATAGATTGTTTTTAGTGGTCTATTTTCCTCCGGCACATTTATTTACTTACATTGCTTAAATAGGGTCATCCTTGTCATTTTTCCAAGGATATTTCAAATTCTATGACATATGACATTTGAGGTTCCTATGAAAAGAAAAAATAAATTTTGAACAAAAAACAGTCTATCAGCCTATATAGAGGTGATCCATATAGAGAGAATCTCTAGGATTATCAATTTATCACGCTTGATATATATATATAAGTATCTCTATATATATCTCTTTAACATTTTCTCCATTTGCAATGTGTGACTTCTACAATTCTCATTTATTTTTCATTCTCATTTAGCTCACTTTAGAGGATAATTTCTCATCCATCCCAAAATCAATTTTGACAACTAATAGTCCATTTCGATATACTCGTGGATGAGAACTCAAATATTCAAAGACCTTACACTTTTATTGAGTTTCCACCTAAAAATTTGTCCAAAATTAGTCTACGGAAATAATGTACCAAATACCCATTTTCCAACAAGTCCTTCATGTTTAGTTGAAGATGACATTCTATTTGAACACTAAGAACTTATAATGAGTTATAAATGAGTTAAAGTAGTTCACGCGCTGAGTTTTAGAAAGAGAATTAATGAATTTAGATAGAATGAATCAATTGAAATATTTATGGTATTTTAAGAACTCAACTAACACTTTTAGAGATCTAAACTTTAAAGTGTAATACAGTCATGATTGGTTTTTGAGAAAGTTGAAACAGGAATGGAAGATGAAGAGCAATTTTCAAGATTCTCATGTATCGTTAAATGTCAGTTAAATAAAGAGATTTCTAATGGGTATGTTGTCCTCTCTCTAGAGGTGGTTTCTTTCTAGGGTTTCCTCTTAGGGTTTCATTCTAGGGCTTCATCACTTTCACTTATCAATTTTTTCCTCCTGTGAGAAGCGTGTTTAGTTCCTTATATATTCCTTGAGATTGTGCTCGGTTACTTCATGATGGAAGTGACCATGGATTTGTCATATAGTCTTTTCAAGTGTAAGTTAATGGAGGAGGAGTCTAGCATTTTAGAGATTCCTCGTGAGGATGCGTATGGAGATCGAAGCATGCAGATTGAGCATAATTGGTCGACTTATCACGAACAAAATGTATTCTTTTACTAGGCTTCGTGGAGCTTTATCTAAAGCTTGGTGTCTAAGCGAGGATATTCGTTTCGTAGAGGTTCAAGATTTTTTTCAGGTTTTTTTCCCTTCTGATGCTGCGGTTTTACTTGTTACGGAAAATGGTACATGGTTTTTTAGGGCAATTTTTTTATTTGTCAAGAGATGGAATGAGAGTTTTTTATTGAATAAAGAATTGTTTAACCTGAATAATTTCTGGATTCAGTTGCATGATCTCCCAGTTGAGTGCAGGGGTAAAAAGGTTGCTGAAATAATTGGTAACAAAGTGGGAAGGGTTTTAGACTCTGACGATGGTTTTGAATTGAAGCGTTTTGTTAGAGTTAAGGTTGAATTCAATATCTCTAAACTGCTTATGAGAGGGTCATTTATCAACTTTGATGGAAGACGTCATTGGTGTTCGTTCAAATATGAATGTCTACCCAAGTTTTGTTATTATTGTGGAAGGATTCTTCATGTGTGGATGGTTGTTGCAATCAACAAAACGCATCCAAGGCGGTGTCAGGGAGTGAGTAAGGCGAGGGTCGGAGAGCGTTTGGTGGCCTTGAGCGAAGATCAAATTTCCAGTACGATGGTCAGAATTTTGCTAATCGGGATGGAAGTGGGGTGGTCGTGGTCATGGAGGTGGGTCGGCTGGTAGAAGGGGAAGAGGATGGAGACCTAGGTCTAGAGGTTACTCTTCGTTCACGGGTTTTCCTCAAAGACCAGATTCAGATGTAGTTACGCATGAGGGTGATTCGTGTTTGGAGGACCGTTGGAGAAGAAGTAAATTTAGCCGGAAACTATGTCCGGCGACGTTGAGGCGGAGAAGGAAGGTGGCGCAATGCATGGGATTACCACGGACAATGTATGGTTCTGATCTGTAGATCACTCAGCCATGAAAGGGAAATCTGCTATGATGCCGGATATGGTGGATGAGGTTGCTAATTTTAGGGAGGGAGGTTTAATGGCAGGTGCGGATCTTAGAGGACCAGGAATTTTGGAGAAGATTAATGCTGGGTTTATTCCCATTAATGCTTCGGATATTGAAGGGAAGTTATGTTCAAAGGTGGGCGATTATTCTATGGGGGAGAACGTTCAGCAAGCTACATGTGGGGTTCCTTTCTATGGGTCAAAGATTAACCCAGTAACCATTGGGCCTTCTGAAGCGTGTGAGTTTGATGCTGGGACTCTTAATGGGCCATCTAATTCTTTGGTGGATGTGCAAGTGGGCCAAGTCAATAAACCCCCTTTTAGTTCGAATTTGGGCCAGAAAAGAAGGAAATATAAGCCTTCTTCTGCGATTTTTAATCAGAAAAGGGGAGAGGAAAACAGCCATGTTTAAAATTGGGTCAAAGACAAATGGGCGTAATCTCTCTTGTGGAGATGTTCAGTGAACCAAAGCAAACTTATTGCAATAAAAAGATTAAGGATGCTGCTAATGTATCTCATGAGGTGGTGGTAGTCGACCTAAACAGGTCCCAGGTGGATCAGTGAAAGTTATGGTGTGAAATTATTAGGGTATGAGGAACCTCTGACAGTTTCCTCTTTACGAGGGCTTTGTTATACTCATTCCCCAGATATACCTATTCTGTCTGGAACCAAGAATAAAGGTAGAGTAGTTGAGAGATTGAAGAATACTTTGGGTATGTTTAATTTTCTGGAAGTGGAGCCTGAAGGAATTAGTGGTGGACTCACTTTATTTTGGAGAGAGTTCTAATTTCTCTATCACAAAATACGACCAGTTTTTCATATAAGGAATTATTTTATATTTGCAAAAGAACTCTAGTTGGAGAATTTTTGTTGTTTACTTGAGCCCGAGTTTGGGAATTCGTAAGGAGCAACTTGATTATCTTGCTAGGAGGATTTTGGGTTTTATGGAGCCTTATGTGATTTTGGGTGATTTGAATGATATTATGTATCCTAAGGAGATATGGGGGGTAATATTAGATCGATGCGTAGTTGTGAACCCAATGAGTTTATGCACTCGGTGGATTTAATCGATATTGGGTTTGTCGGTCTGAAATTCTGGATAAATAAACGTGATCAGGAATTTCTTGTTAAAGAAAGACTTGATCGTTGTTTGGTGATTTTTTATTGGCTATCACGGTATGACCAGGCTATTTTTATCTCATATTCTTTCTCTGGATTCGCACCATGCAGTTTTGATTTTGGACACTGATAAAAATATTCGCAAAAACACCCCCCATATTTTTCGGTATGATAGAATATGGATAAATCAAACAGGATGCGGGGAAGTTATTGAGAAGGCTAGGGCTGGATCAGATGGGTTGGGATCTATGGGGATTATGGATAAACTCGGGTCAATCCGATGCGAGTTATCCAAATGGATGAGACATTCGCGCTTTGCAAACTCGAAAAAATTGGTTCTTTCCCTAGAGGAAGAATTACAAGGGGTGTACTCTGCTCTTGTTCCAGACCAAGCAAAAATTAGATAGTTGGAATTTAAATTGAAGCTGGCAAATGCTGAGGAAAACACATATTTGAGTGACAGAGCTCGTGTCCAATGGTTAAAGGAATGTGACAGAAATTCTCAATTTTTCCATCACAATATCAAATTTCATAGAAGGAAAAACACGATACGCGGGCTGTTCGATTCTTCGAATTACTGGGTCTCGAATATATCTCAAATGGAGTCTATGGCAGTTAACTTCTTTTTAGATTTATTTCAGTCTTCTATTTCATCTCTTAAAGACGCTAACCTTGCTCTCGGCCATATTGAAGTAGTTATTGATGAGTAAGATCAATGTTTGTTTGATTGTGAGGTTCAGTCTGAAGAGATCATTGCTGCTCTGAACGATATGAACTTGTGTAAAGCTTCAGGGCCAGTTGGTTTTACAACAGCTTTCTTCCAAAAGAATTGGGCGATCGCCTGTAATGATATTACTAATGTTGTTCGAATTTTTTTCTCTAATTGAGTGATGCCTGCTTATTTATATATGACCTCTATTGTGCTTATCCCCAAAGTTGATCATCCAAATAAGCTGAGTAAGTATCGTCCAATTAGTCTATCTAATGTGTTGTATAAGTTGATTGCTAAAATTTTGTCAAATAGATTTAGATCAGTCATTGTAAGGTCATTAGCCCTTCTTAGAGTATCTTCTGTTCCTAGAAGGCAAATTGTGGGCAACATTTTGATCATTCATGAAATCATGCATTCTTTTCATACTTCGTGAGAAAGGGACAAGATATGATGATGCAATCAAGATTGACATGGTAAGGCATATGATCATGTAGAATGGAACTTTGTTTTGGGAGTTTTGAGAAAATTGGGTTTTTTTGCTAAATGGTGTCATTAGATTGAAGCCTGCATTACATCTGTTTTTGTTCACGTTATGATTAATGGTTGTAGAAGCTCTACCTTTAGGCCACTCAGAGGAATCATACAAGGAGATTCTCTATCTCCTTATCTGTTTCTTGTTTGTGTCAAAGCTCTTTCTTCAATTCTAACCTCTTTTATGCAGTCTAAGAGAATTACACGGTTTCAGTTTCATCGAGATGGCCTAATCGGGAGATGTTATGAATGCTTTGGAGATTTATGGGTAAGCGTCTGTCCAGGTAGTTAATATTTAGAAGAGTCTGATTTTTTTAGTGTTAACACTCCTGTTAGTGTTAAGGATAATTTGGCTGATTTTTTTGGACTAAACAATGCTGTCTCTCTTGCTAAAAACTTGGGTATGGAATCTGACTTTGGGCTAAATAAAAGTCAAATCTTTAACAGTATCTATGATATAGTTGTTTCTAGAATTTTTGGATGGTCTGAGAAGTTTCTTTCGCAAGATGGTAGAGAGGTGTTAATTAAGGTTGTAGCTTTCTCAATGCCCAATTATGCATGTCATGTTTTAAAATCCCTACTTTTATTTGTCAAAATATTTGCAGCAAAGTGGCTGCTTTTTGGTGGAATAGTTCTCCTTTCAAGAAGGGAATTCATCGGTGTTCTTGGTGCAAACTTCTCAAACCTAAGGCTTACGGTGGAATTGGATTTAGAGATTCAGAGGCTTTTAATTTAGTCTTGTTAGCTAAACATTGCTGGAGGCTTTCAGAGGCTTTTAATTTAGTCTTGTCAGCTAAACAATGCTAGAGGCATTTTAAAAGTCATTCCCTTTTACTGCATGATGTGTTAAAAGGCAAGTATTTCTGTAACTCGGAGTTCATGTCTGCTAATTTAGGGAGATGTTCCTTATGGGCTTGGAGGAGTCTTTTGGTGGTAGGGAGCTCCTTAGGAACGACCTAAGGTGGTCTGTTGGTAATAGTGAGTTGACTAATATTTTGGAGGATTCTTGGGTTTTGAGACCTTATACTTTCAAAGTTTCTACCCACATGCGTCAACCCTATTCACGTGTTAGTGAATTTATGCTTCCAAACGGTTTAGGCTGGAACTAGTTTTTTTTTTCAATTTGGCATTTCTATCTGTTGATGTTGAGGCTATTCTTTCTATTTAGACTAGCAAATGTAACCGTGTCGATGATACTATTTGGCACTTCGATAATAATGGGAAATTGGGGAGGAAAAAATCGACTCGGTCTAGCAATTCTGATTGCGATAATGTTGTTTGGAAAGAGTTATAGAGATTAAAAATTCATCATAAATATATGAACTTTACATGGTGTCTCCTTAATAACTTATTGGCTTGTAAAAGTAACTTGAATAAAAGAGTAGTCATGTCTGGCGATGCGTGTCCACTGTGTGATTCTGATTCAGAATCCTCTTGTCATTTGTTCTTTCACTGCTCTTCTGCAGAATTATTCTGGTTTATAGCAAGTTTGGTCTTAAATCTTCTCAGCTTCATGGGAGCACATGTTTGGAAAAATGAGAATCGATATTGGATTTCTTCAATAGTTAGGATAAGAAAGAGGAATTCCTTGGTTGCTTCATTTTTCATTTGTGGTTTCTATGGAAAGCCATAAATAATAGATTGTTCAAGGATCCTGCTTCGATCCAAAATAGGTGAGTTGCAAAGGGGCTCTCAATTATCGATGAGGTTTTTTCAAAACAATGATGGGTCGAGTTTAACGGCCCAGATGGTGTTAATTGACTTTTATGTTCTGATGCAACTAGATTACCTGATGCCAGAGGCAAAATCGGATGGGCTTTATGGGACCCCAGTGGTGTTCTCATTGTGCTGGGATTAAAAAATATTAGTTACTCTTCGTCGGTTTTGTCCATTGAAGCCGAGGCTCTTAGGTGGGGCATTGAAGAATACATGAAGTTTTATCCTTGCAACATTATCTTTTATTCAGATTCTTTTAATCTAGTTCAAGACATTACACGCAAATCGATCATGCATCCCGAGATTGGTCCTCTAATTTTTTATATTATTTCCTTTGTTGAGTAGTTTTAATTCTGTTTCTTTTAATTATTGTCCTAGAGATAGGAATATTCTACGTCATACATGTGCTACAAAGGGTTATTTCATTTCAGATTGTGTGATTTTGTGTAGTCCTTTCCCGGAGGATACCCTTTGGTGGAAAGGAATTTGATGTATTTGTTTTAATCTTTATTAATGAATTTCTTCTTTGACAAAAAAAAATATCCTTAAATGCATCTCAAGGGGAATTCTATTCTCATTAGAAGAAGATAAACTCTGTCAAGAGGTATTTAGTTCCTCTTCAAAAGAGAATGTAAAACTATAATCTCTTGTACTTTTCATCGTTAAAATAATTTTACAAACGAAACATAAATATATTTCATTCTTATTAATCTAATACAAGAATTTTATGTATTATATGTAGTTTTGTATATTCTCATTAATATAGTTCTCACTGATCCTATTTTCACGGATCACATCCTTATAGGTAATGTTACAAATTAGTACACAACAGCCTTTAAAAGTAAAGAGATATCTTATAGATTTTTACCATTGGCTTAAGAGAAGAATGCCGATTTAGGTGGTCTGTTCAGATTTAGATGATCAATATCGTTTTTGAAATTATTATTATGAACCGCTCAGATGAGATCTACCGACCATACAAGCTCGCAAGTCCTTTCTCAGATAATCCTAATTCCGGGATGGACCGAGCCACCCTACCGTCACACCCAACGCCTAAGAACTGCATAGCAGCTGCCCGACTTCTAGAGAGAGAAACTGTCTTCTAGAGAGAGAATTTTGGTCAAAATTGCTTGTAACAGACAAAGGAGACGTAGGAAACGGTACAAACCCTAGAAATGAAAAATTCCCAAATCTGAATGGAAAGCCTAACCCTAGCCCCAATTCCTCTATCAAGATCCTCTATCTGCGGTCAATTTCGGCTCCTCTTCCCTTCCTCCCTCTTCTTTTCCGGAGGTTGATCGGGTTTTTCTGTTTTAGAGAGAGAGAGAGAGAGAGACAGAGAGAGACTTTAAATGGGGAGTCCAGGATCATGTTCTGGTGATTGTGAGGTGGGATCCATAGTCTGGGTACGGAGAAGGAATGGTTCGTGGTGGCCAGGCAAAATTTTGGGTCCCGACGAGCTGTCATCCTCGCATCTCACTTCTCCTCGATCCGGAACTCCAGTCAAGCTTCTTGGGAGGGAAGATGCCAGTGTGTAAGTGAAGTCTTTTCCTTTCTTTAGCTTCCTCTCCACTTCATTTTTTAGCTTTCATTTCTCATGGTTCAATCAACAATACTTGTTGATCTTCCCTCAATTAGGTTCCTTTTTGTAAAGAAACTCGGAATTGGTCTTTGATAGAGAAAGTGTAGGCTTCATACCTTTTAGAGATTATGGATACAAGTGAAAGTTGATACCAGGAGTTAACTTAAGACAGGAACTTTTAAATCCGAATTCGAAGTTGGAGTCTGGTCTATATTTTCACTCTGAACAATCGCCATACTTTTTAGCTATGAACAGTAGTTAAACAGAAGAAGAAACTCATGGATGAAACACATGTTTTATAGAAAAGACAGTTAATTATTTGAATCCTCCTCAAAAGTGGTCAAAATTTAAAACGACCATTTGTTTGGAAGACTTAATATATCAAGCAGCTGGTAATATTTAGGAAAAAAATGGAGATACGAAAATCTGGATTGGATATTCATTCTCCTGTACTGCTTAGAAAACTTGGACTTCTATCATTATTGGTTACCAGATTATGTAAAAGGATCATACTTCTGTACTGTTAACTTTAATTGAAAGTCTAAATAAGGCAAACAACCATTATTGAAACGAAATAAGAAAGAATGAGATCAAGTTGATCTTTCAAAGTATACATAGATAATTGATAAAGACTTGGCTGAATTAATGCTTTCTGTTAATGAAAATTCTTAAACTGACTCCAGTTTGACCTCCATGACTTGTGCGAAGACTTCCAGAAGAGTGTGCTTCCTTAGGGATATATGTTAAACGTCTGCAACCCTATTTTTGTTGATATTATCTTCATAGTCTTGTGACTCATACGCTGTTTATTAACCAAAGGAACATGGACCCTTGCACACTCAATGCAACCTCTATTTTATATACATTGGCTTGCAAGATGATATTTCCAACAATAGAAAGTTGGTTTACTTTTCTCTGCTTGTTCCAGTTGAAGAAACTGAAATTGTTATTATCATTTTTGGTTCTTGAAATGACTCTACTGTGTTTACTAAATTTTACATAAACGAGTGGTTTCAAATCTTCTGATGCACTGTCCCTTCAATCATAGTATGGTGAATTCTTGGACCTTATATATCCCATATCTACCCTGCATCTTGTTGACGAAGTTATGTTTAATACCATCTCAGAGATTGGTATAATTTGGAGAAGTCCAAGCGTGTTAAAGCATTCCGATGTGGTGAGTTTGATGATTGTATTGAAAGGGCTGAATCCTCCCAGGGCATGCCGATAAAGAAAAGAGAGAAATATGCCCGTAGAGAAGATGCTATTCTTCATGCTCTCGAACTTGAGAAGCAACAGCTGATGAAGCAAGGGGACAGTAAACCAGATGGTGGTCTGAGAGAAGGGGCATATCCATCTTTAGAACATATGAAAAGTGATGATGTAAAAGTTGGATGCCCAAAATCACATCAGTTGTCTAAGAGCTCAGATACAATAAGAAACACCGAGATCGTAAGTGCGGAAGATGATCAGTCAGTCATACCACGAATGAGAGGCTTGCAGGACATTGGGCTTAAAATTTCCTCATCAAAGCGAAAGGTTTCATCTTCTGTTCCTACAAATGGTTCAGAGACGCCTTTAGTTGATAATGATGCATTAGCTCTTTCTCCTGGTTCCCATACAATTGAAGTTGAAGCAAATGGTATGCTCCTTGAATGAAAGTAAAAAATTAAATGAGGGGTTGACCAGGAATTGTTGAAAGAGGCCCCCTGTTGTTCAAATCTTCCAATGTGAGTTAGAAGTACTTCATTTTTTCACCTGACTAGTACTATTTCTACTTCCGTTTCAGGAATGGGTGCTATATACTGTGCAAAGCGGAGCAAATGTGTGTACTTTCCAGCTGAGTCTAATAATTCTTTGGATTCCAAAGAAATTCCTCCAAGCCAAATGGAGATGCCAGCTTCCCAATTAGGAATTGGTAGTTGCAATTCTTATCACACTGCCTTGATTGAAGAGAATGCTTCTGGGTTTACAGAAGATAGTGAATCTGATTCCTCTGGATCTGATTCTTCAGACTCTGAAACTGATTCAGATTCTTCCAGGACAGAAAGAGATACGGATTATGAAATGGAAACATTTTCAGGTTAATCACTTCATTGTCTGTTTAATATTCTTTCAAATCGTGTTTAAGTAATTGAACTGTACTTCTACTTAAGGTACTCTCGTAATTGTTAAAAATTTACTGGGTTCTGATTCCATCTTCTTTAAGCTACTGTCTTAAATGTTAAAGTGAGCTCTAATGAATATTTTATCATTACGCTACTCCTTTAATTTAGATTTGAAATGGGATGTCTTCTACTTAGTAATTTTAAATAAAGGTAAAGGGATATAAATTTGTATTTTAGTAACTTATTTTATGAAAGCATGCAATGGATGCTCTGTTCTGATGATTATTTGATTAAGGGGTCACGGTTATACTTTAGAGACAATAGTCATTGTTCTTGATTTTGAATGTCAAAGGTATAGTATTCACGTTTGTTTTCGTCCTGGGATCATATAAGAACTTCTGTCAGATTGGTGATTTATTATGAGGATCTAAGTAAATGTGAATATTGAATGCTATGTAGCATTAGGATTTCTATGTATTTTTCTAAGAAGTTACGGAGCAAGATGCCTTTTAGTAGGTATACTGTAGCTTTGGTGGGTTTTCTTTGGTGCACGTCTTTCTTTCACTTGCTTGTGTAATAGAAAACTATTATTTGACTTAGGATCTGATATTAATGATTAAATAATTATAAATTACTATGAATAAATTCTAATAATCTTTTACCTATAATAAAAGTTCTAATCAGTCTGTATTAAAAATTATTTATCAGCCTAATATTAACGTTTGGAATGAAGTCTTAGCCCAGTCACTGTTGTTATTTTAATGAAGTTCGGCATTTATGCTTCTCTTCTCACCTTATTTTTTTGTTTGAACTTTAGCATTTATGCTTCTGTTTACACTGTATTGTACTCTAGAACAATGCAAACATAATTAATAAAACTAACAAGTCAAGTCCGTGTGTGCTTATAGTAGTTGGGAATAAAAGTTGCTTTTTAGATCGGTATTTCAATTCATGCCTTTCCGAGCAAGTGCATGATAACAAAACTCCTTACCCCTTCTCTACCATAATTATCACTTTATACTAGTGTGTGGTGTTGTAGCGATTTTCATTAATATTGTTTTAAATACTTTTACATTATTGAAAAGGTCTGAATTTTGTTTTAACTCTACTTGCTCCCTCCTCCTCCTTGTCGAGAGTCTGTGCACTGCCGGATTAGTCAGAGCTATTTAAGGCTTTAGATACCCTGTGCTAATAAAGAGAAAAAGTTTACTTCGCTGGCTTTCTTCCAATCTATATAGGCATTTTTAAACATTGTAAGGCTATCAGTACATGATGCCAAGCTCGTGGATTGATTTAATATGTTGTTAGTGAAGACCAAAAGTTTGTTGTTTTCTGGTGTGGTTATCCATGATCTTTGAGCGTCTGTCATTTAATTTTTTTCTTTCCATTTTTTTATAAAGAAATACCTTTTTGCTCCCTTACATAAGTTTTTTTCTTTTTGGAAAATTTTATATGTATTTTTGCAATTTTATTAGTCAAATAGAATTTTGCTCACTCTTGTTTTCAACTCAAATGTTCCTGGTGTGTTCGATTCTTTTTCAATATTAGTTTATTATCTATAATGTTAAAGTATTTGGCATTCTTATTGGTACTTTAATTACTGGAGTTTAGATGGTGAGTTCTATTTTGAGCTTGTTTAGAGTTTTTTATTTGCCGACTAAAATTCTCCTTTTCAGAAAACTCATAATTTTACTGTTCAGGAGTTGTACCTACAGAAGTGCAGCCAAGTGGATTTAGAAGAACAGGACTGCAAGAAAATGTCAATATGAGCAGTGAGGAGCCTGATGACTCGGGACTTTCCGGTGACATGTCTCAGCTTTACCCTCTTGACCCTGTCTCTGCCAGTGAATCAGTTTCCAAATGGCAATTAAAAGGGAAAAGAAACATTCGAAATCTTGCAAAAAGGTCAACTTTTGATGGGGCATATCCTCAGCTAAGGGTAGGCCAGATGGCAGCCGAAAAGAGTTTTCAATCCATGATTGGTCTGGAAGAGGAATATTATTTGGCACCAAGATCTACATCCATAGATAGAAGCATTATCGGTCGTAATCCGATTGACTGGGAGGATTTGGCTTGGGAAGAAGGTCAGCCTCATCCACAAGGATTTTGGGATGTAAAAGGAGAGCGTTTTCATCATTTTCATGGGCAGATGAGATCCATGTTAGTAGATGTTGATTTAAAAGTCGAAGCACGGTACAAGAAGGAACCTGTTCCCATTGTTTCTCTTATGAGCAAGTTAAATGGTATGGCCGTAATAGGACATCCTATCCAAATTCAGGCCCTTGAAGATGGTTTATCTGAAACTCTTCTTTCTAATATTGGAAACGGAGCGGTTGATAGTGATGGGTACTCAAAACTTCCTCCGGCATGGAGAACCGCAAGGAGAACAGCAAAATCTCGGGTCCCCCGCCCTCATTTATCATCAGTCTTGGATGGTGATGAAGCTTCTTATGACCCTCCTTTTCTTGTAGATCAAGAAAGAAAAGTGAATTTCAAGAAATCAAGCTGGAAGGGCCTCCATCAAATGCCCCGACCTCCAGATGAAAGAAAGTTCCTAAGAAAGACGCCGAAGAAAGTAAGCTTCTCATCTAGCCAGAAGACTAGAACTTTGTCATCTATAGCAGTTGATCAGAACTTTAGTAACAAGTTATTACATGATAATAACAACGGTTGTCAATTGGATGGACTGATGAAGTCAGAATCTACCACTGTAGCTTGCATACCAGTAAAGTTAGTGTTCAGTAGGTTACTGGAGAAGATCAATAGGCCCCCATCAAAAGCCGCTAGTAATGTGGCTTTGTTAAATACTGATGCTGATAGGAATCTTAGATAGATCATCTGTACATTTATCATTTTAGAAATCATAAATTTATAATGTGCCAATTTTTTTCTTTTCCCGGATGAGGGTGAAAGATTCTGCCATCTTTCTCAATAATTTGTTGAAGCGGATTAAAGAGGAAGAAGGAGACAGAGTTCATCGTCTGACAGAAACTCTTCTCGAGATAGAGGTTGAATTTGTGTTGGGAGATGGTCTGTAACAGGAAAAAACAGGTAGTCGGTATAAGGATGTTAATAAGTAGGCGTTGTTGAATTTTTATAGGAAATAATTGTATATTTTGTTTAGGATTTTATGCATCGACACTTATGTTTTTCCAGAGTAATTTTACAGAAATAGAGAGAGAGATGAATTAGTCGGGATCATTGGTACCGTCTCGAGTGTATTGTTTTGTTACTTATTTTGTACTGTATGAAGCTTAGTCTAGAATTACAGAAGAAAACATTGAAAGATCATATGATTATTATTGAATTAGAAAAAGAAAAGAAAAGAATTGTGAAAAATGTATTATTATTATTATTATCATTATTTTCATAGATCAGTGATATCACTTTGGTAGTTTCTCACTATTTTGCACTTTAATCACAAAGTAATATAGTGTTCTGTATGTATAAAAGCTCGTTTAGGGGGAAAATGCTGAAGAGTGAATTTCAGAAGCTATTTTACTATTTGTCGAAGGATTTGAGTTATTTTCCAATAGATTATAATATCTAGATTTAAATAATAGCAACCACAAAGTCTGGCCTTGCGAAGAACTGACCAAAAGAAGTGTCTTTGCTAGAGAATTTGGTTAAGGCACTTCATTGTGGTCTGGGTTTATACCCATTCTCTCAGATCGAGGATCTGCGTGAGTTCAATTTCTGGTCTGGTTTTATACCTATCCTCTCAGATCGAGCAGAATTATTTTCGTTATAAAATGATGTGGAAGTTTGTGGTCTTACACCAAAATAAAAAAAAAAAACAATAACTTTTTGTCTTTTTACGTGCAGTTAGTAATATTTGTTAGAAAAAACTGTTCATCTTTTGGTAGGAAATAGAGGATTAAAACTATACTCATAAAACGTACTTTACTGCAAAAGTTCCTTTTTTTGTGACCTTCGCCGAAGGAGGATTTTTTTTTTGGACCTTGACCATTTCCATTACTTTCACATGTCGTTTTCATAAACACGTTTCAGTCCGTTTCAGCGGCTTCGATGTACTAAAATGTCGTAAGAGAGTAGAAGAAGTGTTAGGTGAAAAAGATGTTATTTGCTAACTTTATAATAAACAGAGATAAAGATGATAAAATGAGAAAAAATGACTTTTTTCAAGCCTTATTATTTATTAATGTATCATAGTAATTTTCTTTTCTTTTCTTTTTGAATGAAGAGAGATGGTTATGTGGGCTAAACTGTCCGATTGCTATATTTAATATGTGAATAAGTTATATTTGTCAATATTTAGTTTTTTTCAAATTTAACTCATACCCATAATCATTTTTTTTCAAAATACACCTATAAACTATGGGTCATCAACAACATTCATAAACTTTCAATTAACAACATTATTCTATAAACTTTTAAAATAGGTAAACATGGAGCACAACATGACTAAATGTTGTATAGTGGTGAGCTAATGATAAAAAATAAAAAGTATAATTTTAAATTGATCAAATGAGAGATTAAATTTTAAGTGATCAAATAATATGACATCTATCAATATATCGATACTTGCGATTTTTTACAATTAACATGAATGATCAATGCACTGCTTGATCACTTAAACTTAAAGTTAGTTTCTAAAAAAATCTATAGGTAACCTATTATGACTTTAAAAAAAGGTTTGAAAATAGGTTGGGTTTGGATATATGTGTGTGTCCACATAGGAATGAGTCAGCAACCAACTTCAATTCCGTAAACTACACTTTCTCTTTAAAAATGTCATCTCCTAAGTCCTAAGTACCCTTACTCATCTCTTGTGTTCCCCTTTCCTCTCTTTCCTTCACCTTCTTCTTCTTCTTCTTCCATTTTTTGTTCCTTAGCTGTAATTAACCTCCACCAAGTGCTTTTGCAGAAATGGTTTCTGATTCTACAAATGGTATTATTTTTATAATTAATAAAAGAATCTCTTTTATTTTTCCACTCAACTTTATTTTCTTTGTTTTTATTTCTAAATTTTATTATCTGGGTTTTTTGAGAATTTTATTGTTAATTTCTTTTGTAGGAATGGTGATCGTGATTATGGGTGTCAGTGGGGCTGGAAAATCGTAAGTATTTTTAGCCTCTGATCTACAATTTGTTTTCTTACTGTTTTTTCATAAATCTCATCTTCTTTATTTCTTGATATTTTTATCCATTTTTGTTTCAACTATTTAATATCCCATCTTGTTTTTCATTTCTTGTGTTATTTGTGTTGACTTTTCCATTGATGTTCTGTTTTTTTTGTCTCGGATCATATCGGAATCAAAAGGGCAAGAACGTAATATTTACCGGAAAATCTCATGAAATCGATTTTTTCACACAAATTCATACTTGATAATTGTATATTATATAGTTTTGAATTTCAATAAAATTTAGCTAATATTATTTTTAAAATTATGGTAAAAAATGAATACCTGTAAAATTTCTGTCACTTATATAAATATGTAAAGTATAACTAAAGGATGGAAAAAAGTGAAAAATATAAGGATAGTATTGAGATAATAGAAGTAGTAGGATTAAAATTAAAAATTAAAAAATAAACGAGCAAAAAGTATATTTTTGTTTAAAATTTATAAAATTTGTTGTTTCGTGAGGTAAATGGAATGTTTTAGCACTAGACATCCAATTAATTTAAAAAAATACAAGTCAACTTGAGATTGGATTAGCTGTAATTTTATCGTTAGAGCACTATATCGTAATTTGTTTGTCTCTATTCTGTATCTCAAATTGAGTTATATGTACCTATCCGGTGGCCCGTAAAATATAATTTATAGTTTTGAAATATGTGAAACATACTTGTTTAGAGTAATTTTTACACTGACGAGATGAGTTCATAAAGATGATTAAAATCTTCCTATTATTTAATTTTATTTATCAATAAATAAATTTGATTTTGATTGGATTGGATAATGTATCCATTTGGATGATTCAAGTTGATACATAATAATTGTGTTCGAATTAAATTAAATCATGACAGAACCATAGGTGAAATGTTAGCCAAAGCTACAAGTTGTAGTTTCATTGATGCTGATGATTTCCATCCACAATCAAACAAAGGTAATCAAATTTTTTATGTTAACTATATATAAGATTCTTAAATTACCATCTAACAAAATAATGCAGAAAAAAATATACGACAGTTGGTAATTACTCTACAAGTTTAAACTGTTGGATTAAGACGAATTTATTCATCTATTATTAGTTTTTAGCACCAAAAAGGATGTATTCTGAAATTTTGTTGACAACAGAAAAGATGTCGAAAGGGATCCCGCTAACGCACGAAGACAGGAAACCATGGCTCGAGACGCTCCGAGACAAAGGACGAGAGATCATAACTAATAAAAAGACTGTAATTCTGGGGTGTTCAGCCCTACAGAAGGAGTATAGAGAAATTCTTAGATGCTCCGATCCAAATTATAAGCCGGGAAATTTTACGAGCATTGTGAAGTTTGTTCTACTTGATGCTCCGGCTGAGGTGATAGCTTCAAGATTAGAGAAGAGAATTGAAGAAGGGATTCATTTCATGTCTCCATCTCTTTTGCAATCTCAACTTGATTTGCTACAAATTGATGAATCTGAAGGCATTTTGAAAGTTGACGCCACTCTTAGTCCTCTTGAAATTGTTACTAAGATTCAATGTTTGATTTTTGGGTCCATGTTTTCAGAGAGCAATTGAAAATGCGTAATTCTTTGCTCTAGTTTAATTATCAATATAATTCTTATTTTTTGCTCTAGTTTGTTTTTTTTTTTTATTTTCAATTGTAATTAATCATTTTAAGGAATTGTTTATAATATTATAATGACGGTAACCTTTTGTCTTAATCAGGGAAATTGAAATTGTGGTATCCTTTTAAATTAGTGGAAACTAAATATTTCGTTTGTTTTTAAAGCATTACTTAAACATGTGGCTGCTTCAAATTTCTTTTAATATAAATGGCCCATAAATAATGTGGCTTTAATTGATTTAATAATACATTTTTGTCCCTTCTTGTTTGAATTTTCTTTTAGCGTATTAGGATGTGTCATCTTCCTCGTGCTAATATTTCTTCGTCTGCTTCCTATCTCTTTCTCTAATTGTCTTTATTTCTCCATCTTATGTTTTTTGCTGTACCCTCTTGTCTCCATTCTCTCTCTCGTCTCTTCTCATATCTTATGTGTCTTCTCAGTTCTCTCTTTCATCTATTTCTCTCTCTCTAATTTGTTTCTCGCTTTCCCCGTCTCTATTTCTCTCAAGTAAATAAATTTTCTGGTCGTGTACAAAGAGATAATGGAGAGTTGTAGGCGTGTGGACGGGACAGCGTCCCGACAATTTTTTTAAGTCCTCTCGTGTCTCATGGACGGGTTCCCATGTTTTTTTTTATGCATTTAGTTTAAGTTTTTAGTTTATTGTTTAAGGATATAGATGATTATTATTATAAAGTATAAATAATAGTTTAAAAATTAGATTAAATTATAAAGGTTAGAAATTAATTATAATTTAAAAATAAAAAAAAACTAAGGTCAAAATTTAAAATAGTAAAAGTTAAAATTAAAAATAAAATATTATACATATACACCTTGGGACGGGACGAGATACAATAGGGATATGAACTTTTGTCCCGTGTCCCGTCCCGTTCTGCATAGGACAAAAAATTTGTATCTCATCCTTAGTAGAATAAAAAATCATTTCATCCTGTTCAATTTGAGACAATATTTTAAGACGAGATGATTTTTTCGAAACACTTGCAAACTTAGAGACGAGATGATGTTGTTCATACCATTGGACCAAAGATTGGTAAGTGGGTACTTTCCCAAAACTCCTACAGAAATTATTTAACCATTGGATTACACTAAGTCAGTCTCACAAAGAGTGATCAAATGGTCAAGGAAGCTCATATACCGATACCAAAGAAGTACCCTAGAATATATTATGTTTTTTTAAGTTTTTAAATTAGTACGGCTTTTTTCACTTCATTATACTTTTTATCATTTTCACACTCTACTTTTCGTTATTCACTTTCACACTATTTTTCCAATTTAAATTTAATATACTACAACTTGCATGGCAAGTAATTTCTATCTCATATACAATCACAGATTTTTTTAGCTGATAATGTTAAATTGGTTAATTAAATTATACTTTTTATGTAATGCAATAAAATTCTTTACGCAAATGTAAATATTTTTTCTCCTCCTAGTAAAGAAATCTATGTTCGTGGAGAAAAAAAGGAGGGAGAGTTTGTGTGAAGAATATGAAGGGTTGAATGAATGTATATTTAACTTTTTTTATATAAGGTTGTTAGTGATACGAATCAGTAGGTGCACAAAAATTTTCAACTAGGCAGCACCTTCATAACACCATCATCATTTAATTAAACTCAACATATTATTAAATCAAATAAAAGAGTCAACAAAAGAAACATAAAAAAAATAAATCAATAGGACCTAAAATTAAGAATGTTACAAATATTATCGGAAAATAGACAAATTTAGAGTATTTCACCACCAAATTGAAATAACTATATTAGGAGTCTTGGATGCCAAACAATCTGCAACATAATTACCCTCTCGATAAATATGAGTGACAACAAAATTCATCTGATCGATTAAATCTAAACATCTATATCAAGTAATACATCGACGTCATGAAACCTTTCGAGATCTAGAACGTGTATTTAACGTATTGAACTGAAAAATAGTAAGTGAGAGACAACTTGTTCTTAGGTTTCGGAGCATTCCTTACATGCTATTCCCCATATCGGTACATAAGTTATTTAACCATTAGATCACACTAAGTAAGTCCCACAACTAATGATGGAATGATTCAATGAAGCTCCTAAAACGAGACCGGAGAAGCACCGTAGAATTGTATGTTTTAAAGTTTTAAATTAGTATGGGTTTGTTCACTTCCATGAGTTCATTCTACTTTTTATCATTTTCACGCTGCTATTAAATTAGGTAATATCACTTTCACTCTACTTTTTCATTATTCACTTTCACCTCACCTTTCTTTCATTTAATATTAATCTACAACGACTTATATTATAAATAATTGTTGGCTTTCAATAAATTATGTACGTGATAATATTAAATTAGCCAATTAGACTAAGTTGGTTTTTTACATAATGTAATAAAATTATTATTTAGTGTATGCAAATTAGTTACTTAAATTAAGAGGGTAGGCTCATTTTTATAAATAAATTAGTTACGTCGTGTAATTTAGTTACTAAAATAAGTAGCTAAGTTTTTAACATTGTGTAGTCAAATATTTTACGTAATGTAAATTTGTCAATAAATCATTTCTTACAAGATGTTAGTACATTGTTTATGTGTTGTCAAAAAAAAAAAAAATATATATATATATATATATTAATTATTCAAATGTCCCATGGAAAAAAACATATTATAAAGTCTCTAATATCTAATAAATGATTATTAAAAAAATATAAAAAAAAACTAAAGGCACTATGCACTATGTAATAGCGTGCACTGCACGATAGAAGTAAAATATTATTTAAAATTATGTCGTTGATGAAGCTTATGTCCGCATGATCTTTCATGAGGATAAATCAGTAGTTTCATTATATTTTTTTATTCGCTTGGATAATTTTTTGAGCTGTTCATTTAGTTACATAAATAATTTAAATGAGTCATTTTTGTAGTTTTCTCCTTAAATTACCTAACTCCTTAGATACAAACACATGTCTTGTTTGATTTGGATGAAATGTGTGTGGATAAATTTAATTTTTCGTTTATAAAATAAGACGCTACTAAATGTATGGATCATGATCTTCATCTATCAGAACTACAAAGAGAAATCTTATACTTATGGTCTAGTCATTGATTCGTCTTTGATGGTTCATATCAGATTGTAATAAAAAAATTATTTACAAAGTTTTTAAAAAATATATCAAATTGATATAATCCATTAAAATTAATCAATAATTCTGATTAGTTGAGACTACGGTTTGAGTAAAAATGAGACGATGAAATTTTCATACAACAATAATATTTTGTCAATACCACAACGACTCTTTGTAGTGGTAAAGACTAATGGGTGTGTGGCAGCTTTACAGTACTAAACTGCCTAATTCTCTAGATACTGAAAAAAGCACCATCTAATTAATTGGATTTTAATATATCTGTAATTCTTAGCTAACTCTTAATTAGTTAGCTGAAATTATTAAACAACTTAATTAGAAATTATTTCTTTAGTGGTTTCCATTGTACTTGCAAGTTTATCTCTTTCAATAACACTAGTCCATTGTACATGATGCATGTGTATTAAAATATATTATATTTATAGTTATTATTATTATTTATAATCTTATTTATTTATGAAGATTAAGAAAAATACATTTTGAATCATATTTTTTATTTATTTAAGTAAATTCAACATAACGTTATATTATTTATTTATTTGTTTGTTGATATATTATTATTAAATAATATTATACAAACATCATGCATTTTTTCAAAAAAAAAATGAAGAGTATACAGTAGAAATGTATGAAAAATTAAAATAAAAAGTGACATCATTAAAGATAAGTAATATATTTTATGTTTTATTTAAAACTTGATTTTAATTATTTTATTCCAAAAATTATTTTTTACTAATAATTATGTGTGACTATATTTATGTAAAATACTAAATATACTAACATATAAAACATAGCATAATAAAGTCTCTAAAAGTGTGATGTAATTAAATTATATTTTTGGCTAAAATGTAAGAAACACCCATGTATTTTCAAGTTTATGAAAACATACTCCTGCATTTTATAATTGACCATTTAAATCCTTACACTTTCTAAATTTATCAAAACATACACATCTCTCACGTTTACTGTTGATTAGAAATAGAGAGAGACCTTTCCTTAAGAAAACATAAATCTATCCTTGCACGAAGAGCCATCCCTACACGAAGAGTCATCCTTGCACGAGTTCCATCTCTGCACAAGCTCGAAGGAGAGGCTCCATCCATTGTCAATGAAGCAGCTCGAGATCTCTAGTATTTTTTTATGGTTCCCTTCAAGATTGCTCTTCGATTTATTTGCTCGATTTAGTTCCAAGTCTCTAGTATTTATTTTCTTTTAGATATGCACTTTCAGTTCTCTGGTATTTTTTTATGATATCGCAGGTTTGTTATTTTCGATTTTACCTGTCATCGTTGTTCCATTTTTTCACTTTCACTTTGAGTTTCTGGTTCTCTTTGTTATTCCATATCTTCCAATAGCAAAGTCATAAACCATGTCTAAGTTTCCTTTATCTCTGCCTCAACAATCTAATCGCATATGATATGGGAAATATATTGTTATACCCATCTTGACCAATTGCACATAGCAATTGTCCTCCAAAGGATCCTTTCAGATGACACCCATCGATAGTTATCACGGGCCTACAACCTGCAAGAAACCCCCTCTTACACGCATCTAAAACTACATAAAGCCGTTGGAATATGTGTTGCTCGATCTTCATCAGCATGGAACTTCCCACATTAAATTGATTAATTGTAACACAATAATCCCACAATGAGGTAATTTGCATTTCATGAGACCCATGTATAATTTTTAAAGTTTTTTGCTTCACTCTATAGCACTTATACATTGAAACGTGGACTTGATAATCTGTCATGAAAGGTCGTCCCTAAAGTTTTCCCAGTACTTTTAAACCATCCATCCAGAGTTTATTTCGCATTGACCCTATGCCTAGTACAGTTAACATGCTCTGGGTTAAATGTCTTAATTTGAAATGCATCATTTCTTTGTGTTTCAAATGCATGAATTCTCCAACCATAATTTCTCTTACAAACTGCAATGACTCTTGTTTTGTCATTTTGTTTCAAAGTATAATCAAATCCACGTTTAATTGCAGAATCCTTAAATGCCTTCTTAAAATCTCGTTGACAACTAAATATCATTCCTTTTTCTAAGTGAATATGTTTCATCATTCGAATTTCCTCATGAAACTCAGTGTACTTATGTTGTGTTGTTTCTTTATCAGACGAACTATGTATGAATCTCATATCATCACTATCCACATATTCAGATAAATAGTCCAAGCCTTCATCATCCAAACTAACATCATTAGATTCATTTGAAGATTCAGTGTCATCATCATTATAACTTTCCTCATCACTAGACTCAGACTCGTCAGTTTCATGCAAGTCATAATTATGTGCTTCATCCTCCACAAGAATACAATTCCATCTAGGATCAAGTAGTGCTTGAGAGTTTATCTAGGATATCAGGACAATCGACCCCATGTCCTAAAAACACCTAAACAACCTTGTGTTTCTTACTATAAATGGCATCCAACATTGTATACACATCCCTATCAGAATTGAGGACCTTCAAACCATCGTTAAATGTCTCGATTTTAAATTTATACCAAATAGTCTACAACATTTAACGTACCCCAAATCTCTAACCATATCATATATATCTATCAATGATAAGAAATCAGGATCCAAACCTTCATTTCTCAAGACATCACCACCTTCATATCTAGTTGTTGGAGAAAATCTTACTCTTCCACCATGATGGAACTCGTAAGTAATGGTTTTCATTCTATTAATTAAAATAAATAAAAACAAGGAGAATTAACAAACCAAGTTTTAGACAATGGACCCACTCTATAAATAACACAATAAAATAGCAGACAAAGGGAACATAAGTGGCCCAACACTCAATATAAATCCTAACATACATAAAAAAACACAAAATCGAGAATCATAGAATATATAAATCCATCAAAACCATACTATTATATATAAATCCTAACAAAGCATAATGTATAAATCAAAATATAAGTTCAGTTCAGATCCAAAAAACTAAGTTAAATGGCACAGAGAAATCAACAGAAACCACAGAGAAATCAGTTCCATATAGAAATCAGATCTCGGGCTTGAAGAGAACCAGATTTTGAACAAATAAATTGAAGACAAACCTGAAAAAAATGGAACAACAAAGGAACCAGAAACTGAAAGTGAAAGTGAAAAGATAGAACAACGAAGACAGACAAAATCGAAGACAACAAACCTACAAAATCGAAAATGCAGATCTGAAAATCAGAAAAATAAATACCAGAGAAACGAGTGCAGATCTAAAAGCAAATAAATAACAGAGATTTAGAACTAAATCAAGAAAATAAATCGAAGAGCAATCTCGAAGAGAACCAGAAAAAAATATCAGAGATCTCGAACTGCTTCGTTGAAGATGGACTAGAGCCTCTCCTTTGAGCTCGTGCTGGGATAGAGCTCATGCAGGGATGAAGCTCTTCGTGTAAGCCTCTCTCTCCTTCAAGATGGGTTTCCTTCGAGCTGAAGGTTTTCTAAAGTGGGATTCTGTTTTCTTAAGGAAAGTGTCCATCTCTCCTTTTCTAATAGTAAACGTGAGAGAGGGGTATGTTTTGCATAAATTCAAGAAGTACAATGATTTAAATGATCAATTATAAAATACAGGGACATATTTTACATAAATTTAAAAGTGTAAGGGTGTTTCTTGCATTTTAGCATATTTTAAAATATATTATTCAAATTTTTACAACAATAATCACTTTCTAAGTACATTTACAAATCATTAGAAATGTGTCACTTTTTCTATAACTTTTCAATAACATGTTACCATTCACTTATAGTTATCAAATTAAAATTAACTAAAAATTTATTTATTAAGTATTTGTTATTTTTTCAAATTTATCAAATAGGTTAATAAACTTAAAAAGATTAAATGTCTACTTTCAATTTCATATAGTTTTAAAAGTAACAAATTATTCAAGGACAGATATAAATCATAAGGTTATTTTGGGTTATGTAATATAATAAATGAACAAATTATCCAAAAATGATTCTCATATCCTTCTCACTTTTAATATATTATCGATTTAGGGTGAGTTTGAGAGCGTTTTGTCTAAAACACTTTAATGCATTAAAAAAACACTTCAAATCACACATGTACTTACAAATTTTTTTGTTTAAAACACATTTTGGTACATGAAAATATTTCTATAAAGAAACCAATGCTCTAATATTTTCTAAAATATTTATACATGCACATGAATATACTTTAAACTATATGTAAGGACTTCTTAGAAAAATATATTTAACATAATTATGAACTAAGATATTATTATTTTAAAAAATACTTCTAGTCATAATCACTAACAAACACACTCTTAGTCTCCTTTCTATTTTGTTTTGTCTGATTGCAATGTTTTCGTTAATGTTTCATCCCACTAGTTTGTTTGGTGGGCAAGAAGATATCTTTTCAGAACTATGAAAAATCCTCCAAATTTTCTTTATTCATGAGCTTTACCCAGATTTAAAAGAGAGCTTCAGGTAGCATTTCCCCAGGGAGCTGCTACTTAAAATCGTTTTATCATATTTTCCTGTATGCGAAGCCCAGAACAACTCATTTCCTTGCCTTCTAAATGTATATAGAGTCGTTTTGGCAAATGATGAGGGTGTGGGCCTCATTCACGTCTCTTGGCAAAGGACGAATGACAAACAACGCCCACATCCTTTGGCAAGAGACGAGGACGAGATCTAACGCCATTGTCCATGCCAACACATGCACCCATGCTCAATACGCACGTCTGCGCCCGTTGTTGATGACTAACCCATTCGGTGAGTCCTCTCCCAATTTTAAAAATGGATAAATAAGGATGATTATATTGTGAGAGAGAGGGAGTTATAAATGTATTAAAGCTTAGAAATTGATGACAACGGTCAATCATCTCTCTTATTCACTTGCCCTTGGCACAATGATGGTATTCTTTTTTAGAGATTTGGAAAAGATTTTGTCAATTTCTTCTGGTTTTAACTTAAATTGTCCAGTTTCTATTCTTATTAGGGAAGGGGCCTGGTTCTGGCCTAGCCGTGAGGTTGAGATGTATTTTCAGTCCAGAAGACCAATGGACCTGGACTACTAGCAACAATGGCCTCTTCTCTACCAGTAGCACATATAATGCACTCATTGATCTTCAGGAACTTGTTTCATGGTCTCACATTATCTGGTTCTCTGGTAATATTCCAAAATGTGTATTCATCTTTTGGCTAGCTCTTCTCAACAAGCTTAACACTAAGGACACAATTTCTAAGTGGAATCAAGATACTAATGTGGATTTGTATCTTCTCTATTGGTGGCATAGAATCTGTACAAGACCTCTTTTGTGAATGTCCTTTTGCTAGGAAGATTCTGGACCCTTTACTTTGCAGGTGTGATAACTTTTCTTTGCCTAGTTCTTGGAGTGATCTAATTCAGAAGCTTCTGCCTCTCAAAAACTCCAAGACCTATTCTTCTTTAAGCTCCAAACTTATTGTTTCTTCTTTTATTTATTGTTTATTGTTAGAAAGAAATAGGAAGATTTTCATGGGTAAAATCATGGAATCCAGTTTAATCTTTAGGAAAATTGCTTTCATGGTTAAAGAGAGATTAATTTTCCTTGATAAAAATAGATCTCTCAACATAGGTGATTATATTCTAAAGAGATGGATGTAATCTTTTCTTTATTCTAATTGTCTTTGGCTTCTTTGAGTCTTTTAGTGTTTATAGCCCTGGGGTATGTCCCATATGCATGTAATACTTTTTTATCAATGTACTTTTATCTTTTAACAAAATAAAAGTTTATATTATTGATAAATATTATAATGATAATGAGTTTTCTTTGGATTAGAATTTAATAAATTATTTTATAAAATTAAACAATTTTTACTGTGGAAAGACATAGAGAGGGTGAGAGAGGGTGAGATAGAGAGAGAGAGTGAGAGAGAGAGAGAGGAGAGAAAGACTTTGCGTTTTTCTTGGGTGAGCCTAAATTGTTTGATGACATCATTTAGAGTGTATAGAGTGACACCTCGTAAAACCTATCAAAAATATGGTCGGGAGTCGATGCTATACGGTACCTGAATAATGCAAAGGACACGTGGTAGATTCTTAACCAATCACCAAGCTAAATATGGATAAGACGTTGAGAACCATCAGATGAAAGGGGCAGCTAAGATGAAACGGTTACCAAATGAAACACTCCAGAGCATCATAACTTCTCCAACGGCTCAATCAATTATCATAAAACCCTCCGTGGCTTCTGGATAAAACGCAACGGAAAAAGAATATTCCTAGATATGAATGTTTTTTTTATATATAAATGGTCAATATTGCCTCAAAAGATAAGATCGAATACACAACTATTCTTGCTTTGAGCTTAATTTTCTCCCTACTCAATTTCTGAATGGGTGGAATTCTTGTATTAGTTCTTCACGTTTTTCAAACTTCAAGATCCAAATCTTAAAGCTTGATATTCAAGAACCAAAATCCAAGTAAGATATTCAAGAACTAATTTCCCAAAATTTTCTTCACACCAATAACCACTCATTAATTTCAAAAATATATCTCGTGAGAATTTATTTAGGACTGAGTGTGGGATCTCAAAATGATTGAATAAGAAAAATCAAAATTTTCTTCTTTCAATTTGAAATCCAGGGGCAACATGTGAGGGAGGGGAAGAAAACTCTTTTTCTCTCTGTGTAATTACGCACTATATTAAGCAGTATCAATTACTGTGTTCTAGAGTTGTGTTGTATATAATACAATTCCATTGTGGCAATCAAATTGCTATCACATATATGTAGTTATTAATTTTAGAAATTTATAAATATACCAATATATTTCAAATTTCTGAAAATTAACCCCAAATCAACCACCATGGTCGAATTTTATATATATCCTCTTAGAATTTGTGTTGTATCGAAATTCTTCAATCCAATTGATAAATCTAATTGATCTCTATCAACTAATTAACTAATTTTTTTATTTACTAACTATCCAATAATTATAAAATAATAAATTAATTTATTTCAACACAATTAATCACACTTAATTAATTAAGTGACAACACATATCACAATGATGTAGGAAATACACCTTAACACCAAAATACATTTTGGTCCAACTGATATCGTTTCTTTTATTCATTTTCTCATGAGCTATTGCTGAGACTGAATGGATCCACATGAATAAAGCTATATGATTCAAATACCCGGTGAATTTATCTTTATAAATTCCTGACCTATTTAATCCTGATATCGTATGACTCCACTATAAGTTCGATACCAAATCGACTCTCGATTCATGCACGCTACATTTTCTGTTGGTGCAAATAAACTCTTTTATTACATAATATTTTAACATATTTACCATTATGAATATCAGTAACAAGAGCGGAGATATAAAATTATCATTTTATCCCCATTGCTATTATTTCTTTAACTCCTTTTTCGAC
The DNA here is from genome assembly GCA_003255025.1 of Datisca glomerata. Lineage (NCBI taxonomy): Eukaryota > Viridiplantae > Streptophyta > Magnoliopsida > Cucurbitales > Datiscaceae > Datisca > Datisca glomerata. The sequence continues at coordinate 1,004,996 of QANY01002371.1, forward strand.
TGTGAATAAGAAAGACATAATAGTGAATTGTCTCGTACAATTCACAAGTCTTAACAAAAAACTCAATTCATTAAATACCATGTCCGATTTATTTATGCACACACCCATCAATAAAGTATAAGGTGATATTGTTGTTTTCATAATCCAATCATAAATTTTCATATCTGTGAATCATGTAACTCTAACATAGTTGAATTACGATCCTAACAACCAAGATATTGTCCGTCAATTCGAGCTCACCCATTTGACATATCAAAGATCGCAAGTAACTAAGTCAAGCTACTTGTTCACCTTAGTATTAAGGTAATCATGAGCCTGACTGCATGTCTGAAAAGAAGATATCCCTTCTTGGAGTCTTGCATACTAAAATGATCCATCACCTTATCAATATAAGATGCTTGAGACAGTGCCAATTATATGTTCTTCCTATCTCGAAAGATTTGAATATCTAAGACAAATGCAGTTTCTCCAAAATCCTTCATATCAAATTATTTAGCAAACCAAATCTTGACATCTATTAATTTTTTAACATAATTCCCAATGAGTAGAATATCATCTAGGTACAAGGACTAGAAAAACTATTTTTCCTTTATGTATCAACTTATACATATAGGGTTCGTCCACTAACTGTTCAAAACCAAATTTCTTGACAGTTTCATCGAATCTAATATTCCACGACCGTGACGCTTGTTTAAGTCCATAAATGGACTTGAGTAGTTCGCAAATCTTACACTCTTGGCCTTTTTTCATGAACCTGTCTGGTTGAGCCATATAAATGTGCTCTTCAAGATTACCATTCAGAAAAGCATTCTTGACGTTCATTTGCCAGATTTCATAATCGAGGGCAGCAACAATGGATAGGAGAATTCAGATGGATTTAGGCATGGCTACCAACAAGAGGTATCCTCATAGTCTATACCTTCCTTTAGCCCTTGGCTACTAGTCTAGCATTGAATGTCTCCACATTCTCATTTGGACCTCTCTTTTTCTTATAGATCCATTTGCACCCTATAAGTTTTACCCCTTCAGGAGGATCTACAAGTTTTAAGACTCCGTTTGAGTACATCGAATGTATCTCAACTTTCATGGCTTCTTGCCATAGGTTTGCTTCAGGACTAGCCATGGCCTATGAATAGGAAACATGTTCATCATGATCCTTATCTAAGACTGTTGTGAAGGCATCTCCATAAGAGATGTACCTATCAGGTTGTCTCACAACTCTCCTACTACGTCAAGGCTCCATAGGCTCTGGCTCCTGTTGTGGTTCTTCCATTATTGAATCATAAACCGTTCCTGATTGAGGAGTCGTTGTCCTCCCACTCAATAATTCCTCTAAAATAAGACTGTTTCTCGGCTTCACACTTCTTATAAGTCTTCCTCAAGAAAACATGCATTCGTGCTAACGAATATTTTCTTGTCAGTTGGACTATAAAAGATGTACCTCTTCATTCCTTTGAGATATCCTACAAACATACATAATTCTGATCGACTGGTCAAATTGCATGTCTTCGGTTTCAGAACATGTGTTGAGAACCCCTATATTCTAAGGTGGTTAACCGGTGACTTTTGTCCATTCTATCTTTCATATGACGTGCCAGGCACCGTTTTCGATGAAACTTGGTTTAGAATGTATGCTGTTGTTTCCAAGGCATATCCCCAGAATGAATTTGGAAGGGATGAGTAACTCATCATGGTACTAAGCATATCCATCAGAGTTCGATTCCTTCTCCCTGACACACCATTCTGTTCTGGAGTGCTAGGTGCTGTAAACTGAGAAATAATACCTTCTTCCTTAAGAAAGTTTTCAAACTCTCCTAGCAAGTACTCTCTATCACGATCAGATCGTAGTGTTTTGATTTGTTTCTCTAATTGCTTCTCAACCATGGCATTATACTCTTTGGACTTTTCAAAGGTTTCAGACTTTTTGCGCATTAGATAAATATGACCAAAACGTGAGTAGTCATCAATGAAGGTTACGAAGTATTCATAACCTCCTTTTTCTTGGACATTCAATGGCCCACATACATCACTATGTGTGAGTTCGAGATATTGAGTAGCTCTTTCACCCTTCGCTGAAAAGGGTCTCTTGGTCATTTTACTTTCTATACATGATTCACATGTGGGTAAGGATCCCACACTTAAAGTTTAGAAAGGACCATCCTTCACAAGTCTTTTAATCCTCTCCAAGCTAATATGCCCAAGGCGTAAGTGCCACAAAAATATTAGATCGGTTGAGTCATATTTCAACATTTTACTATCCATTTGTGAATCAACATTCACTTTAGGACCATATATCATTAGAACTATTGGTTTTTTGTAAACACTTTATTTATCAAACGTGCAGTAGTAATTAAGTAGTCATTTCTAAAAATATCAATATTTTTATCAATGAAATTCAAATTGAATCATTGCTCAATTAAACTAACTATTGAAATTAAGTTCTTCCCAAAAACCAGGATATAATAAGCATCACGTAAAACTATAAAATTATTGTTAAATGACAATTTAGTAGTTCTCATAGATACAACCAATACTAGTGCTCCATTTCCCCAATGGAAGCTGAACTCGCCCTCGTCAAGCCTTCTGATTTTCCTGAACCCTTGTAGGGAACAACATATATGGTTAATGGCTGCAGAGTGTACAATCTAAGAAAAAGTAGAGTCAACCACACATAACATGCCTTAGTAACAAGTACTATACCTTTAGATCTCCACTATTTGAGATAGTCTGGGAAGTTACGTTTCCAATGACCAGCGGCTCCACAATGATGCACTTGTCTTTCGACTTGTCCACTCTTATAGTGTCATTGCCTTTCGCAGCCTTTGAGCTCTACTTCTTAGCCTTCTTAGGACCTCTATTGTGTTTCTTTTTGGCGTCAGAGGTGGAGGACTTGCTTTCAGTTAAGTTTGCCCCTCCAGTCTTTTTCTTGCCCTTCAGAAATAGGGTCTCAGCAGTTTGCAGTTCCTTCACCAGCTCAGAAAGTGAGTACCTCAACGTATTCATCAAATAATTAAGTTTGAAGTTCTCAAAAGTGTCAGACAGAGTCTCAAAGATCATATCAACTTGTATCTCACCATCTACCTCAGCACCCATGATCTCTATCTCATTCAGATAACTAATTATCAGCATCATTTGTTCTCTGACAGGAGTTCCATGTTTCATCCTGCAGTTCATGAAGTTTCGCATAATTGTCTATTTGGCTTGACGACCCTGATCTCCGAACATTTCAGTGATGTTTAACATCACATCATCAGCAATTTCCATGTTTTGATGTTGTTGTTGTTAACACATTGCTAAAAGAAGCCAATAGCACCTGGCGATCTCATCAGAACGCAGCCAAAAAGCATAAACATCATTTTCTTCTTGAGTCGATTCAGCAATTGGCTCAAGGGGACAAGAGGTGGTGAGCATAAACTTGTGCTTTTCTACCATCAGTATGATATCAAGATTACATTTACAATCTACATAATTTTCATCAGTAAGCTTATTCACGTTTAAGATAGTTGAGAATGAGGATAACAACATGATTACTGAAAAGAATAAATAAAGTGGTGTAAATAAATACTTAATCATTTAGGAAAGTAAGATGCATGATGCAAATACTTAAATATTTAAAAATCTAATAAAAATATTTCTTCCATGATATTACGATTAACAAGTATAACTTTTCTCATCTAAGAACAACATCCAAGCTACCTCCTATTGCATTGAGACTCCTCTCGTTTGGTTAACGCTTCTCAACAGGACACTACATCTAGCTTAACCAATCACTAATGGTTTTGGTCATTTTATCCCTATTGACTAGCCCCCATGAGGGATTTCAATGTGCTTCGGTCTAAGTGTTTAACCAACACATCAACTTTAAAGGTTGTTATAAACTAACAGTCCGTCTAGGGACAGTCCTACTTCACTATTTCCTTTACAAGCTTTAGCTCCTTAAGCAACTGAATGACTCAAAGCGACACGATTCTAAAGTTTCTCCCACTGAAAAGAGGACTGCTAGGGTGGCTCTACGCCATTCCTTATGCCACGATGGAGTTTGCGTTAGGGACCTTAGGAACGTTTCAACATAAACGACCCTCCCACTTAGTTTTTGAAAAAAATGTATTTTTCGTTATTTTTTCAAAAATTATAAGTCTTTATTAATTTGGAAAAAACAAGTTTCGATAATTATAAACTTTTATAAAATTTAAATCCCAATTAAATTTTTATAACTTTTATAAAATTCACATTGTATTTCAATTCTAACCCATTATAAATTAAACTACAATGATGCATGTGCATTTTATATGACATTTTGATATTGACATATCCCTATTTCTATATGACATATGACATGTTATATTGACATTAATAATGAATCATCCATTCAAAATTCACCTCTCTATTGGCTCAATTCTAATTACAACTCATAAAAGAATAATAAATAAATTATAATTAATTTAAATAGTAATCTTCATGGCGTCTGTAATTGTCTCTTTTTCCTTTAGAAAGTCCCGTCAATTTGTAACTCTTTCCAAAAGTCCATTTCTATTTTAAATTCAAATTTAAAATTTAAAATTCAAATTTTAAATTTAAATTTCAAATTTTAAAAATTCAAAATTCAAATTTTGATCAAAACCCTAATTAAGGAAAATTATTTTTCTAATTAAATAATCTCATTATAATCATTTTAAAATTTAAAATTCAAAAGATAAAAGATAAATAGATAATCATCTTTTAAATTCAAAATTCAAAAGATAAAATAGGTTAAATGGATAATTATCTTTTAAATATATGATAACATATCTTGTGAACTTTAATTATCTTTTATCCGTTTAAAAACCAAAATTCAAACTTCAAAATATTAAAGATAAAAGATGAGATTATGATTTTTACAAAATAACAAAGGGTTCTAAACCCTAATTGCTATCACTTAAGGTTTCATAAACATTAATCGCCACGCAGGGCACGACAATGGATAGTAGGAGGCAGTGCAGCGCGGTGGCGGGCAGCTTCGACCGATGGTGGCAGTGACTTTTACAGTGACATTACCGGTGACTTTCCAGCAACGTTTCCGATGACTTTTCCACCATCAGTTTTCCAACGACTTTCTCGGAGGCAGTTTTTCGGTGGCAGTAACTTCCAACGACAGCGTCGATGAATGACGTTTTTCGGCGGCATCGATATTACATCAAATTTATAAAAAATTACAACTTTTGCAAAAAAATAAATTACATAAAATCATATACTTCAAATCTGGCGCACATCAATTCTAAATTGAAAGCAAAAACGTCTAGAGCCAATAGATTGAGATCCAATCACATAACATATTCAAATATATTTGAATCTACCATACACAAATATATGCCAACATCAACAAATTCATGGATATGTTCGATTCAAATATCTATATGCATAATCAAGAACCTATGACTCTAATATTAATTGTTGGATTGGTGATTTTTTGAAATTAAAAAAAAATGTTTGAACCCAGAACGGTTCGTGGGTGAAATATCAATTTTTTTCTAAAACTTATTTAATCGAATTGAATTATTAAAAACCAAAATAACAAATGATCATGCATATAAGATATTGAAACAAATAGAAAAAGTTTGAAATGATTTTCACCTTTGCGATGTATCATAGATTTTCTGAATTAGTGAAATTCTTGTATTCGTTCTTCAAACTTCAAGATCCAAATCTTCAAGAGTCAAAATCCAAGTACGATCTTCAAGAACCAATTTTTCAAAATTTTCTTCACACCAATAACCACTCATTAATTTCAGAAATATCTCTCGTGAGAATTTATTCAGGAACTGAGTGTGGGCTCTCAAAATGATTGAATAAGAAAAATCAAAATTTTCTTCCTTCAATTTGAAATTCGGCGGCAACATGTGAGAGGGAGGGAGAAAACTCTTTTTCTCTCTTTGTATAATTACATACAGTATTGATCAATATCAATTACTGTGTTCTAGAGTTGTGTTGTATTTAATACAATTTCATTGTGACAATCATTAAGAATTTGTAAATATGCCCCTTTATTTCAAAATTTTGAAAATTAACCCCAAAATAATTACCATGGTCGAATTTTGTATATATCCTCTTAGAATTTGTGTTGTATCAAAATTCATCAATCTAATTGATAAATCTAATTGATTTATATTAATTAATTAATTAATTAATTAATTTTTCTTTATTTACTAATTATTTAATAATTAATAAATAAAAAATTAATTAATTTTAATACAATTAATCACACTTAACTAATTAAGTGACAACACCCATCACATATGAGTGTAGAAAATACACTTTGGCACCAAAATTCATTTTGGTCCAACTGATATCGTTTATTCTATTACTGTTCTTACGTCGATAATAGTTACAAGATTTGAGTAAATTATAAACACACTTTAATTAATGTAAAACTTTAATTTATTCATTAAATTCAGCAATACAAAATGTCTGAGAAATAACTAAATACTCATAAATAGTTATTACACCCTACTTTATGGATATAATTACAACGATAGGTAGATTCACTATGGAATCTCAACTTATAACTTTGGAAAATTGTGGGGAGGCTGCGTGGGTACACCACTTCCTAGATGTTCCTAGATGGACAAAGCTTGTGCCACCAATCTGCACACACTGTGATAGTCAAAGTGCTATTGGAAGGGCACATAGTAATATGTATAATGGTAAGTCTAGACACATTTGTCGTAGACATAATACCATTAAACAACTACTCTTGATAGGGGTTATCACTCTTGAATATGTGAAGTCAAATGATAACATTACGGATCCATGAACTAACGAGTTAAATCGAGAGTTAGTTGAACTAGGAAGGGCGTAGGCCTTTCTCCAATGGGTTAGTGCCTTCTTCGAATGACCCTTTTGGGTTGGATGAAGCTATCTTTAGAACCCTGCAAGCATGTCTTGCCCAAGGATATCCCAACAACGGTTGACTTGAAAGGAAGCCAGGAAGTCTCATACTTGGGCCAACAAAACTAATTTAGGAATGGTGGGCTTAAGTGAGAGGTTGGAGAAGACAACCGCTATGTTTTTCAGCCAAACCTTCTTCTTGGAGGTAAGAGGAAATTAGAAGGCTTTAGGTCTGTTTCTCATGATTTGTTATGTTCTCCAAGCAAAAAACGTTCTAAGGAACAACTGGAGATCTTTATACTAATTCTGACAGGGGATGCAACTAGTCCAGATTTGCCTCATCCCTCGCGATGAGAGTTCTAGTGTGGAGTTGTAAGGGTGTGGGGTAACAGTTCCCTCATTGTGAGGATTATGTAGAATTCATGTCCCAGATTTCATTTTTACTAGAAACTAAAAATAAAAATTTGGTATTGAAAAAATTGAAATATGAGATTGGGATTTGGGTTGTGTGACTATGGAACCCCGCAGTTTGAGTGGTAGTCTTGAAATCTTTTGGTGGGATGATGCATCGGACTCACTAATTAAGTACAATGATTTTTTCATTGGGTTCGTGTTTTTAATTCTTCGAAACCCTTCTTTTGATGAATTTTTTTGGTTTATCTGAGATCGGTGGACAATCTTCGGAAATCTCAATTCTTGGTCAAAGAATTACAAACTGTAGTGATGATGACTTTGTCGTTATTGGTGATCTCATTTGATATTATATATTCCGAGGAACAAAAAAGAGGGTCCGTAAGATATAATAGCGGATTCTAATTATTGTTGGGTTTTACCCATCATAACAATTTGCTGGATCTTGGTTTACTTGGACCAAAATTTACGTGGGTCAATAGAAGAGCCAATGCAGCCCAATTGTGTAAAAGACTGGACCGTTGCTTTGCCTCTGTGGGCTGGTTGGATAGCTTTCAGAGAGCCAAGCTTACCCATATTTCGGCTTGTGGATGGGACCATCTTCCTATCCTTCTGGATCCATAACCCGTGGATCTTACCCAGCGACCCACCCACAAATTTATCTTTGATAAACACTAGATAAGGCATCCCAAGTATAGAGAAAATATTAGAGCAGCTTGGAATCAAGGGAAATGATGATAGAGGGAAAAAGGGTTTTGTAGGCTCCAAAAATGTTGTTCATAGTGCTTTGGTTAATTGGAGAAGGTGAGAACCCTTAGCTAACTCCAAAATCTTGATGAAGCAGCTAAACGATCAAATTTCTACCTTGTATGGGGTGGAGAAAGTGAATCTGGGTAAGGTGAGAGATCTCGAGATTCAACTTCAAAAAGCAACCAAGGAGGAAGAATAGTGTTGGAGAGACATGGCACGATTGGAATGGCTTCAAAACGGGCATCATAGTACTTCTTATTTTCATTCTAAGGTGAGAGCTAGGCGTCGTTTTAAGGTTATTCACGAGCTGGATGGCTCTAATGGAAATTGGGTTTTTGATTTGGATAGCATGCATAAAGTGAGCTCATGCTTCTTTGAATCTTTGTTCAAATCTTCGTGTCCAAGTAGGGGGGATATTGGTGAAGCTCTGGTCTGGATTACCCATCAGATTCAGAGTGAGGAAGCTGAAAGACTTGACAGAGAAGTGTCTGAGGATGAGATTCTTGATGCAATCCGAGATATGTCTCGTTCGAAATCGTCGGTCCTAGATAAATTCACAGCTGTGTTCTACTTGCAGAATGGGGAATAGTACGTTCTGATGTTTGCAATCTTGTTAAAGATTTCTTTATGCTCAATTTACTGCGTGAAGAGATTAACCAAACTACAATTGTTGAGTCTAGGAAGATGTGTGACTATATGTCGATTAGTTTGTGTAATCGACCTTGCAAAGGAGACGTTCATGATTCCTAAAGTGTTGAGTCTAGGAAGACGCTTGACTATAGGTCAATTAGTCTGTGCTGTAGCGTACAAGATTATCTCTAAGATTCTTATCAATCTGTCTTCGCTGTGTAATTGGTTTAGTTATTGGGAAAAATTAGAGTGCTTTCGTTCGGGGTGGGCTCATTACTGATAACATTTTGATGCTCATGAGATTTCGCATTTGCTTCGTATTAAAAAAAGAGGGAAGACTGGGTTTGCAACTATTAAGATTGATATGGCTAAAAAGTACGATAGAGTTGAATGGTTGTTTGTTATAGAAACTATGAGAATGAGATTTTCTACCAAATGGTGCTCTTGGATTTACACACGTCTGTTAATTGTCTCGTTCTATATCAATGTCAGTGGTCATTTGAGAAATGCTTTTAAACCTTCGAGAGGGTTATGGTAAGAGGACCCTCTTTCTCTTCAGATTTGTGCTGAGGCGTTGTCGGGTTTGCTGAAGAAGGCTTGCTCTATAAGAAATATCTTGGGCTTTCAACTTTCCTCCTCTTATTTCATAATTGTTCTTTACTAATGACTCGGTCTTGTTTTTTAAAGCTAACGAGAGAGAGACTACGCAGGTTTTTACTTGATTATGGTGTATTGCAATGCTTCGGGTCAGATTATTTATACTCGTAAGAGTCTCACTGTGTTTAGCTATAATGTTCTGAAGGAAAAACAAGTCTATTGGCCAATAGGTTTAATTTGTCATTGTTTAAGTCCCTGAATAGATATTTAAAAGAAATACGAAATTTGAAATTTCGAGAAAAGTTATCTTCAATCATATAATGGAGAACATTGGCAATAGGATTACCGGTTGGTCTAAAAAACTCCTTAGCCCTGGTGGCCGAGAAATTCTAATTAATGCTATAGCTCTGTCTATCCCTAACTACTCCATGTCTTGTTTTAAAATTCCTATCTCTTTGTGTAAAAAGATTTGTAGCATGTTGGCCAATTATTGGTGGAACTCATCCCCTTATAAGTCTGGGATTCATTGGATCTCTTGGGAGGCTTTGTGCAAGAAAAAAGTAGAAGGATGGGTTGGCTTCAAAGATTTGTAGTGCTTTAACCTTTCTTTGCTAGCTAAACAAGCCTGGAAGATTTTAAATAATAAGAATTCTCGACTTTATAGAGCTCTTAAAAGCATATATTTTAAAAATTCTGATTTTTTAAATGCTCATTGGGTTTTCATCCTTCATGGGGTTGGAGAAACATCTTAGAGGGCCATAAATTTAGGATTGGGAAGATGTTTTGGTTACCTAGACCTATGAATTTTAAAGTTCTTTCTCCTAGGGTGAATGTGATTAAATATATCTGAGACTTTATGCTTGCAAAATGGTATGAAAGGGAATATAGATCAAATTCAGGAGGTTATATCTAAAGTGTTGGAATTATGTTAATAAAATATGGTGCAATAACTTTTTATGAGTAAATATTTATTTATTAACATTTATGTATTACTGAATTTTATGAATAAATGAAAATTTTTCTTAATTAAAGTGTGTTTATAACTTACTTAAGTCCTGAAACTATTATCAACTTAAAAAGAGTAAAGACTGAGTGATCTTCCAGACAAACTCTTCTAAGATAATTCAGAATGTTATTCGCAGTCATAGAATCAACTGGGCAATCGAATCCAATTATGAATGTTAGGTTGAACCAAATGATGCGAGTCTCGGGACACAAGAGTGGAGAATCTAACGGTCGACCTAGACATGTTATGAAACATGTTGAATAAACTAGTAACCAATTAGTTTAGAGAAAAGTCGTTTATCTAGCTCTAAATCTAATTGTTACACCTTAAGAGTATTTTCATAATTATCTTAATCTTGAGATGAATATGAAACTTGACTCAGTTACTTGCGATCTTTGATATGCCAAAAGAGTGAGTTCGAATTATCGATTGATACCTCGGCTGTTGGGATCGTGAATCAACTATTTTGGAGTTATGTGATTCACAGATGTGAAATTCATGATAAGATTGCAAAAGTGATAATACCACCTTATTCTTTATTGATGAGTGTGTGGATAAATTAATCGGGTCTGGTACTCAATGATATGAGTCATTGAATAAGACATGGTGAACTGTATAAGATAATTCACTTATATGCCTTTTTTATTCACAGTCAATAAATGAGTTAAGAAAATAATAACCAGAGAGGTAAAACGGTAATTTTACATCACGCACTTGTTACTGATATTCATGAAGGGTAACATCGTTAAATATTTTGTGGACCGTGAAATATAAATATTTATTTGTACCAACAGAAAATGTAGCGCGCATGAATCGGGAGTTCATTCGGCACCGGATCTTTAGTGGAGTCGTGCGATGTCAGGATAAATTAGTCGGGTATTTGAATCCCATAGATTTGTTCATGTGAGTCCATTTAGTCTTAGGAGTAGCTCATAAGAACATGAATGAGAAACAACAACAGTTGGACCAAAAATGTATTTTGGACCAAGGTACACTTCCCGAGTCCCATATGGAATGTGTGTCATAACTAAATTAGTGAAGAATAAAATTAATGTTCAAATTAATTATTTTATTATTTTATAATTATTGGATTATTAGTAAATATAATTAATTAATTGATGGAGATCAATTTAATTCATCAATTTGGATTGATGAATTTAGACACAATTTTGACTCTATGAGAGATGTAAAAATCACACATCACAGTGCAGAGAGAATACGATTTTTTGTTTTATCATAAAATGGTATATGGGTAAATTCCGTAATCATTATATAAGGTTTTGCATCAGGGTTACATCAAAACCCCTATCCAAGCTGAGTATTAGACAAAGCAGCAAAATGTTTCTCTCCCCCAAAACATTGTTGCCGCCGGAATACAATAGAGAAGAGGAAAAATTTGAATTTTCTCTTTCAATCGTTGTTTTGAGAGCCCAAACTCAATTCTTATCGATATCCATAAGAGATATGCTTCTGATTCTAGCAGGTGGTTGTTCGTACGAAGATCAATTACTAGCTCTGAGAAGAACGAAGAACACGAGATATAATTAGATCTCGCCAAATCAGAAATTTTTCATTAATTGAAAAATGTATAAATTGTTTCAATATTTTCTTGATACGTTTTTACTGATATGCATGTTCGCTAAAGCTTTTCTCGTCTGGCGAGTTAGAGTGCAAGCTAGACATCAATTTTTCCTTTGGCATTTACCAAGGCGTTCTTACTCTGGCTAGAGCTTGTTCTCATTTGGAAAGCTAGAGTCACCTTTTCCTTTGGCATCTAGCCAAACATTCCTGCTTTGGCAAGCTAGAGTGCAAGCCATACATCATTTTTTCCTTTAGCATCCAGCCAGGATTTCCTGCTCTGGAAAGAGTCTTTTCTTGTCTGGCGACCTAGAGTATAAGCTAGAATTCACCTTTTCCTTTGGCATCTTGCCAGGTGTTCCTGCTCTGGCAAAAGCTTTTTCTTTTCTGGCAAGCTAGAGTGTAAGCCAAACACCACTTTTTTCTTTGGCATTTAAACAGGCGTTCCTGCTCTGGCTAGAGCTTTTCCTCGTCTGACGAGCTAGAGTGCAAGCTAGACATTACTTTTTCCTTTGGGATCTAGCCAGGCGTTCCCGCTCTAGCTAGAGCCTTTTCTCATCTAGCGAGCTAGAATGCAAGTCAGACATCACATTTCCTTTGGTATCTAGCCATGCGCAACTGCTCTGGCTAGAGCCTTTTATCATCCGGCGACTTAGTGTGCAAGCCAAACAACATTTTTTCCTTTGGCATCTAACAAGGCCTTCCTGCTCTGGCTAGAGCCTTTTCTCGTCTGGGAAGCTAGAGTGTAAGTTAGACATCAGCTTTTATTCCTGCTCTAACTAGAGCCTTTCTCGTCTATCGAGTTAGAGTGTAAGCCAGACATCACCTTTTCCTTTGCCGTCTAACCAAGCGTTCTTACTCTGGCTAGAGCATTTTCTCATCTGGCGACCTAGAGTACAAGTCAGACTTCACTTTTTTTTTTTGCATCTAGCCTGACCTTCCTACTATTGCTAGAGCCTCTTTTTGTCTGACGAGCTAGAGTTCAAGTCACGCATCACCTTTTCCTTTGGCGTCTAGCCAGGTGTTCCAACTTTGGCTAGAGCATTTTCTTGGATGTCGAGTTAGAGTGCAAGCCAGACTTCACTTTTATCATTGGCATCTAGCCATGAGTTCTTGCTTTGGCTAGAGCATTTTCTCGTCTGGTGAGCTAAAGTGCAAGCCATACATCAATTTTTTCGTTAGCATCTAGCCGGGCGTTCCTACTCTGGCTAGAGTCTTTTCTCGTTTGGCGAGTTAGAGTGCAAGTCAGACTTCACTTTTTCTTTTGGCATCTAGCAAGATGTTCCTACTTTGGCTAGAGCCTTTTCTCGTCTGACGAGTTAGAATGCAAGCCAGACATCACTTTTTATCCTATCTGGCGAGATAAAGTACAAGCCATACATCACTTTTTGTCCCATCTGATGAGCTAAAATGCAAGCCAAACATCACTTTTTATCTCATATGACTAGATAAAATGTAAGCCAGACATAACTTTTTATCCCATATGGCAAGCTAAAATGCAAGCCAGACATCAATTTTTATCCCATTTGGCTAGCTAAACTACAAGCCAGACGTTACTTTTTCCTTTGTTGCACTTCGTGAGCCGGTTTTATTTGACACATGCTGCTCAGTGCACACAGCCTATCAGGGTCTGCCATACCTCGAAGTTGGCTGTTCAATGGGGGATTACCTCATCTACTCTGATTGGTGGGGGACGTGGTGGAACGTCAAAGACCGGCCTATCAGGGCCTTCCATGTCCTATTGGAAAATGGCACGTTAGGTTTGCTGAGTGTTATATTTATTTTCTTGATGGAACCCCGTGAGCTCCTCATTCTGCTCGCGAGTAAGCATCGACTCGACCTAAACTATCTTTTCTGGTTGCTCTAGTGAGAGAATAATTTATCCCACCGGTTCTTCAGAGTCCTTTCTAGGTTTCTCTTTGTGCGGATTGTCGATCATGACCTTTTCCCAATTACCTTTATTCTCGTATGTCTATATGCTCCACGTTGATGCTCAGGAAGAGCATGCCCACGTGTTAAACTATTAGAATCTTGATCCCCTCGTGAGAAGCTTGTGTAAGGAGTCTTGTGATTATCCTCATCTTCTGACATGAACATTAGATTAAACTTGACAGTGAGCTAGTGTGTCAAATTTGACCCAGTCTACTTCTTCCAGCTTCACCCGAGGTGGGACTCGAGAGATGAAGACTACATTAGCTTAGATTCACGATACATGGCACATATCTGTTACTTGTCAGGAATGAGCGATTACGAAGAAATTTTTTGTGAAATAAGATTAGCGATTGAACCATTTTCTTCAACCGCTAAGAGTATGTAGTTTGGAAAGAAAACATGATGCAATGCTCTATATTTCAACTTGGAATGTATCAAACATGTTTATCTGTTTACTTTGAGTTTTGTTTTTGCGCGACAGCTCTGCAAAACTGTTGGTGGCCAAAAGAATACTAAGCAGTTGAAGGAAAATCAAGCAACTTCTTTGTTAAGGGTGGCCTGTCGATGTTTTCCTTCATCTACCGTAGCCACTCAAATATTATCTCCAAAAGATTCTTCAAAAGTCTTTACATTCATTTATTCTTTGTTCTCCTCCTTCGTCTTGCGGTATTGTTGGTGGCCAGAAGTACACCAAGGGGTTGTATAACGTGGTGTTCTCATTCAGAATCCTTCTCATTACACAGTTCCTTCTTTTGCATTCTTTGGCTGGTTCCAATCAAAGCCTCCACCACCAAGTGGAAGTTGTTGGAATCCATGGCGAGGCGCAATGGAAAGCGTGGTGGTGTTTAAAAAAAATTATAAAATGATAAACGATCGCAACGTCATAGATCTCAAAGATGAAAAATAATTTTTCAGATCAAATCTATTATATATCTATACATTAAATCTAAGACATGCAAATATATGAATTATACCTCTTGTAGTCTATCAAGTGTTCTTGCAAACAACGAACTTGTAATCTCACGAATAACAGACTTTGAGATCTACACCAAGAGCGTCTAAGTCGATCCTAACACACTAGGACGTGTGTGAGCTCGTAGAATAAATCGAAGACACTTTTCTGTCTCTAGATGTACTCAACAAATGAGATCTAGAGATTTTAAAGAATGACTATTGTGAGACAAAACTCTGAAAGAATTAGGAAACTCACAGAGCTTTTTGATTAACCTTTAATCACATAATTACACACTAATTGCAGTTGCAGCACTGAGACCAATAGAATAATATTAATATATATCTTTTAGGTCAAGGCTCTTAAGATTTTTTGTAGTGGGATCCACTGCAATTGAGCAACACCGCAGTGCCACATGGCGCTGTAGTGTGCCGTGAAGAGCCACAATGCCTCATGGCGCTGTAGTGTGCCGTGAGGCACTACACTGTGCCACGCGTTCACTGTAGTGTTACGTGACACTACAGTAGTCGATGTCAATCTCTGATTCAAACTTAGTCATTGACATGTGGCAGTCCAATATGCCATGTAACAATTTTCTAAATTTATTATTTATTTTAATCAGATAAATATCTAGAAATCAGTTAATTTAAAATTAAATCATTTGATCTCTCAATCAATTGTCTTATCTGTTAATTAACATATTTGATAAACCAAATCAAATCATTATCTCATAATGATTTAATATTATTTAATTTTATAAATAAAAAATTCCGTCTCACTTATGGATCAACACAAAATTAATTGATAAATTGTATTTCTTCACAATGCATTTTGATAGCATGACAATGCATTTTAATTGCATTTCTTCACACACTTCACTATTCTCTTCCTTTCGTTTTTACCTTTTATTATTTAGCATTACTTATATATTTATAGGTTTCACCTCAATAAATGAGGAGGGATCCCATCAAATCTCCCATTCTTGATTCACGCAGAGGTGGAAACCAATCTGGTGAAGTTTCTACAGAACTCATGCTTGTGCTTAGGTAGCACTTTTATCATCATATTTGATCTGTTATTACAATCATGGATTTTTTTGATATATTTTCTTTATTTTTAATACATCATGTATCTGATGATATCTAGCCTCGATGTGCTTGGATTTTGAGTGAAAACTTAGATTTCTACTCAAGTTGATGGCACTTGAACTGTCATAGTACAAGATATATCTTTCTTATTTTTTACCC
Source organism: Datisca glomerata (assembly GCA_003255025.1). Classification (NCBI taxonomy): domain Eukaryota; kingdom Viridiplantae; phylum Streptophyta; class Magnoliopsida; order Cucurbitales; family Datiscaceae; genus Datisca; species Datisca glomerata. The sequence goes on from QANY01002371.1 coordinate 1,020,963, forward strand.
AATTTCATAAGAAATTGCTTCATCCATAGTATTTCTCTGCGTGTTTCTGTAGCTGTAATGAATTCAGCTTCTATTGTAGATAATGCAACACATTTTTGCAATCTCGATTTCCATGTTGCTCCTCTTGCAGAAGTGATTAAGTATCCCAAGGTTGATTTTCTAGAGCTAACAGCCCCAACCATATCTGCATCTGTGTAGCTACCAACACAAAAATATCTCTTCCAAAACATAGAGTCCTTTGGAAGTATCTTTGGGATATCTGAGAATCCACTTCACTGTTGTCTAATGCTCCTTGTCAACATTTGTGAGGAATCTCATTACAAATCCAACTACATGTGAAATGTTAAGTCTCGTAAAAAATGTGGCGTCCATCAATCTACCCACTGCCAACGCAAATGAAATCATCTCCATTTTCACCTTATTTTCTCTGTAAAATGATTTGTTTTGAGCTAAGGTTGAAGTGGTTCGCAAATGGGGTACTGACCAACTTTCTTAATGTACCTTTCATTCAATAGCCAAAGGTTCCACTTCCCTATCATGGTAGATACTCATGCCAACTATTTGTGTTGTTGGCCTTAAATCTTTCACGGTGAATGACTTTCTAAGTCCCTTTTTTGACTTAGCAATTTCGACCTTGTCTTGTCCCACAATCAACATATCATCAACATAGAGTATGAGTATGACGAACCTTCCAGTAGAGAATTTCTTAACGAACACGCAATGGTAAGAAGTTACCTTGTTATATCCCTAATCAAACATAAAGGAATCAAACTTCCTGTACCATTGTCCTCGGTGCTTGCTTCAGTCCATACAAGCTTTTTTTTCAGCTTACAAGCTAGTTTTGTTTTATCATTGACTTTGAATCCTTCAGATTGTTCCATGTAGATTTCTTCCTCCAGATTACCATGGAGAAAGGTCGTCTTCATATTGAGGTGTTCAATTATCAAGTTTAAACTTGCCACCAGGCCAAGTACAACTCTTATAGACAACATATTCCTAACTTTTTAAAAGGTATCTTCAAAGTCGTTTCCTTTCTTTTGACTGAAGCCTTTCACAACAAACCGTGTCTTGTACCTTGGTTTAGTATTATTCTCTTTTGACTTAAGCCTATACACCCATTTATTTTTAAGTCTTCTTATTCATTTAAGCAATTTCCCCAAGTCCTAAATGTTCTTCTTATGAAAGAACTTAATTTATTCTTGCATGACTTTTAACCACATCTCTTTATGCTTGTCTTCTGTAGCCTCTTGGTTGCACGTGGGTTCATCACCAATAAGCATTACATACTCGTTCAAGAAGTATAATTTTATGGTTGATGTTGTCTAGTTAGTCTCCTTAACTGGAGTGTAATTGTCGGTAATAGATCTTAAGTTTGTCGCTCCTTATAATAATTTGTTATGCAACATTCTTCTTCCTGTACAACTTTTGTATTTCCGTACAATGACGATAGAATTGGATCGAGGTTAAATGGGATGTTCCTTGGTGAATTCTTCTTCTTCACCTTTTTTCATGTCTTCAGTGGTTTGATCTTCAAGGAAGACAACATCCCTACTTCTCATAGTCTTTTTGTCTACTGTATCCCTGAGTCTATAACCAAATTCTTCGACACCGTACCTAAGGAATATACACTCCTTTGTTTTACTATCCAACCTAGACCTTTCATCTCTAAGGATGTGTACAAATGCTCTACATCTAAACACTTTTAGATGTTGACATTCTTTCTAGCCTATTTGTTAGGAACTCTCCATTCAGACGATGATGAGATTTATCAAATCCATTGTAGTTTTCATTGCTTTCCCCATAATGTTTTAGGAAGGCTGGCATGCAATAACATACATCTAACTCTTTTGACAATGGTTTTGTTCATCCTCTCAGTTATGACATTATGCAAGGAGTTTTTGGAACTGATATTTCATGCTTTTTATAGTATTCTTTATAAGGTCCTCTATACTCGCCATCATTCCCTATGCGAATAGTTTTAGTTTTCTTCCAGTTCCTCGCTTTACAAAATCTTGGAATAGTTTAAACACGTCCATCATTTGGTCTTTGTCTTAAGTGCATAGGCACAAACTTTTCTATAATGATCATCAATGAATGTAGCAAAGAAACGTGCACCACCTAGCGTTTCTCGTTGCCATGGAACCACATACATCAAAATATACAATATCTAATACATTGAGTTTCCTTAATGATGACTTACTGTGAAAAGAAACCCTACATTGTTTTTATGTCGAACAATGAATGCATGTTCTCAACAGTCCACCTTTCAACTACTGAGAGCTTATTGTTTCGTGAGATGTTGAATTACTTTTTTGCTCATGTGATCAAGCCTTCCGTTCCATAACTCTGTTACATAATCATTTTCCATGGAATTAATTGATACTTCCATTACTCTTGCTTGTGTTATATAGAGACTACAATCTATATTCCCTCTAGCTAGGGCAAGAAAGCCTCTACTATACTGCCACTTTCCACTACCAGACTTATTCTTGTATCCTTCGTCATCAAGGATACTAGTGGAGATTATATTCAATTGAATGTCTGGAACATATTTGACATCTTTAAACACCAAATGGTAACCTACATGGTTTTAAGATAGCGTCTCCTTTCCTCACAATCTTGGATACATGATTGTCGCGCATCCTAACTTGATCGAAGTCATTGGTAGTGTAGACTGAGAAATATAATTTTATGACGTAATATGAAATGAGCACTGGAGTCGATAACCTAACATGTGTCTTGGCTCGCAAGGTTAATGAGACCTTCTTTCTAAGAAGAATGAAAATCTCGTCGATGATTGTTGCAGTCATATCGCTCGTCTCCTTTTGATGATGACTTTTATTTTAGATTACTCTTGCTTTAGTTATCTACATTTACCTTGAATATGTCTATGTTTACTACAATGGTAACACTCCAAATTCTTTCAAACTTAAATTTTACTATAGACTTACTCCTCTCACAGCCGTGAAGTTTCCTGCTTTTGCTTCTCTCACGTATTCTATAATTAGAGCCTCTGACACAGAAGAAATTCCACGTTCTTTTCTTCTAGTTTCTTCGTTTAACATGTTGTCTTTTAGGATTTCATGGTAACATTCCTTGAAGAGTTGAATTACATAGTGAGACCACCAATGTATCCCAAATATCCATTAGATGGTTCAGCAACAATGCTTGGAATTCATCATCAAGCACAATTTTCATGGTCGTTAGTTGGTTTTCAAATCCCTTGAAATTAGTCAAGTATTTCTGATCACTAGCCTTCAAATTCACTAGCCTTTTGATTATTGAGGCTTTTTTTGGTGTAATTTTCCTCTCATACATGTCTTCTAAATTCTTCCATAATTATTGGGCATTTGTTTCTTGAGACACATGATGGTATAGCTATGTTGGCGGATGAGGGAAATAGTTTTTCTATTCATTTCCGTCCACTTTGTTGCTGACTTTTCTTGTGGTTTCCCTTCGTCGCTTTCTATAGGGTTTTATAAGTCTTTACAATGGCAAATATCCTCAATTCTAGACTTCCAAATCAAGTAGTTGGCTGCGGTGACTTTAATCATGGCTCCTAATGATGATGACTTCTACATTTTACTTTATATACAAAAAAGTCATAGAACGTGTAGTATAATGAATAGTACCAAAGACAAAATTTATGTTCTGATACCATTTATTAGAAAAGTTACACTACCTAATACAAGACCAATATTCCTAAGATATCTCTTTCCCCCCTTTGTATAGTAAAATTGAATATAAAAGAGAGAAGAGACAATATAATTTTCAACGTGGAAACCCCTCAAAGGGGAAAATCATGGGACCGTAGTCAAGAGAAAATACTTTCATAATTAAAGTGGGTACAATAATTTTCTAGGCTTAGACCATGCTAATCGGGAAAAAAGCTTTCTCGTCCCTTCTCTCTCTCACCTTTCTAACCCTAGTTTTCCCCTTTTTTGTTTGCGCCGCCATCATGGGGAGAGCTCTATTGCTCTCCCTTTTCTTTGCTTATTCCCCCTTGTTTCTTCTCTCTCTCTCTCTCTCTCCTGCCTCTCTGATTTGGCTTTCTTTTTCTCTCCCCTTCCTCTGTTTTTGCTTCTCTTCCGCCTATGTCTCTGTTTTCCCTCTGTTTTCTCCTTACCTCTTTCCATCCCCTCTCTGCTTCGCTCTCGTCTCTTTTCCTTCCCTTTCGTTTGTTTCTTCCTTGTATTTTTGGGTATGTCCTTTGCATTTGTAGGTAGAGTTATTCTGATTTGGAAGATTTTATCTCTAACGGTTGTGTAGAGTCTAGTCCACTAGATCTCTGGTCCTTGATGGTTTTTCTCTCTTTAGATCTGGCTTTTGTGGAGCTTTTAGAGCTTGTTTACGTGCATCACAACTAGGTTTCCCAGATTTGTTCGAGGTTATCTTACTCTTCATGCATATATGCTTTTGTAGCGTTAGATGGCCGAGCCAAGTGTGGATGGTGGAGCACCCTGTGAAACGAGCCGATTGTGCTCTATATTTGTGTGTTGTTTATGCACACAATTCCCTCCCTAGACTTAAAATATGTATTTATTGGTCTTATCTAATACTTGTAATCGCGTTTTTGTATTTAGATATGATAATTTGATTCAGATTCTAGTGATATTTGTATTTTCTCGTTGCTTATGAAATACAATGTTTTATCTTAAAAAAAAGATCAATGCTAGAATAGATAAATCAAAAAATATATAACACTCTCTTGGTTTACTTTACACACTTGCACCGTGTACAACCACTCTCTTTGTTTTCTCTCATTTCCCACTTTAACTTCATATTCTTGGAGTTCGACTCTCTCTCAATTTTCTCTCTTTGCAGTATGTTGTTTATCCTTCTAACATCCTCTTTTTATAGAAGAATTCACAGAACGTTCATTTTACATTTGTAAGTAATTCGATGCCTCAAATTTGTATAGATCAGGCAAACTGCTTAAGAAATTTTCTTTCAGCGAATTTCCATGCCAGCATTTAATACTGGCATGTCAATGTATAAAATGCATTGTACTCTACTTTTTCTTTCTTCTTTCCGCTCGCCCACTACTTCTTCACACATTTCACCATTTCTCTTCTTTTCATCTTTACTTTTTACCATTTTTATACTATTCATGGGTCCCACCTCAATGAATGAGGAGGGATCCTGTTCAAGTTAAATAGTTAGTTTCTATAAAAGCAACAAATAGATTTTGACCTCATTATATATACGGGTTAAGTGGGTTAAAGTTCTCTTCTCCATCTAATTACCCTTCTTATAACTATATATATTAACTTGGCACATGTGAGGGAAAAGACAAAAGACTTGGTAGATACTAACCAGCAAAAGGTGAACTAAGCTAGAGTTTCCATCTACTTACATGGGTCATTCTCTGGCACAGTGAGCATTTCAAGCAAGAAGAATGGAAATGGATCGAGAGGGAGGAGGAAAGAGACTTGATTACTATATGTATGGTATTATTGATAGTGAGCTACTTGATTGAAAAATGTGGAATGGGAATAATTATACGTTGTTATGAGCTATTTCTTCCATGGTTTTGGAGTACCCTTATTGCTTTTAGTCTAAACTTATTTTTATTAAGGGAAACTATATCAGACAAGGTTAAAAAAATAATTATCGTATTTGAAACTCGTAATAATTGAATACAAAAAATAATTCGTCCGTCCAAACCAACTCAATGACAGAATATATGGAGAAAGAGAATATATATATATATATATATATATATAGAAAGAGAAGAAGAAGACGTTGGAAAAATGTTTTTTGAGATTCTCATTAACTGCTAGATAATATATATACAACTCAAGTAAGGCTAAAACAAGAAGAGGATAACAACTAACTAACTTTCACTAGCATTGAATACATTATATCGTTTATCATCCCCTCAAACTGATACATCAGTTTATACCTCAAGGAAGAGAATTGAATAGAAGATGAAGGTTTGATAAATAGTGCTGCAAGCTAGTCAGAAGAACATATGTAGCTGACAAGTAAGTCTTTCTTGCCAACCTTCTTTCTTACAAAGTGATAACCTATTTCTACATGCTTGGTTTTTACGTGGAACGTTTGTTTAGAAGCATAGAAATATATGGATATTATCACAACCAAGTGTAGGAGGAGAAGGTAGAGAGATATGCATATCCTTAAGCAAGTGTCAAATCCAACAAATTTCAGCAATTTCATTTGCAAAAGACTTGTATTCAACCTCTATAGTTGTTGCTTGTTTCTTAGCAGACTAAGAGATAAGGCTAGAACCAAGAAATATGACAAATCTAGAGGTTGATATTTTGTCAGCAATTTCACCAGCTCAATCTGCATCATACTATACATTATGAGATAAAGATCATTTCTGAACAAAATTCCTTGAGTTGAATATCCTTCTAAGAATCCAAGAATCCTCTTAATTGCAACAAGGTGAACTGATGTATGTTTGTGCATAAATTGGCAAACCTTGTTCCCTGTAAAAGACATTTTACAGCGTTTTGGAAAATTCTATTTTTTCGGGTGTTGTAATATACCCGTGATTTTTTGTAGGGTTCAGGAACCCCTGTAAAAGACTTTGCCCCCTGTAAAAAGTCTGATGTTCTATGAAAAATCTAGTATTTTATAGCGTTTTCTACCCCTATAAAAAGCAAGGTCTTTTATAGGGTTTTGTCTCTATAAAATATTCTTTTTATGGCAGTGGTAGACCGTTATTAAATTCTACTTATGCCAATTTTAATACACATGTAAGAAATGATATTTTCATTCTAAAATTAAAATGTACTTAAAGAAAAAGAAAACTCTAAATAATATATATATATATATATATATATATATNTCTTACAAATTGTTTCATAAAAATCATTAATATCAACAAGTCTTTTACAAGTTTCTACTTAAAGTCATCTAAAATCTGATTTATAAGTACAAAAAATTACTAATTCAAAAAGTGCACGTCTCCTCCAGCATGTTCCAACCAAAAGAACTCGTGCTCACAAAACGAGCTTTCCTTCCATCATTTTATGGTGTGGGCCTGCAAAAGATAGAATCCACAAAAAACACAGAGGAATAGGTCAGAAGCTCTCATGGCTTGGGTATCTATTGAATGAGCTTTGTCTGAAACAAAAGCATGAAAATTGAACTCTAAATAAGAAGGAATGGGTAATGGTACTTCTCATAAATGATCAAAACAATATTGATTAGAGCAGTGTTAGAATGCTCGAGATGTTCATAAAGAAATATTAGTGAAGGGAATTTAATTTCTCTATGCTATCTGATCCCCTGCAAGGACGTACAAAATAAAAAAATATAGGCACTCAAACAAAGACAGTAAAAGAAATTTTAAAGCATTGTAGACCGTAATCATTTTTCCCATCTACAAACTGAGAGAAGCCAGAAAACCATATGGTGAAAATTAGAGAATCTAATATGCACATAAAAAAGTATCTGAATCTTCCTCAAAATAACACTCACAGGCGAGCAACCACAAAAAGATGATTGACTGATTCTAATCTTGTAAAACAAAATAAATAAGTCTGCAAAGCAGAAACATCTCGTTTACTTACCAAATCCATAGTAGCTAGTTTATTCTTCAACTAAAGCTATAAAATGAAGCTACACCTTGGTACACACCCTGAAAACCATATCAGAACGGCCCAATAAAACATATCCTCGGTATTAGAAACTTAGAAAATACCATTTTAGCCTCAGTCCAACACCAACAATCCTTTAGGGGACGTTTGATATAAGATTACAAGTAAATGATTTTCGGAATAAGATTGTAGAAAAATAAAACGTCCGGAAAGTTAAGATTACTGTGTTTGATAACAATGCATAATGTTGAAAGAAATGTTATAAACTATTTGTAATTTCCAATTTCACCCTTTGAATTAACATAATATTTGATAATTAATATGGTAAAATAAATAACTAACATTAAATGCAATGTGTATTTGAGAGATTAAATATATTTTTCTTCAGAGACGAGACAAGAGAAAAAAATTTATCATCGTTGCCTGCTAGTTGTCGTCATTATCGACTTGCTGTCACCGATCATCACCATGGCAGTGCTAAAACCAAGAAAAAAGTATATCATCAACCTTAATTCTTAACACAATTCAGCAAAAAAAAACAATACCATCAACGTCAAAATATAAACACAGTTAAAATAAGAGCCATAGTAATGTCTATTTAAATGTTCAGTGAAAATGAGTGCCAATAGGTTTTGGAAAGCTCATCCATTTCTGAAAATTATGTATTATTGAAAGAGAAAATAACTATTGTGACTTGTGAGAGGGAAAAAGATACATGGCAACATAGAGATGGATCAATGAAGGGGGAGGGAACACTACAAAAAAACATGGGCTTTAGCATCGAAACTTTTAGCCACGAGAGTAAATTCATCGCAAAAGGTCTATTTTTGGCAACCAACTAAATAGTTAGTCGCCAAAGGCAATACATTTTATCGGGAAAGAAGGGTGCCAATTTTTTCATGCATTTTACTGATAAATTTTATATTTTGTTATGTAAAAGTAGAGCTTTTACCAACGAATTAATTTTTTCACCGATAAAAGGGCAACTTTTACTGATGAAATATTATTTGGTAGGTAAAAGTTTTTCTTTTATCCACCAAATTTTGCTTTCGTCGAACTTTTACCCACCAAATTTTGCTTTCGTCGATAAATGGTACACATTTTGTTTTCATGCTTTCCCTTTATCTCACATTTCTCTACTTCCCCTGCCCTCTCAAGCCATCGACAAACCAGATGCTTCCCTTTCGCCTCAGTTTTTCTCTATCAGTCTCCGTGGCAAAGCTCCTCCGCGACTGAGCTCCTCCGTGACAAAACTCCTCCACGACAGAGCTCCACTGAGACAGATCTCCTCCTCCATGACAGAGCTCCTCCTCGTAGATCTCCTCCTCCGCGACAAAGCTCCACCGAGATAGATCTCCTCCCTGTTACAGATCTCATACCTGGTACTTCTTTTCTCACTTGACTTTCCAATTTTATGCTATATTCTATTGATGGTACACCAATGATTTGGTTTGGATTTCTTTCTTTCTTTCTTTCTTTCCAATTTTATGCTGAGCAATTCTTTCTTTCTTTGTTTTTTTTGGTTGGTGTATAGTATGACATCCAATGTTAGATTTAAAATCCTACCAACTTCATCCAGATAAGAACAAGTACCTAATTTGTCGATTAGGTCTTAATTTCAAGTGGTCTTGAATCTTGATTAAGGAGGGATTTTATGCCTTTTGGGTGTGTGCATCTGGGTCTGCCTGCCGAGGGTGGGGGTGGGGAACTAGCATAATATAACGTGGTCATATGTGAGTCATATTTAAAATGAGTTTTCGAGCAATTAATTGCCCAGCAAATGAATTTAAAATTGGTTAGAATGTTTTTTTTGTTCTCATCGATTCATAATTGATGTGTTGGAATATATGGAATTAATTCATAACTGAATTATTAAGGCATCTTGATGGGGGAATGACAAAGTGTCTTTCTTATGCTTCCTGCGTTGGGATATATGGAAAACAAGGAATAACTTTGTGTTTTCTGGCAAGAAAGTATATCCTATAATAGAGATGAATATCTCTACCGTTGATTGTTTTTCTTTTATACCAACAAATGATATTGATCATGGAGTTTCTGATCTCATAAGCTTAAATTTAAAGAGTTGGGATATGCCAGAGCAAGAAATTATGAAGATTAATGTGGATGTTTCTAAGATTGGAAACAAAGTTACAGTAAGGGTTATAGCAATGAACTATTTGAGTGATATGGTTGGTGTAGGAGGAAGAACAATTCCTGCTACTGATATAGAGCTTTGCTAAACTGTTGGCTGTGAAAAAAAATATGTTTCTTTGGAAAGAGTTCATGGTTGGAATAGAATCATATTTGAGTCTGGTTGAAAAAATTTTGTTGGCTGGATGTCAGGGAAAACTACCTATTGAAAGTTGAGAATTGTTGAAGACTTGATGGATTTATCAATTGTTTGAGTATTGTATTATTTAATGGGTTAGTAGAAGCTCTAAGCCTCTAATAAAGTAGTTGATCCTTAGTGACAAAATTATACTTAGTGAACAAATTTTGAAAATCTTAAATGATATGATAATAATGATGATGAAAATTAATTATGTTTCATATGATTATAATGATAATTACAATTAGTTATCTTTGTTTCAATTAATTGAAATTGTGAAGCCAAACCTTAACTCTAATTTATCTACAAGCTTATATACATAATTGTAACTATGTTTAAAACAAATGATTTAATTTCCATTATTAATTCTCCATAAAAAATATGTCTTCCAAAGAACACAAAAAAGTAAAGCTTTAGACTTTCTTACATGCATGCATTCTTAGAGCTTCTAGACATCTTGGTACTTGGCTAGGATTTAATTCTTTCACCTAATTATAAAGAGACTACCAAATGGAAAACCGCTCCTGTATGTTGGCTCTCATATAGAAAGTAGTAGTTGTTATCACTTGTTATAATTCTTTACTTTATTTTATAGTTTAATTTTACTTATAGAACCTTTGGCTCTTGTAGAAGGGATGCATTGTTTAAGATGTTATATTAATACCCATGTTCAGTATTAGGCATATATATAATTAAATAAATCAACAACACAACACTAGTATGATATGATATGTGATTTTCGTTTTTAACTTATCAATATCATACATTTAATGCTAGTCTAGATTAATTATTTAAATGGTGCCATGTTGCTTATGGTTTCATTTCAGTGGCTTCGGTCTTAGCTATCTATAGCATATACATTTGTTAGCTACAAGACCTGCATAGTTTATGTTTTAGAGGTTTTTAAGGAGTCCTCACGTGTCTTATTACAATCCACATGTCATTACTGTCTTTTTTTGTCATTCAATTTATGTTTATTCTTAGAGATGGAATAAGTTTGATCCTGTGTAAGTTAGAAAGGATATTTCTCCTAGCATTCTTTGATGTTATGGTACATTTGGGAATTCATTTACCACAAGAAGTGAAATTGTGTGGTCCTGTTGGTTATAGTTGGATGTAGCTAATTGAAAGGTATGTCTCTCAACTTTTCCTTTACTTACACATCAAATATTTCATGCACAATGTAACTCCTATCATATGACAGGAGTTTGCATACAGTTAAACAATATGTTAGAAACAAAGCTCATCTAGAGGGTTCGATTGCAGAAACGTACATTGTTAATGAGTTGTTGACTTTTTGATCATTGTATCTCCATGACGTTGAAATTGAATTCACGCGTAATGAGAGGAATGATGATGAGTACTTTGACAAACTAAATGAGAGGCCAGTAGTTATCTTCACTCAACGAGCTCGTCCAATTGGTGATAAGAAAATAGTTCATCTTTCTAAAAAAGAATTAGAGATTGCGCAGCAGTATGTGCTGAATAATTGCGATGAGCTACAACCTTACTTAGTGTAGGTATATCAATAACATTATTAAGTCTAATTTTCAATGGTCATTTTTATGTCACAAATCATAAAATAAAATGATTAATATGTGCAGAGAGCACATGAGAGAATTAAACAGAGTTAGTCGGGTTGACTTAAGTTCAAGACATCGAAATTAATTTTTTGAATGGTTTAAAAATCGAGTATGTGTATATATATGATTAAATATATATATCATTAAAATTAGTACGGATGTAACTAATATTTTTGTTATTTTTATTAGATCATTGAGTTGCGCCGTCAAGGGTCATTAGAAGCTATGAATGATTTATATGCTTTAGCATTTAGTCCAGATAATCGTGTCAGGTCATATTCTGGTTGTATTGTCAATATCATTAGATACCATAATATAGATCATGATCATCACCGGACAACCCAAAATAGTGGCTTAGTAGTTCCAGGAGAACATGATGGAGAAGAGACTGAATTTTTTGGTAGGTTAAAAGAAGTGATTGAGATGCAGTATGTACGAGAAAGAAAAGTTATATTATCTAGATGTGAATGGTTTGACACAAATGCAAAAATAAATAGAGTGAAGAGAGATCTTGGAATCACTTGTGTAAATGTGAGCCAAACTTGGTATGAAAATGAGCCTTTTTTCTCGAATCTCAAGCACAACAAGTCTTTAATGTTGATGAATGCAAATTTAGAGTCAATTGAAAAGTTGTGCAAATATCCTGAGATAGAACAAGATGAAGTCATAGAGCCTACTGAAATAACTTTGCCATCTATCGATCTATATGAGTAAAAAACATTACAATTTCACAAGCATGATATGGAACCTTCTGAAATAGAGGCAAATGTTATTGGAGTAGGAGATAGTAATATTGAAGATATTGATTTTATTGATGATGATACAATGAAGTTGACACTTGGATTAATTATAATGATGATTTAGAGGATATTATACCAAGTGATGGTGATATGGATGGAATTTTAAAGTAACGGTTAGCCTGTTAGAGTAAAATATTCGTTCATTTCTTTTTAAATTTGCTTTAATTTATTTTGTAAGCAATAACATGTTTTAAGATCTTCTTTCATGCCACTTATTTTTATGCAGGTTAATGTCTCCCAGAAGAAATACTCCTCTTTCGAATCTAAATCCTTCTGTAGGATCTTCTATTGATGAAGATGGTTCCCAAACAAGTATATACACTTTATAAGCTCTTATTACAATGGTTTCTTATTATTTGTTTTATTGTAGGGGCTTCATCTTCTTCGGGGAGTGTGAGAAGGGTTCGCGGGCCAACAAGAGGGATTGAGTTGGAGAGGTTAGTGAGCCAATTCAGAAAATTATCAATCGATACTCCTCCTCCCGGTGTTGTTAGACTATTGGAAAGTGGACCGTCCAATTCAACCTTGAGATTGGTGCCCTCGTACAATAATTCATACCACTTCAATATGAGGGTTGGTCTAACGTGCCTGAAAAATTCCTGGCAGTTATAATTGATAGGCTGCATGTAATAATGATACATCTATTTATTGTTATATTTTCTTTATCGCATGACTGATATTTTAAAGATCCAATAGTAGCACGACGACATCCTTATAAGGGTGTATCACATGATGATTGAGATTAGTTATGCACAGTTTGGGAGATGGAGAAATTTGGGTAATTCCTATTATCAAAGCTTATTTATTACATTTTGATTATATGACTAATTATTTCAACCATAAAACTCATTTATTATAGGCACGCTCAAAAAGAAATTTTCAAAACCGTCAAAACCCTCCATACAATCATAATAGAGGGAATGTATCTTTTCTTGATCATCAATTTTGTCAGGTGAATCAAAATATTATTTTAGTACTCTTAATAATGTTTAGTATATAATAATTAACGACTCAAATTTTGTTGCATTTTGGATAGGAAGCTTCAACTAGGTTAGCATCTACTCAAATTGAAATGTTTTACAGCACGCATTTCAGTGCTACAAAAGATTGACAGAATGGTACGGCTCACGAAAGATATGTGAGTAACCCTTCTAAAATATTTTTTGATTGATGCTCATTGTCTTGATAATAGTGCTAGTTTCAATGTGTGTGCGGGTGTTGGGGGGCTTATCACCTTGTATCTGAACGTGCTAGATGAATTTTGAATATTTTCTGATTGATGCTCATTGTCTAAAGATAATAGTGTTAGTTTCAATGTGGGTGTGAGTGTGGGAGGGGGTGGGGGGGGGGGCTTATCACCTTGTATTTAAGCGTTCTGGATGATGTTTGAATATTTTCTGATTGATGCTCCTTGTCTAAAGATAATAGTGTTAGTTTCAGTGTGTGTGTGTGGGGGGGGGTATCACTTTGTATCTGAGTGTGCTAGATGATGTTTGAATATTTTCTTTGTCTAAAGATAATAGTGTTAATTTCAATGTGTGTGTTGGAGGGAGGGGGGTTATCACTTTGTATCTGAACGTACTGGATGATGTTTGAATATTTTCTGATTGATGCTCATTGTCTAAAGATAATAGTGTTAATTTCAATGTGTGTGTGTGGGGGGGGGGGATTATCACTTTGTATCTGAGCGTGTTACATGATTTTTGAATACTTTCTGATTAATGCTCGTTGTCTAAAGATAATAATGTTAGTTTTAATTTTTTTTGGGGGGGGGGGGTTATCACTTTGAATCAGATTTTGCTGGATATTTTTTCAATACTTTCTGATTGATGAATATATTTATCTTGAATTTAGCTCATTGTGATGTTACACAAGAACGCATGTGTACTTTATGGGATGAGCATATCACTGAGGATGCCACACCTCGCTCCAAAGAAGAGACAGTCGAAGAAGTCGTCTGACGAAATAAAGGTCTTGAACATGGAGCCCCACCCACATCTTCCAAGAAAAAGAGTCAAGTTGGAGTTGAAAATATAGAATTAAAGAAACAAATCAAGTCGATGGAGAGCCAACTACAAAGCTTACTTGCTTGGGCTCGTCAAAATGATTTTCCACCTCCTGACGATGACTCAACAATAGAAACATGAGTTTTAGAATATTTGTTAAGCTTTGTAGTTGTAACATCAAGCTTTAAATACTTTATTTTTTATTTTTTGGATACATTTGTGAACCAAATTCTATAATGAATTATGATTCAGAGATTTTATAATGAACTACTATATTAATAATTAATATATGTATTTCTTAAAAAAGTATCGGGTTTTATAAATTTTTTGATGTTATTAATTTCTATTACAAGTGTATATGAAAACTTAAAAATTCAGCATTTTGTAATGTAAAATTTGGTCGCCAAATATATTTCGCGACAAAAAAATTTGGTCGCAAAAGATTTTTGCGACGAAATTTCTTTTGGTCTCAAAAATCATTTGGCGACCAACTTTTTTTCATCGCGAAAGCCTTTTTCGACAAGTTTTTTTTGTCGTTAAAGGCTAATGCAATGAGATTCGTATTTCATCGCGAAAGACTTTCATTGACGAATTAAAAGTGATGAAGTTCACGATGAACTTATGTTCGTCGCGTTAGCTCTTTCACGACCAAATATTGAGGCTTTAGCAACCAAAATGTTGGTCACTAAAATCCTTGTTTCTTATAGTGGAGAGAGAGAGGCAGAGAGAAAGAGAGAAGCAGAGAGAAAGAGAGAAGCAGAGAGACAGAAAGACAGAGAGATAGAGATGAGGGAGGAAGAATGGTTGTGATGAAGGATAGTTTCGATAAAATAAATAGTAGTGTTTTGTAATCATTTCGAGAATCAACATACTCCCCAATTTTGAGGGGTTTCCTATACCCTTGAAATAGATGCATTTAGGATTCCAACAATTCATATTCCCGCTAATACCTTGTTACCAAATAAATGAATCTTATCATTTTTCAGGAATCTAGAAAACTTCCACTCATACCAAACGCTCCCTTAAACTAATATTCGCTAAATCAATTGAACTTAACAACCATCTCAAAGCAATCAAACTTAGAGTATTGCAAGAAGGAACAACATATAAACCGTGACGCAGCATAATACTCACCTTAGAGTTTACCAACCAACATGTGGCAATAGGACTACTATCCCAATACTATTCAGAACAACCTGACTATGGAGCCATGTATTAGTCAAAATGTTAGCTCTTTCCGAATTACTTGTAACAATCACACATCTACCTAATAAAACATCCTGAAGCTTCAACAATTTTCTTCAAGACCATGAAGGATCAGGACATATCTTAATTGTGAAGTTACTGTCGTTTCTTGAGTAAAATTAATATATTATTTGAAGCTAAAATACTCATTTGGCCCATGAACTATGACCTCTTTTCATTATACTCCTTTTAAATAAACTAGTTCAACATTACGTGTATTGCACGTATCATTTCTAATTAGTATAAATGTCATTTATGAATGAAAGTCGGCATACTTATAATAGAATCATAACCAAATAAAGAAAAACAATAGATAAAAATCATATTATTATATGAACAATTTTTATGTAATATTGTTTCTCTAGTTTATTCCCTCAATCATGAATGTACAAAAAACACTCAAAAAAATTAAACCGAGATAAAGATAAGAAACTGATGTAGAAACATATGAATACAAGAACTATTACGTAAATATGTACTACATTTCAAAAATCACTTCCCATTATATTATATTTCAAAAGTCATATTCCAATTAATACATTTTGATACTTTTTGATTTTATGGACAAATAAAAATATAAATGTATACTTTTTAAGAGCCTTTTAAGATTATTGAAAAGAAAAGTGGGCAAAATAGTAAGAAAAAAAATTTCAATCTCACTTCCACCTTTTAGTTTACACTAAAAAAATAGTAATCCCCGGTAATTCTTAGGAGGACAAAACGGGTAAAATATATACCAGCGGTTTTTAAAAACCGCCGCTGTAGGACGTGAAAAACTCAAACAACAAAAAAATTGAAGAGGGTAAAAAATATATATGTGACTGCGGTTTTGCGTAAACCTCCGGTATATTGTTTTTAACGACGGTTTTGCCTACCCCCGGCGTTAGTTTGAAGAAATTCAAAAAGAAAACTCTTGCGCGGTGGTTTTAAATGTCTTTTAGCGCAGTATAAAATCTTTAAATCCCTAATTTTCCCCCACACCCAAACCCGCACGATCTACACCTCTTGATTCTTTCTTTGTTCACAGGGGACTGCGAACTCTCCGTACGACGACTCCACCGCGAGCTCCCGCGTGATCTACAGGTACACATCTCGATTCTCTCTCAAAGCTTCTAACTCGCAGGTCTCTCTCTCTGTCTCTCTCTCAAATCTCTCTCTGTCTTCACAGGTCTCTCTGTCTCTCGAAGCTTCTTTCTATCTTTTGCATTTTTTCTGAATATGAAATAAATTGTAGGAGGGATCGCGCAAAGGAGGTTGATATCTTAGTTCAGGAACTTGACAGTGTTTTTGGCTTTTAGTAAAGAACTTTTTAACGAAATCACACAGTTATTGACGCTGGAGAACTTTGGGTATGAATATTGGCATTGTTTCCATCATATGTTTTACCTGAGATCCTTGCACATTTATTTGCAGAGATAACGAGCAGCTATCAGAATATGGAGACACTGAGTCTGGTAGGGGTATAATGCTTGCTGAACTAAAAAAATTGATAGAGGCTAACCCGCTGTTTCGTGATAAGCTACAACCTAATGGTGCAAGGGCTCCATCCCCTGTTACGAATCCCTTGATGGGGAGTGTTCCTAAGGCAACAGGCTTCCCACCTTTAAGTGCTCATGGTGTAAGTGAAGTTGAAATATGGTTTCTTTTAGGTTAAATTGTCTAAAAGAATTTTCTTGAAGGCATATTTCTTTTCCTATAAAAAAATGGTAAATAAATAAAGTATCTGAATGTTTGACACGAGTGTATGTTATACATTCTTGTAGCCGTTTCAACCCACCCCAGCTGCCCTTCCTACATCTCTTGCTGGGTGGATGGCGAATTCATCTCCTGTGCCTCATCTATCAGCTTCTGCAGGTCCCATCAGTCTGAATGCGGCTAACAATGCAGGTAGTGTGCCATTTTCTAACCTGATTTTTGTTAGTATGTTTACGAGTTTAGATCCAAGTTGTAATAATATGGAGCCGAGTTTATATATTTTGGTTGGTCACATTCTATGACACAGAATTTACTAGGAAACAAATGTTTTGCTGTTATCAATTGGTGTTTTCATCAAACTATATAAAGAAGAGATACAGTTTCTTATATTACTAACTTGAGATTGTCTCCTCCAGAAATAATTATAGTATAAGTTTTTCTTTTAAAACTACTTATAGTATAAGTTTGTCTCACACGCATTTTAACTTCTGACTTTATTTTTTAAATGATTAGCAGCCATGGACCATCAAACAGCCATGGACTATCAAACAGCAGATTCTGAACATGTGCTTAAGAGATCAAGACCTTTTGGATTATCAGAAGAGGTACAATATAGCTGTCCCATCCGTTGCACCTTCAATGAAATAAACTTGTCACGCTTGCGGCTTCTGAGCTTCCTTTACTTGAATAATATCCTCAGATTTGTTTAAGCATGATATAGGCAGGCTTTATAAGACATTAAGTCCGTTAATTCTAAGCCTTCTAGATGTTTATTTTTGGTTATCTTTAATTTTTAGAACTATTCTTCGCTTATTAGTCCTGACTGCATGTAAATTGTTTTACTTTGGGAATGTTCACTCATAAGATCTGTGATGAGCCACTAACACGTCAGAAGAATCCTGCTTTATGGCTTCTTCAATAAAATAAGCTTGTTACGCTTGGCTTCTGAGCTTCCCTTACTTGAACGGTACCGCCCTCCCATTTATTTTAGCATGATATAGGCGGCCTATATCTCTCATTCTGTACATAAATTCTGAACCTTTTAGCTTACGATCTTGGTTTCTGGTTATCTTTGATTTTTGGGATTATTCTTTGCTCTAGTCTGCATGTAAATGGGATCTGTGATGAGCCACTAACACGTCAGAAGATTCCTGCTCTATGGCTTCTTCAATGAAATAAATTTGTTACGCTTGGCTTCTGAGCTTCATTACTTGAACAATACCCTATTATTTGTTTTAGTATTATAAGTATGATATAGGCAGCCTTTATCTTTCATATGGTTCGAAGTTGTGTCTCTCTTAACATCTTCTACAATATCTTCCAGCAATTATTTTGTGTGCTTTTCCATTGATTTCTTGAAAGCACTTTTACTTGTCAGTGACTGAATTAGTAAACATATGAACTAATTAAGTTTGCTTATAAAAATGAACTAATTAAGTTATACAATTTTCCATTGATTTCTTAAGAGCACATTTTCTTGTTTTCTCATTTTCAGTTATAGATTGTGAATGTTTGCATTGATAGATTCTGATTCTTTAGAATTTGTGAATGTTTAAATTGATGAATTTGTGAATATTTGAATTGATGGATTCTGAATTTTTGTAATTTGTCTTGATAGATTTTGAAATCTGTGTTATAAAATGTTTTGTGAAACAAATAGTTTTGAAAATTATGGGATATTTGAAAAAAAAAATACTATGCAAAATTTTAATCTTTACCGACAGTTTTAAGGGACTATACCGGCGGTTAAAACCGCCGGCAAAGAGTTTTTACTAGACAAAAGCCGGTGGTTTTAATCGAATAAACCAACCGCTTAGTTTTTTTTTGTTTTTACATTAGTCTGCGGTTCAAACCGCCGCCAAATAATTTTTTTTCACAAACACTATGCTGATCGCCAAATAATTTTTTTTCACAAATACTATGCTGATCTTTAGCGGCGGTCTTCCGATGATGGGTTAACCCCCCGCCAAATATATTTGCCACAATTGATTCGGCGGTGGTTTGCCAACCGCATAGTTTTTTGGCGGCTTTAACCGCTGGCAGAAGCGATTTTTCTTGTAATGTTATTATAGCTTTAATCGTTTGAATTTTTAACCCTACGTCATCAAGTCCGCATCATCTATTTCATAAGGAAAATAGTAAAACATGTTGATATAAAAGAGATATACATAAATGACATGTACAAATAGTATACAAATTTGTAATTTTATAAATTGAAAAGTGGTGTAAATAGTAGATTAATCGGTAATTTTATATATTTTACTTGCACAATTACACATAAAATAAGAAAATTCCATGATCAAAGGGGGCAATTGCCCTACTTCGTCAACATATGGGCTTGTCCATGTACATACATATATACATAATTACATGTATATGTAATTACATACACATACATACATACACACATACACATATACTGTGACGCTTCAATCCTCGAGGGTTAAACATACGTGTAATTTCACAATTTTGAAATCTCTAATTCAAAACAAACCCAAATTTTGAAAAAAAATTCTCAAATTGAAAATTCGTAATTTACCCATGATGGGAAAAATCCTGACCTTAAATAGCGGAAGCATTAAACTTATCCATGATCGGAATCTTAATAATAAAATAACGGAAGCAATAAAGTGTCTTAAATGCATAATTAATAAAACCTCGAAAAACTGAATTAAATTTTGAAATAACGTCAAAACTTGAAATCCATAATCCATGAAACTTTCACTCATCATAATTCGTAGAAAATCATATCGTAAACTAAACTACTTGAATAACCAAGTTTAACAGAAAATGTTTTTCTAAGTTTTTAATCAAATCATAAACTGAAAACATAAATTCATCTGATCTAATTGGTTATGGCAGTCTCCCACTCATACTGCTCGCCATCACCACCTGCAGCATAATTAACTGTGAGGGGATGAGTATTTTAAAATACTCAGTACGCAAACTCACATAATAACATGCATTCACATGTCATAAATGCAATCATGATATAACATAATTGAACTTGACATATAACATAAATGAAATAAAGTAACGTACTTGATCATGACATAACATAACTGAACTTGACATATAACATAAATGAAATAAAGTAACGTACTTGATTATGACATGACTTAACATAGCACGCAGATAACACGTGTCTCAAACAGAATCATTTAACAATCTTAATCATATCTTGACTTGTCATATCCTCTAGTTAACAACCTAATCAGAACTGATCACACGTTTACTGAAACACATCATGATGAATTGGGCGACGAAACAGATGACACACATCTGGTAACGAAACAGATGACACTCATTGGGCGACAGAACAGATGGCACTCATAGGTGACGAAAAACCTGAACATATGGCACCTCATGAGTGACGGAAAATATTTACAGATGACACCCAATGAATGACCAAAACATGAACAGATGACACTCTATGTGTGACGAAAGCATGAACATATGACACCCATTCGTTTAACAGAACATAACGTGAACAATCCTGATTCCTTGTTAACTAAAGATCATGCTTAAGTTCATATTTTGCTTAATTAACACTTGAATGAATTAACCTCATAACTTGCAGAATCCAACGTATGACAAAAATTAATCATATAATGCATACTGATACATATAACAGAATCAAACATGATAACATACTACGCAAAATCAGTCATACTCAGATATTTATCTCATGATAATCACATTAATAACTGAACAGAAATCAATTACCAAAGTGTTAACCAAATATAATAATTATCAAAAAATGGTTAAACAGATAACAAATACATGATACAATTATAACATCAAAGTCACATCGTTATATAAATCAATTTACCCAAACATATTTATGAAAGTAGCATGCTTATAAACAATTAAAGCCGATGAGAATAACACATGTAAATTCACTTACACAAGCATATATATATTTATCACACATGAGTCACATTACGATATAATTTCACTTACACAAAGCATATACATATATAACAACGGGAGTCACATCATCATGTAAGTCCACTTACACAAAGCATATACATTATTAACAACGGGAGTCACACCATCATGTAAGCCCACTTACCTGAAGCGGAAGAATAATTTAAACAATTAATGACCTGAAATCCCAAAAAAATATAATCATTAATTGAAATAAAATAATATAAACACATTTTTAATATCATAAAATAGAAAATATAGATTTAATTAAAATAGTGCAAAGCGGTCAGAAGGAGGTCGAAAAACAATATATCAAGTCCAGAGTCAAAAGATAAAGCTTCAGGTCAAAAGGTTCAGACCGGGCTAATTTGGACCAGTCCAGTTCGATTTTATCTGATGGACCGATTCGGACCGGTCCGGTTCGTGATGAACCAGTTCAGAACAGAGCAACTGGGTCTTGCACCCAGTTGCAGAACAGAAAGCACGATAAAAAGGGAGGGGACGAGAAAGAGAGAGAGAGAAAATGAGAAGGAGAGAGAAACAAAGATGGGAAGAGAAACAGTGAGGGAAACTGAGAGGGGAAGAGAGAGAGGGATGGAGAGAGAAGCAGAGATAGAGAGAGAAAAATAGAGGACGAGAGAAAGGGAAACAGAGGGAAGGGGAAAAGGTAGCTCGGTGATAAACCACCAGTGAAGGCAGAAGCAAAGGGAGAGAGAGAGAGAGAGAAAGAAGAAGGATGCAGAGAGAGTCAGAGAGAGAGAGAAAACGAGAGAGAGAGAGAAGGAGAAGGAGAAAGAAACAGAGATGAGAAAGAAAAGAAAAACAGTGAGGGAATGAAGAAAGAGTAAGGGGATAACTGAGAGAGAAAAATAGAGGGAGGGAGGGAGAGCAACAAAGGGTTACAGAGAAGCAGAGGAAAAGAGAAGAGAAAAACATATAGGGGAAGAAACATGGAGAGGAAGACGAAGAAAATATGAGAGAGATAGACAAAAACATAGAGAGAAAGTGATTAAAGAAAGAAAGAGAAGATTACCGAAATTCAATTAGAGAGAGACCGACGAAGGAGAAGAGCTGCTGGCTTGCAGGTGGCTGGCGGGGGAGGAGAGGCTGCGAGGGGGAAGAGAGGGCTGCGAGAGAAGAAGTTGTTGTTTTGGAATATATATAATAGGTTAAAGGTTGGTTTAGGGTGTATATGCATGTAGTGTGAGTGAAATTCAATTGAGGGTTGAGATTGCTTAATCAAGGATAAAATAGGGTTAGAGTAATACTAGGGTATACATAAGCATATTGTGTGAGTGAGCTAAAATTTTATAATATAAATTAAAACTCTATTAAAAATTATATAATTGAAATTTAAACTAAACCATATATAATTAAAATTATTTTACCAAAATTACAAATAATCACTTTTTAAAATCAAATTTTAAAATCATTTTATCTTTGAAATCAATTTTACAAAAATGCCCATTTACGAAGAGTCGAGATATTACATTCTCCCCTCCTTAAAAAGTTTCGTCCTCGAAAGGAAGATGCCACCTTTTTTAAAACACTAGAAATAACAAAAAAAAATCCAAACTCAATCAACGGTAAAACACAAAACACAAAACACAAATGAACAAAACAAAATCAATGGTCAATCAACGAGAAGATTGAATGCCCAAAGTAAAAAGTATACCAATAAAAACTGCAGTTTAATCGCCTGCCTCCTGATGTGTCAAAGCGAATGCCTTTCCTTTATTCCTGTTGATTGTTGTGCTATCGTTCTGACCTTGTTTGTTCAATGGACAATCCTTGAGATAATGTCCAGTTTTCCCACACTTCAAAACAAGCATTAATCTTCCGATAACACTGTCCGACGTGGCTTTTGTTACAAGTGACGAAAACAGGATGAGAATCTCTAACTTGTTTATTTGCATCTTGTTGTTCAAAATGGTCGTCATGAAGCTTCCTTTTCTCTTGCGACGAGCAATCATTCCGTGGTAGCTGTCTTAGTGGAAGATTTTGCTCCATTAACAACGCTACTTCAACCACCGCTGCATAAGTGGTATGCTTGTGGAGTGACACAAAACCCTTTATCTCTGGACGAAATCCCCTTTTAAATGTGTGAGCCTTCTTGATCTCGCTATCAACGTAATGCGTGGCGTAGCGAGATAATTCCTCGAACTTCCTCTCATAATCAACAAAAGTCCTATTACCTTGCACCAGCCTAAGAAATTCAGCCTCCTTGCTCGCTCTGACGGTCATCGGAAAATACTTATCGAAAAACAGCTCCTTAAACCGATCCCAAGTCACCGGATTATACACAACATCATGAGCTCTTTGTGTGAGCTCCCACCATTTTCGAGCTTCCCGCATTAGCATAAAAGTTGCACAAACAACCTTTTGAATCTTAGAACACGTCATAAACTGGAAGATCTGCTCCAATCTTGCAATCTAATCGTCATCTAACAATGGATCAGATGAAAGGCCATCAAATTCGGGCGGGTTCAACCTCCTGAAGGTGTGGATCAGCTACACGTTGACCATTGTCGTCTGTTGCGGTTGCTGTAGTTGAGCTGGGTGAGTCATCACTGTCTGCCTCAACAACTCCAAGAATTCTTGAAACATTTCGATCATGGTTGCCGAAGGGTTCCGCAGTAGGATCAACCGGTGCATGATTGTTGTTTCTCGTAGGGGGAGCCATTACTCTACCACCCACAAAAATTCAAGACTTACCAAAAGCCTAATCTTATTGCACAAATATAACATATACGTAACAAACATGCCATAATGAAACTAAAGCACGTCATACTGAATCAATAATTAAAACATACATATCATGCGTACCTGACTTGTAAGGTGATGGAGGAGCCGAGTAGGTGACATGCCATATTTTTCACTATGAAAAATCTACAGAATCTAAAACCATTGCTCTGATACCAAACTGTGACGCCCCGATCCCCGAGAGTTAAACATACGTGTAATTTCATAATTTTGAAATCTCCAATTCGAAACAAACCCTAATTTTGAGAAAATTCTCAAATTGAAAATTCGAAACAAACCCTAATTTTACCAAAATTACAAATAATCACTTTTAAAATCAAATTTTAAAATCATTTTATCTTTGAAATCAATTTTACAAAAATGCCCTTTTACGAAGAGTCAGGATATTACATACACAGATACACATATACTTATATATACATACAGACACATACACGTATACATACATGCATACATATCTTGAGTTTTGCTAACAAATGGTTTCATATGTGGACTCACCATTTTTCATGTCATAGATGTTATTATTTTTATAATATTTTATTATGGAGCTAGAAGAGTATAACTCTGGATTGAAATCATATATACTACAATAACTAAATTAAATAAAAAAAGTTAATGGACGGAAATTGAAATTGAGTCATAGTTGATTGACGAAAAAACCAGTTTAGCCTTATATTGTTTGAAAAGAAATATCACCTCTTCAATTCACTGAGAAACATTAAATCTGTCGATCCACTCTACCCATTAAACATTTTTGTATCTATAAATTGGAGGTTTGAGTTTTCAATCAAAGCAAACATTTCTAAAGAGTTGAAAAAAAAATATATAGAAAGAAATGGAGGTGAAATTGGTGGTGATATTAACTTTTGCTATTCTGTTTTCACTTATTGAGGTGAAGGCCAATGAACAATTTCCTCACCATCCTCTTTCTAATTCAAACAATCCATCTTCAGTTTCAGCTGATAGTTTCGCTGTTCATCCAGTCAAATACATAAGAGGAAAAATGAACAAGAACAAACTAGTTAGTGATGATCCAGTTAGGGCGAAATGCCTTGAAGTGTGTGTTCAAAAATTAAGAAAAAAGGGTCATATTGCAGATCCTGATGAATATAGTAAACTTCTGCATGATTGTATGCTAGAATGCTTAAAGAGAGAAACAGAGAATAAAGTGCAATCATCTCAAGGTATCTCTCTCTTTATTTAGTTTCCATCTAACATTACATGATTTCTCACATAAAAAAAGGCCATAAAACAGAGATGTAGTATTGAATTTTCAATAGGTCTTCTTATGATTTTCTTTACACTTGTCTAGAGATATATAATATTTTTTATTTTAATCAGAGAAAATAACATATCTAATCACTTGGAATGTCAAAATGTCACACTTTCCTCCTTTATATGGAGTATTGATTTTTTTTTTTTCCAAATAATGGGCGGGAGAAAATTAATGGATATAAAAGTACTAATAATGAAAATATTGTTATTACTTTTCTTTTCTTTTATATTTCAAAACAAAAAAAATATTAAAATTATACATTTTTCTTGTTTTTCAGCATAATTAAACTTATAACCCAAAAAATTAAATTGCAATATTTATTTCTAAATTTGTTTTCACTCTTAACAGATAATGGGTCGGCAAGTAACAACAACAACTTCAACAGCAACAAGAAGTAACTCACTTGTAGTAATTACTCTCTACATGTGAGAATATAATAAATTTTAGTTTATATATTCCGAATAAAGCAACAATCACAGTTAAGTTGCAAAAATGCGTACCCTTTTATTAATTGCTCTTTGTTTAAAGAGTTATCTCTTTTTATGAGTATTTCACTGAGTTTTCTCTCATTGTTAAATCCTTTCCTTAAACTCCTTACAAAGTTAAATTCAACTTGAAGAAAAGGTAAAATTAAAGGGGCTGTACTTTGTCGCAAAATAAAAAAGTTTGATATATGTAGATTTCCGTATCGGCTAAAATATATATTCATCTAGAATTACACACATTTTTCCAAAACAACCGTCAACGGGGCTTACTTGAGTCCTTGTTTTTTAGGAAAATAACTAAACTTAAAAACTATTTCTAATATCATAATAAACCTACTTAGTTTGTAATGAAAACGTCAAAAAACAATCACGCGATAACTATATTTTTAATATGGCTGTCAATTTGCCTACCTTAACAACTAATTTAATGTATAAATATCCATTATTCTGTTAACTACCGATCAATAACCTAAACTCAATTCTCATTACATCCATTATTAAACTCAACGCATATCACCGATATCTTTTAAAGACATTAATCTCTCACGCTTTGTCGACGTCGTCTCCAACCTTTGGTAATCAGTACTAGTTTTAAAGACAAAAAGCACTACTCTTTGTTTGAGCTAGAGCAAACTCACGAACTTGAAAATTAGATTCAGCATGAGCAAAGTTCTCTAACCAAGCTTGTAAATTTCATGTGATATCCCCTTATGGGATAGAGCACCTCTCTCCAGTCGAGAATGCCTTATTTATTTCTTAGGACATAGTTTCATTGTCATGAGATGAATTTCTTTTAGGCAGAACTATTCTCTCACACTCTCAAGCAAAAGTACCAAATCCGTGTATAACCACATATTTATAAACTCTCACGATCCTATTTTCTTTCCTAATATAATTAAGAAACCAAAACCTTTTACCAAAATACCTGTCTTAATAAATTAGGAAAGCTAAACACAACACAAACTGTCGGGCAAAATAATTACATTAGAATTGAAACATCATATTCCAATTATAACAAGAGATCAGCGCAGCTCTGGTGAGCTTTCCCAGTGTGTCAACTATTTTATCTACGTTGGTGACAAGAGATTCATGTAGAAATTGAATAACAGAGATCCATGAGATGCAACTCATCAACCCATCAAGATATATATATATCCTCGTTCGACTGGGACAGAAATAGATAGTTTGCAACAAAAAAAAATTCTTCTACGTACATGAACATGTATGTCTGAGACTCAAAGCTACTGACTTTAAAGTTTAAACCCAAAATGACAGGGATATACTCACTCCAACTCCATTGCAATTTAGGGGTATTTTTAAAACGACTCGGTTTTTCAATTTAATTTAAACTATCCCTCAGTTTATTTTACGTTAGTGTTAACTGTCAAGAACTGTTTTGTATTTTCTTTAAATTTAAAATTTTAAAGGTAATATATTTCATATTTTGGATTTATAATTTTCATGGGCTTTTTTTAAGAAAATTGCTATAGTATTGAATCGGTTCGGTTGATCATAACCGAACAATTTCACAAGTCTGGCATGGACTACTGTTTAAAAATATTAGGACCTTAGATTAGTCTCAAGCCTGACCCATACTTTATGGCCAACTATGAAATGTCCATGGCTTCTCCCTGTAAATATAAGGTGTCTAGCTCATTTATAAATTATATTTTTTTCATTTTCTAACTCTCTAGCCTCACGCTATCAAAATTATTACTGACTTGGGCACCAGAGTCTAATTGACTAGACATTATACCAGTGTTAAGTTAATTCTCTTATGTTCTCACACACACAGATACTCTCTCTCTCTCATTTTCAGGTTATAATCCAATTACCGGGTGACGATTCAAAATCTATGGCGATAGATTTCTAACATCTATAGTTTGACGTCGTTTGTGAAAAATGTAATTGCTTTCCAAACTTGAAATTTGTCACACTATCACAATGGTGAACACAAAAAAATAGTACCCACGGAAATTCAGTGCATGATGCATTAACATTGGTTGCTTCATCAGCCATACCTCCACAAGCCCAAAATCAATTCCCGATGAACCAACCCAATTCCTGCTCACCTGACCTTGCCCTGCTAGTAGCCCAAATAACTAAAGATCTAGAGGAGCTCTAGAAAAAGGTAGCCAAAACAATCAAACTACTGAATGGAGAGAAGAACAACAAAGATCCATCCAGTCTCACAAGTCCTAATGTTCTCACCAATCACACAGGTCTCATCGCTCGCGTCACTCCCATGCAAGTTCATCTTCAAGAATACATGTGGAGACTACACAATGATGGAGACCGGACCAATACAAGTAGGGATAATGAAGACACGAAAGAAGCTGATTATGGGGAAGTAATCAAGGATTTGGATAAAAGGGTTTAGCCATATGAATATTTAAACTCGCGAAGATGAGACAAAAGCTATAGTCAAGAGTTTGTGAGAGTTGCCTTTTATAAAGACAGTGCAAGATATTACATTTTCAAAACAGTCTACCATGCCTAGTATTAATGTGTATGACATATTGAAGGATCATACTAACTATGTTATTCATTATACGAAGGTAATAGCCACCGAAGGGATCCCAATAGAGAAGTTAGATGCTATGATGTGTCAAAACTTTACAATCACTCTGTCAGACATAGCCTTAACCTGGTTTAACACTCTCTAGTAGAACTTAATCTCGTCATTCTCCAACGAAGCCATACAAAGCCCATCATCTGTATAAGGCCACCCCATAGAATGGAGAAAGCTTAAAAAACTACATCAAATAGTTCTCCAAAGAAAATTTAGGTGTTTTGAAATGTGATGACGCAACTGCCACTCACGCCTTCATAAGAGGATAGTACTAGACACCATAATATGAATTGTTGACAATATTGTATATATTAAGCGAGAGTAGGGGGACTTTTTGAAAAAAATTACAATGTTTCTTCATGAGGCAGTATACCTTATATATTGTATATAACATATAACTTTATATTTTATGCGTGTGTGTCTATATAATTATGTGTGTATATGTATGTGTTGTGTAACATATATGTATATGTCATATATAACAAAATAAAGCTATATGTAATATACAATATATAACATATATACAAAAAAGGTATCCCTGCTCTCTCTGAATATATACACTACTGTATGTGTGTGTACGTAACTCACCCATACACCCCCACCCCTACGCACACACATTGATATATGTTGTGTATGTGCGTGTGGGGGTGAGGGTGGGGGTGGGGGTGTGTTATACTGTCGCGTGAAGAAAATTTGAAAAAATAAATTCCCCCTACTTTATCTGAATATAATTTCCACTGACATACATATATCCACATATGCACACTCACCCATACATACCCATATGTCATTATATCAATGTTTAAGTGTATGGTGGGTGGGTGGGTACGGTGTGTGTGTTATATGAACACACGTACATAACACACACACACACACACACACACACACATATATTGTAGAGGATAAATTAAAAACATCTGGGCTAAGACCCATATTCAATCAGACTTGCAGGCAAGGTCCAATACTTCTCCCTCAAGGGAGGGCCCATATTGAGTCTAATCCAAATGTCCTCTACCGTGAACCAACACCTCTATGATTAAGGCCACCGTGAAGGTTGAGACCCCCTCTGACTACCTCTACAACTGAGCTCACCTAGATGGTCGAAGCCTCCTTTTGCAAGCATGCATGACCAAGGCCATGGCGATGGTCATGGTCCTACCTGCACACCCCCGACTGAGGTCACGGAGATGGCCAAGGTCTTCTCATCTTCGCGGCCGAAACCACTCGAGATAGTCGACACCCACCCTCTAAAGCAGCATGAATATGATAATTAACCATACAGTGAAAGAACAGCTGCGCAACACCCCTATAACGCAAACTTTAAAAGCCATTTAAGGGGATAAAAAACTAACAAGAATCTTCTAATTTGGAGAATATTCATCATAAATGTCTTCCTTCCTCATAGGAATAAAGGGAAAGATATGTCGAACATGGACGATTGGCCGTTAAATGTCACAACGTGCCTGAGACGCGGAGTGAGGATTAAAAAATATATTTAAAATGATGTGGAGTCACCACCAATCAAATTAGAGTGTGATTGGTCACCTAATTTAAAAAATATTTTCGTCTATAAAAAAGGAGTTGGTTCGAGAGTCGTTTGTGTGTATAGAATGTATTAGCTCCCCACAACACTCGTTGCTAAAACTATTACCAAAATTTATCAAATGCTATATTTTTAAAAAATGGTCCTAAGAAAATATTTTGGAAAATTAGTTTTACATGTCTCACAATGTACCATCTTTTATCAAAACTGAAACAAGTTTTATGACATTAATGAGTGGCACAGAGGCTAGTAATATAAATTTTGTAATTTATTATTAAAAATAGTTATAAGTTTAGAAAATATAGAAATTAAGAATCGGAATACCAAAAATAGTTCCTATTTAATTATCTTGAGAAAATTAGACTTATAATATTTTTCAAAATATCATTTTAATAAATCATGTGTGTGCAACTTGTTTTTTTTTTTTTTAAGATTTGAGATTATAAAAATCATGTTGAAATCAAACTCGGACTTCCAAGTATGATTTCTTACATTTTGAATGTAGAGAATTGGACTCTAATATCTATCAATCCTGTTTTATGAAATTATTTACAAGCTTATGAAAAAATATCATAATTACGTTTGAACTTCCAAAATATAATTGCTCACCTCTTGATAATAGAGAATTGGACTTTCAATATTTCTAAAACCCATTATCAAAATTTTATGTTCGAAAGACAAATGTTAAATTATTTTTCAACATTAATTTAAATAATGATAATACGGATCGTGTTAATATTTATTACAAAACTTACAAAAAATAAGTAGTTTAAAATATCCTCATATATCTATTAATATATTAGCATAGAGATATAAAATAATACAAGGAAGAAAACATATATATATATATATATATATATATATATATATTAAAATTTANTAATTGGTAGATGTTATCGATATCAGATTAAATTCCAAAAGTTATCATTGTGAAGATTAAACAAATGGATCCTCCAAACCGACTTCAAGTAATGAGTCTCACCAGATATGTGAGATATTTGGTCAGAAAGAGTTTCATGAATTTTGGACTTTTGAGTTAACGGAGATGGTAATTATTTCATTCAGAAAGTATGTTGGAATAATGATTGAATTTTATGAAAGAGTTTGCATGGTGGTGGTCATTCACTGGAGAAGACGGCATGATGGATAATGGAAGAGTTAAAGTTTTTTAGACAAAAACTTTAAATGATCGTATCTCGGTTTTCGTTCTTCTAATTGGGATGAAACTTAGAGGAGTGATAGTTGATGTTGAAACAAATCCAACGGTAGTTTTCTCGTAACCGGAAATAACCAGTCGGATGCGGTACCGACACCGGCAGTGGTGGTGGAGCACGCTCTTCTCTCTTTCTCTCTCTAAAATTATATTTTTGTTTCCATCTCTAGAAAAAACGATCCTCCCTTTACATAGGTAGAAATTAGGGTTAATAGTAAAGGAAATAAAATCAATTTAATGCTCAAATTTCAGGAAATTGATGCTTAATCTATTGTCAAATATGAGAAATATATTTAGACTTAATTTTGTACCATTGCAGCAATGAGAAATATTTATCATTTTTACCATGAATAAAAAATTATTTAAAAGAATATTTTATGCTCCAAATTTAGGAAGGTGATTAATGCCTAATATTCTAAAAAAAATTAAATGAAGAATGTATTTAGACTTCATTTTGTACCATTGCATCTATTAAAGAAAGATAGATTTTATTTGTTTACCATGAAAAAACTCATTCAATTTTTTTTTTCCTTTTTTCCTTTTTTTTGGTTTTTTCTTGTTTTCTATTTTTATTTAATTTTAAAATTTTTTATTGTTATTATTATTTTTTAAACTTTATTATTGATTTTTTTAGATTTTTTGTAGGCTCTAGTATTGGGCCAAAAAAGTAAAATGGGTATGAAAATATTGACCCGGACAAAATTTGCTATCAACATTAAAAAATTGTTATAAAGAGATAGTGACCCTAATTCAAACGGTATGCATTCTTTGAATGGATACATTTTCTAAAAATATTCCACTAACTTTATCGTTAGAGGATATTAAGTTTTACACCATACCAGTTTTGAGATGATCCTTCATCTGTCATTCTTTCTTACAAGATCATGAGCTTATCGTCTCACGACACGTGACATAATAATTGACTGTAGATTTTAGCATCTACATGTATATGTTATATGTTTTATAACATGAATATACAAATATATTTTTGTATATGTTATAAGATATCAAACATTGCGTCCACATTTATGTATATATGTTATATATGGTCTATATATATGCTATGTATATATGTGTGAGTGTCTTATTTACGTGTGTTATGTATATATAAGTACATATAGTAATGTGTGTGTTTATATGTATACGAGATTTTCATTGGTTTTAGAAATTTTTGGAAGAGATGAGAGAATTTATAAAAAAACAATTGGGATAAATATGGAATTTCTGAAAATATGGGAGAAAATAGAGAGGAAAATTTGAAAACGTTTATGAAGAGGAAAGGGAAGACTTTGTTGTGGAGGATAAAAACTTGAGGAGAGACTAGAGAGAAAATATAGCTAGAGGTGAGAGAAATTAAACAGTAAGAGTGATGATAGAAAGAGGGTATCATAAAAATCTTCTACCTTATTGTTTGCTTCTTTGTGGGGCCAACTAAAATGTCTATTTTTTATGTTTATTAAAGATGTGAATTTTTTTGTATCAAGTTTATATAGCGTTGTTATATGTATTGAAAACCCAAAAACTAATCAATTTAAGGCTCCATTTAGAATGAGATCTTGCCCCAAGCTTAAATTGCCTTACGTTTGGTCTGGCACTAATAATAATAATAGAGATTTAAAAGAATGGTCTTAAAAGGAAAATTAACTGCAAACGTGACCCATCTATTTTCTTTTAAACAAAAATCACTCTTTATGAAAAAAATAAAAACAATTAATACAAAAGTGCCCTGAGTATGTCATGTTCGTCCCCCATTCTACCCTCTTTCTTCAACTCTCACTGAATCAGATCTCTCTGCACCGCTAATGGTGACGCAATCACCCACCGCGCAACCTTCTTTCTCGCTAGTTGCTGATTGATTTCTTCAACCGCCTTAAGTTAGAGTTTAAGCTCGGGTATTCTCGTTCTCGCGGTTCATCTACTAAAGTTTTGAGCTCACTCTAAAATTATTTTTATTGGTTTTTATCTTGTTGTCGCTTTTCTTGTTGGTGTTTTTGTCGCTGTTTTGTGAGTGGTGTTTCCTGAAAAACTACCATTTGATGTAAACAGTTTATACTAGCGTAAACAAATTCTTTGCTATATGAAAACAAACTCACTAATTAACTATGTAAAATAATGCTTACTAACCACGAGATCTAGCGTAGATGATCACCGTAGGCTTAGGGATTTTGCTCTTTTCAAGTTGCGGGTTCGAACCAGAAGTCATGTTTTATCGTGATCATCAGTATAAGATTTATCCCATTGATTTAACTGTTGTGTACTTGCAGGAAACTCCTAGCTGAGGACCTGTGCATCTCTGAGATTAGAGACCCGATACTAATTCTAAAAAACTAATGATTACTAAATAACATATTGTTTACTCGATAGACATTGTTTCTCTACTTCGTAAGCTTGATATTTTCTATATGTAAATATCCGTTTAATATATGTAAATAAATTATTACCATTCCTATAGAAAAAGATGAATTCGGTTAGTTTTTTTAAAAGCTAATTTTGTAGTTGAAAAACTTGAGGGTTCGTCTATCTTGAAGAAAGGTCTGTGATCCCTCTACGGTTGAATTTTTGGCTCCATAACAAATTGGGCTTGTTTACAGATTATTGTGTAATGTCCGGATGATTGTGCGCATGAGAAAGACTACGAACGGTGAATCCAGACCACTGTACATCCTCTACACTACTGTGAATTAAGGAATTAAAATCAAGTATGAGTTCTTTTAGGTGTTTTGTGTGTGAATTTAGCATGTTCGCGTCTTTTGGGGTTTGAGCTAGTATGTCAAGATGAAAAGAAATCAAAGCGCGAGGAAGAATATGAAAAGTGAATACACGCTGTTATCTTTATTCACAACCGTCTCTGCCTAAAGATATATTATCTTTATTCACAATCATAATTTGTAAAAGTTTCTCCCCTTTTTTTCAAATAATAAAACTTTCTTTTACATTCAACTACATTTCTCTTTCAAAACACTTAGCATAATAAATATTTTAGTCCCCCCTCAAAATATGCATTTTTCAAAGAGTTTTTAAATTAAAAACTTGTTAAAGATATTCACACACATAATATCAAGTTAATAGAAAATTATGCATGTGACCAATGAAAATTAACACAAATAGTTACTTGCGTTTATCCAAGTCCTCTTTCTTAATCCAAATTTGTTGTAGTTTTTGTTCACACATTGCTTATCGTCAAACATATGTGAGTTAGAATGATTAAAAGACCTAACATATAAAATTCTGTGTGTTAAATAAGTTCTACAATTAGGAAAATAATTGAAACCCCTTAGTGATCTTCTAAGTAAATTACAACGTGGTCTACTGTGACCTTTAACACCACAATAATTACATGTTGGAATAAAAATCAATCTACATATTCTTTCAAAATGTGTGTATGTGTTTATTTTTGAAGCTCCAATACGTAGACCTAATATGCCCTTAATACCACAATGATGACTTATAGGTGTACTCATGTATGTTGCTGAATCATGCCTAATGTTGGAAGTGTGAAAAATTATTTTAGGCTTACTTGTGTGTGTGAATTTAGATTTAGGAACATGAATATTAATATTTGGTTTGGGAGGTAAACTTTCTTTCACAAAAATTCTTAGAACTAGATAGAGTTTGATTTTTATTAATATATCTATCCAAGACCAGTCATATCACTGGAGCATTTTCCCATACTTAGCTAATTATTCAATTTTCTGGTTCCTAATGTCAAGCTCTTCACCATTTCATTAGACTGAGTTATATATTTTTCAAGTACTGATTTGTCTAGCTTTTAAACCAAAATATATTTATTTTTTTCAAGCACACAACTTTCAGCAAAATAAATTTTATCAAGAAGATTTTGTTTTTCGACAAAAAGTTTTTGCACTTCAATATTTGATTTTTCAAAATTTTGAAACAGCTCTTCTTTTTTCTTATTCTATGAAAACTAATGTCTTGTTTCGATGATGATTTTTCTTTTGTAGTATTAGAAATGCATTATACAATTCTTCATATGCGTCATGAATATCATCATCATTATCACATTCATCAATATGAGAATTCATACTATTTGAATCACTATTTCCAAAAATGATCTCTTGAATGAAATCACTTCTTTGAAAGGATGCTATAGATCAAGACGGTGAAAATCTTATTAATTTGAGCACCAAGTTTTGATACCAATTGTTGGGTCAATATGACACCATTAGAGTAGGTTTGTGTTGTGTGATTTGAGTTTTAAGAACGAGTAGTCTCCAAGAGTAAGTCGAATAAATAAATGCAAGTAAATATATATAAAGAATAAAATAGTCGTGCAATAATATAAAGAGGATAAGGGAAGAAGAATCAAACACAATCATTTTTACGTGGTCCAGCACTTCTTGTCTACGTCCGCGCTCCAAGGCTCCTCCTTGAAGAATCCACTATCACGATCTTCTTCAAGGGTGAAGATCAAACGTTTACAACTATTTGATTTCACATGCACTATCACGTCTCTCACTGATTGCTTCTACGGGCTACAATCACGCCTCTTACTTCTCTTTTATAAATTAAGAGATTACATTCAAAACTCTTTTAAAGAGCAGATATACAAATTTTCTCTCGCAATATGATGAAGACTTCTTCTCACAAAGCATAGGAATTTTCTGCTCAATTATCACGTCTTCAAAGCTCCAAAGGACTCTTTATTAATAGGTCTAAAAAAAATATAGCCGTTGAGGCCTTACAACAGCGGACGAATGACCACTATTCATGACCAATCGACCACCGGTCCTTTAGAGATTTAAAAATATAGTCGTTGAGAAAATATAGCAAGGAGCGGACGACCGTTTGTGATGGGCGAACATCTGCTCGTGATAAATTGACTCCAGTATTCTTCTGACTTTTTATAGCTTTTATGAAACCCTGGAAAAGAGATTTAATAAAGTTTTTTTTATAAAAAGTTTTTTATCTTTTTCCATCACTTGACATTATTTATCTTCAATCTTTTACCATGAACACTTTTGACAATATATTCCAATATGCTTCAAATATCCCAGTGGCATTTTTCAAACTAAAATCGAGAGCTTATGGATAGTCACTCGAAATCTCGATATACTCCACTTTCATACTTCATGTGTACATCAATATTTTTTAATTTCTTATAAATTGATTATAAATATTAGGACATATAAAATATTTTTTTATCATCAAATAGTCTCTTTGAGACCTAAAGTCGCTACAGACAACTGTTCATTCTCCTTGCTACTATGATTTAGGAATCAAAATATTACTTAATAACATTATTTTATATTGCTTGAATGCATGAATTATATGAGTATGAAATCTAGCTTTGGATTATAACATGGAATAAATGGAGGAAGAGAACAATGAAAGACTAAAACCATGGAGGAAAAGTGCTTGGCGAGAGACTAGGCTAGGCTTCACTTTTCTCCATGCATGGAAAATCAAGGAGAGCTTCAATGGAGACATTTGTGTCTCTAGACCGCGTAGCCTCTTAAGCTTGTATTGCCTCCCTTTTATAGGCGTGGGTTGAGAGTTTTGGCTCCAATTCAAATGAGTTTCTGGCACTAAAATAATCTCCACGTGATTTTGTGGATTTCATGTTGTCGGATAGCCTCTGCATGCTATTGCGGATGAAGACTTGTGATACGTGAGGATTGGCAGCTTCATGTGGTCCCCTTAGCTTGTTTCTATTTCTGGGCAGGAAGTTAATGTGTAACAAGGCCTATATTTCTCCTTTTAGTGAGTCAATGGTTGTGGAGCTTTAATGGCATCTCATCGTTTCGTGGTCGTCCAATGACCTTGCTCTTTTTTTTCGTGGGTGGAGTTTCCTTAATGTAGATTGCTCCATATGTGTTCTCGGGTTGTGGGCTTTGATGGCATGATTCGGTCCAGATTGGATATTCGTACTAGAGCTTATTGCTTAGCTCAGGCATTGGTCGGATGAGGGATGCCTCAAAATGTTCAAACTTGGCCTATTGATCACCCATTGAATTTGAGCTTTGTATGAATTATGGATTTTGGTTTGTGTGATCATTGGAATAAGAGAAATTGACATAGACACTTTCATAGTAGTAAGTTAGTAATTGACTTAAATAAGATTGAAATAGATAAATGATCATTTCTATTTAATTTAATTTTAAATTTTTATGATTTGTCTACAATACCCTTATCCTATGTTTCTACTCATATTTTTTAATTATTTTTTTAAATTTAAATATGATAACTTCTTTAAATATGAGTGGTTATGATAATATTTATTTAATTAAAATGAATTTCATATTAAGTGAACATTTTTTTTATTATAAATTTACAAATAATATTTCTATTATGATAAACGTAAGCAATATATTAACGATCATATAATATGTATTAACATTTATTTAAAATGATGTACAATATTGTATTAACATTTATTTAAGATGATATACACTTATTCAGTAGATAATATAATATTTAGAGTGTTAATGCATAATATGATATTAATGTTTATTCAATATATGATATAAACGTTAAAAAATACAGTAACAGTCAAATAATATGATATTAATAATTTTTTGAATGATTTAATATTGAATGAATATAGTATTAACATAAGATAACATTGTATTAACGTATATTTAAGATCATAACTACTTCTAATATTATATTAATATTTATTTAATATAATTATGGACAGTAACATTTGATAGAAGGGAGATGGAACCTAAGTTTAAGAAAAAACATGAACGATAATATTGTAATTAAATTAAAAAATAAAATTATCCGTAATCTCTATAAATTCTACAAGTATAGAATATAATTTATTAATTAAATAATATAAAATCTGAAGATATATTATAAATAAATGTATTTTAAATAACCCATAAACCATTTAAATTATACTAGTTAAAAAATACTATTTATCTACTATATATTTTCTTAGACTATTTAATACCTTACCTTTTAAAAAATTGTCTATTCACTAGGATTTCGGTTAAAATAATGTATCTGAGTCATGAGCTTTTGGTTTTATGGTTATTTGGGCTAGCGTATTTCATGGGTCTTTTACTTCATGCTCGTCTCGAATAACCAAATTGTTCTCATCTAGGTTTGACTACCTTTCAAGCATTAACAGTAGGTAGAACCCAAAACTTAACCTGGTTGGCGTCAACTCCAATGTAAGAGGAACCTTTTTTTCTTTCAGCAAACTGGGAAGATGATAACCTATATAAAAAAAGCTAGGGAGAGGATAATTGGAATCTAAGACATCCTTGATCCTTTAGAGAGACCGTTTCCCATTTGACTATGCATGTTAACTAACAACTCAATGAAAGATATAGAAATCGTTGAGTGGCAAGACACATATAAATAGTGTGAGTAGATACGCTAAAACTAGAAAGAAAGATGTTAAAAATATTCATTAATTTTACCCGTTATTTCAACGCTCTCATCATAAAATAGTGACATGTGTCATATTTTTACTTCTCATTAATGTCAAATTGAGTTAAATATTGAGAGATAATTTTTCTTTCTATTTACTAGTTTGTCATTACCTTGTTTAACTTCATATGTTTTTTTACTTTTTATTTCTTCATGTTCACACCTCACACGCCATTTTTTACTTTTCACACGTCTCATTCTTTTTCTTTACACGTCACTTTTTTAAGTTAAAATTAAAACTAAACAAATTTTTCTTATTTATAATAAAATAATGTCATATCTTCATCTCCAAAATTTTGTAAACTTAATTTTCTTTGAGGTTTTTTTCATTTTGGTATTATTGCTTTGTAATTTTATGTAAATTTTTCTATCATTGGAATCCAATTGAACAATATTAAGTACTTGATTATAAATCTAATTCCTAAATTTTGTTTTAAATGATAATTACTAAAATTTTTTTAGCCAAAAGAAAAATGGAGGGAAAGAATTTGGGATATGAAGACAATAATATTATTAAAAAAATGAAGTGAAAATGTGAGAATTTACTAAAAGGGAATTCATTTCTTATCTTAAAAAAACTAAAAAAATAGTGTAGTAGGCAAAAAGACGTCGTAAGAAAATAACTAGATTTGATTAAGTTTTACTTTTTATAATTAAATAAAATAGAGTGTGGAGATTGAAAGAAAAAAAGTGAAAATGTGACATATGGAGAAGAAAGAAAAGGGATGTCAAGTTGATGGCAAACTTGTAAATAAAAAAATATCTCTCAATATTTAACTTAATTTCACATCATTAATGAAAAGTAAAAATATGACACATACACTATTTTTAAGATGAGAATATTAAAATAACTGTTGAAATGTGTGTTATTAACGTCCCTCAACTACTAGAAAATATATGCTGCAAGGATTTAACCTTACAAAATTTGATTGCTGAACAACCGAAAAAGGAACTAGATTATAAAACTAATGTAAATAACTTATTTTGGCTTTTACAAGTTGGGCAAAAATAAACACTAGATTCATTTCTTTCAGAAGCCAACATCAGTTCCACAAGTCATCTTTCTTACATCGACATAATAAAAAAATATTAAAGCTATTTAATATCTTTCAAATTTTATGCCAATTTATAACCTTGAAGACACATTTATTTGGTTTCAACTTATGAATGCAAATAGTATGAGAAGATCAAAAGTAATTAGCATGGTAACAGTTATATTTATGTTTGATTTGGTAATTAAATTAAAAGGGAATTCTTATACTCTTCCCTCTCAAATGTCTTCTACCGATTTCCATCCTCCATTTCCCTATTGTTGTGTCCAACCTCAGCTTCAAAATGATCAGAAGAAAAGAAGAAATAAGAATAGAAGTAAGACTAGGATATTACCTCTATCTACGAAATGCTTTGACGCATGTATTAATAAGGTAAAGGAATATGCTGATGATCCTGAAGAACAACAAAAACGTTTTGATCTATGTTATGAAGAGTGTATGGAAAAAGGATTAGAAAGTGAAAGACAATATCCCGATTCTCTGCCTTTCGATTTCTCTATTTGCACTATATATTGAGATCGATATGATCATTTGCTTATGAGCAACGCTGCAATGCCTAATATTATTATAATATAATAATGCACGTAGTTTGAGTTAATTTATATACAAATTACACATTACAATATACATATACATATACGCATGTATATAATGGGACCACTTACAATATTATTAACCCGCAACGGTGTTGAGCACCATAACTCTACATATATAATATATTTGCTGGTTCATACCATTAGTTCTCTATTTCATTAGCTTATAAGTGATCGTTGACTTTGATATTGTAAGAATATCCCTCTGTCACTTCCTCTCTACCTCTAACCCGCATGTTCGTATTGAATAAATATAAAGGTAAAATGTGCTTGTAGCTAGTTTGCAATAATTTATATCGTACTTAATTAAATATTACAATTTTCAATTCACTCTAATATATGGTTCTTCTGGCCACTGTCGACTCACTTAATAAGTCTGCTCAAGCGGAACAAATTGTTGTGACACTTATTGTCAAGATGTCCAACAATTACCGTTAGAACAAACGATGTTATATTATTACCAGAAAAAAATGTTACATGTAGTACCATGGTACTGCTACTATTATGAGTGGGTACGAGTGTATACTTCTAAAATGAAAATTAAAGAAGAAAAACGATTTTCACTTATGACGTGAATGTACATATGGTACAACACTACATTACGTTGCTCTTACCAGCTTGGAGTAAGACCCACAACTAAGGCTGGTAAGAGCAATCCTACGTACTACCACATATGTATCATTATGGATTTCTGTCAAGGAAATGAATTGAGTTTGAGTTTTTGCCGATTTATGAAAGTTTGAGGATTTATGAGTTTGTTTTTAAAGTTTAGGATTCTCTTTATCAAAGAGTAAAAGTTACCCACGACAATTTATAAGGAGAAAATGGGATTCCAAAACCTAAGTCACCCACGACAATTTATAAGGAGAAAATGGTGTGCGGTGAAAATTAGCTACTGAAATATTTTCTTTAGACATTGATATCATGATGCAATGATCATTAACCACAAATCAAACTCTAGGAAAACAGAAAAAACTATGAGACAATTTCTTAAAAGCATAAGGGAAATACAATCAAAGAGAGAAAGGGGTACCAATTAACCTGAATTTTAGCATCATGTGTAAAGACAAGAACCTCTTTCTAATTGTCCCCATTAAGATCAACGACAACAGGAGGTGGGAGACGATCGCCTTCGAACTTAATTGGGTATTCATCGGTGAGATGCATCCACGCCTTCCTGAACGAGAAATCACCCTCGTGCTGAAATTCAATAGCAACCCAATAATCAATCCCTTCATATTAGAATTGTATCCCCAAGTAATCAACTAAGAGATCGAGAGAGCAGACACCTAGAAGGCTCAGCGCGTTGTTAGGTTTTTCATCAATTCCCCGCTCGATTTTTTTTACTCTTTTCACGTTTCCCGCTTTTTGAGTTTCTATATGCTGACGGTTATGTCAATACCGTAGCAATATGACCCATTATTTTGCTACGGTTATGCCCAAACCGTAGCAATATGACCACCATTTTGTGAAGGTTTGTAAAACTGTTGCAATAAGTTACACTATTGCAACGGTTGACAAAAACCGTCACAATAAATGAAACAACAGTTATGTAAATTGTCGCAATAAATCTTACGTGTTCACTTTTTTGTGACGGTTTGTTCAACCATCGTAATAGACTATTTTTCTTGTAGTGGTTAGGGTTTTGAGTTGCTATAAATAATATGAGTTGTGATCCAGAGTTTGATGGCGCTCTACTTCCACAGAGTGAGTGATTGCTCTACCCTAAAGGGAGCATCCCTTAGTAAAGAGCATGTGCCCAGATAGCCTTAAAAAATGAGAGAGCACTCTATCCTAGAAGGAGATATCCCATGATATTGAGAGCCTAGTCAGAAGACTTTGACTGTGTTAAAAAAGGTTTCTAAACTAGTGGGTTGTATCTAGTCCGATCGATAAGTTGTGACTTTTGTCTAAACTAGTTATGGTCTCCAAGATATTACCGTGTGTGTTGAGTTTAGTTTTAAGTGTATTGTGTTTTAGGTTAAGTGGTTGTGTCAGCATTGAGTGTATGATAATAACGATTTATCCATGGGCATAGGCAATG
This sequence comes from Datisca glomerata, assembly GCA_003255025.1. Classification (NCBI taxonomy): domain Eukaryota; kingdom Viridiplantae; phylum Streptophyta; class Magnoliopsida; order Cucurbitales; family Datiscaceae; genus Datisca; species Datisca glomerata. The sequence continues at coordinate 1,063,064 of QANY01002371.1, forward strand.
TGTGAAGAATATTAAAAATATTATTTCTTTATTATTTTATGATGTTTCTGTTACAACGCTTAAAACAAAAAGGAGGATAACAAAACATCTAGCTGTTTGATTTTTTATATCAAAAGCAAAGAGATAATATTACATAAACAGCTCCCATCAGCTTTTTTTCCCCATGCACCTGAGCATTCTCTCTGTGAAACAACGGCTAAAATCTTCAAAATTCTCAGCTACAGCACAAGCTATCAAGGAAAAATGGACACACTTTTGTCCTTTTGGGGTGTTGATCAAGCACTCTACCATTCTCAATCGAAAGCACTTCTTGAATTCTTCAAGGCTGTTTCGTGATGTTGCACATGGTACAAGGCTTTCATCAATGCATTTTTCCCTCATTGAGAGTTTTCCATGATTCATTGATATCCCATCATATGTACTTGGATTATGATTGTGAATAGGTGAGTGACTTTGAGAAAATAAAGATTCACAAGCTCCAAAATTCATAACCAAATTCCACATAATCAAAGTAATCATAAGTACTAGTCTCACACCATTTTCATCCATCTTTCTTCTCCTCTATTTTTGTACAAAATTTCCTTATTTATTCATAGGGTGAAAAGCCATTTCTATCTTTCATATTAGAGGCTGAGAGTTTGAGTTTTTAAATTTATTATATTTGATGTAACTTTTACGATGGGAATAATTATTGGTACAATTACACGGATTTGTGTAATTTGTTGTCACATATATACCTTACCGTGCAATTATTTGGAAGTTAATTAGATATGTTTTTATAACGATTGGTTTGACAAGATATTGAAACTAATTGATAAAAACTACATCATGAAACCTGTCCAGTTGAATTAAGGAAACCCTTTTCTCTTAAAAGATAAAAAATTAAGGAAATCCCTCTTAATAATGTAAGGATGTCTTTTGATAAAGTCGCCTGGATATTGCCATGTGTACTAATCTACTAGTGTGACTTTCTATCCCAGAAGATCATGAGTGCAGAAACTTGAGTCGATCAAATTAGGGAAGTAGTCCTGTAGCTAGACACATGATCGCAGGGTTCAGTGTTTTTCTACACTAGAAACCGAGGACATGCCTCTATGCTAGATGGACTCAAGTAAATAGTCTTGAAGATCAAGACACGATTCATGTAGGGAGCACTATTTGAGTTTAGTAACTCTTAAGTGTACCAGACTCATGTAGGAGAGCGTGTCCTTAAAATCACATAGGGAGAGACTAGTCGTGGTGTTTGTAAGTTGGTGAGTGTAGTTTTCTATTTTTTTTTTTGGACCTTTTGATTGTAGTCAAAACTGGGGGTGGTCATTGTAGTTTTTTGTGTAATCGTTGAATTTTGTCTAAGATAGGTACTTAAACCAGTAGGGCCATGAGTGGATCCTAGAAAAGTACATGCTTGAGTTTGAGAAACTTCTGCTCCACTAGGCCCGTAGAACACACTAGGATAAGTTGCATTGTTGAATCAGACAAAGTGATTAGTAATAAAATAAAAAATAGATAAAGCACCCAAACTATAGTGTCTAAGGGAGTTAGTGCAGATTGTTAAGACTCCAAACTCATGTTATGTTATGGGCCGTTTATCCCTAATCCATTCATTGAGTATATGTAATTTTTTATGTAAAAAAAAGTCATTTGGAGGATTATATTTTTGAAAACTTAAAAAATTGTGCTTTAGCAAGAATGAACATATTATAGAAATAATCTTATCCTATCTATATCTATATCTATACTATATTAAAAGGGACTTAAAGTGGAGAAATTTTTTATTCTCCTTTTTTCTCTTTAAAATCTATTATAATATAGCACAAATGATGTATTTCACATCTTTTCTCATTTAATTTATTTGATAATATTTTCTTATTCCATAATAATTTATTTGTAGTTAGTAAAATAAAATATTTTGATAACCTTATGTCATAAGAGATGTGTATATTGATTTTAAATTCTTTTATAAAAAATAATCAATTATAAATCAATAATAATTTGTTCATTATAAATTTATAAATTAAATATTATGTATTATTTATGTTATCTGTAACATGAAAATTCATATAAATGAATTTATAAAAAATTTATTAATATATTCTGATTATAAAAAATTATCTCTTAATATGATATAATTATTCTTAAGAATATGACATTATGATGAAATAAAATTATTTTAATACTATTCAAAGAGCATTATAATAGTAATATTTTAAACAATCTATTATTATCACTATTTAACTTTTAGTTTAGATGTTGATTTAAAAATGATATACTAAGTTCAATGTTAACATCAATCTAAAACTATATATATATATTAATTTAGTTGAATACGTACGAAGTACGTACGTTTCAACTAGTATTTCTAAAATGGGTTTAAGTTAGGAGAAACTTTTGATTTCCTAATCTTCTCCTCACTTCTTTCTATGTATTCATTTGTTTTTTACTTCAAAGTGTTTTTTGTTAAATAGACATAGTATCTATAAAATTAGTCATCCCAATAAAACTTTTGAGTTTTTAGGTTTAATATTGAAACAAATTTGATACTATATTGTTTTAAACAATAAATCGACCATTTAAATTATAATTTTAATTTAAAAAAGAAAAATAAGTATTTGAATATTATATATATATAGTGAATATAATTGTATGAAGAAGAATCTATATATTCATTTGACATAGATGTACATCTGTCACTAATATTTTATAATCCATAATCTATAATTCTCTCTCTCTCTCTCTCTCTCTCTATATATATATATATATATGAATGAGAGACGTCCAACGTTTCTTATGCGGAGTGAGAATCTACTGTTAAAAAAGTAGATTTGTCTGCTTCTGTTGTGGAGTGACAACTGTTCTTTGGTTGATAAAGTTATTTGTCTGATAGCGAGGCAGATCAGATTAACTTGCCTTTTCCTTTGTTGTCTTCATCAATCTGTTCGGAGATAATGGAGGTCAAGGACTCCCAAAAGTCAGCAATGATAGGCTTTGGTGGGGTTGCTTCTGCAGACAGATCTGGAAGATCATCGTTCGGGTCTTGACTTGCACCGCCAAGAATGCTGAAAGCATTATGTTGCATGAGGTCAAGGCTGAGATCTGTAGAGGTCAGAGCAGTTAGGGTTTGTTGGCTTTGTGGACTCAGGTGAGTGCCATGGAAGAGTTATCGGATCCAAAAACATGTAGGAATTGATTTTTCACAAAGTCCATAGTTTTAATGGCTAAGTCTTTTTTACTTATGTGAGGAAATTGTTGTTCGATGAGGTTTTGAGCATTTAGGAATGGATTGTCTGTGGGTGCTAGTAAAGCCTTAGGAACTACTTCATAGCAGGCTTGAGCATGACTTTTAATAGTCTTAATTAATTTAGTTAAGTGGGGGTTCATACCTTTATCCCACCATTTTGTAAAGAAAATACGTTTAAGGTCAGGTATACCATTCTGGTAGTCACACTTGAGATCCAATTTCCAAATCCATGGGATATTAAATCGGATAATAAAATGTATTAGTACTTTTGATACAGTAATTTTTTTATTTAGAAGGGAATATTGAGAATGACATTCCCTAAATTCAGTTTGGAGTAATTCGGGTAGAGTCTCAAAAGTAATACCAAACTTATCCCACCATAGGATAAACCAATTTGACAATCCAGAATTGAGAACATCAATACAAATATGGATGAACCACGTATAGGTATGAATCAGATTTTGATAATAAAATGTGTTGATAAAGGATTCTATATAATCCCAATAACTGTATTTAACAGTTTTCTGGTAAATCTCCAAAGTTGTGGTAGTATGGGGATGAAGACCCCATTGATTAATGAAGATGAAATTTCAGATAACAGTCTTACTGAATGTAATAGGGCTGGGATTTCGGTTAGTGTCATGGAATGTATGTCGGATTTCATAAATATACCTATAGTGTTCAAATCGGGTTGGACACTATTGGGTGGATAGATATCTATTTTTGATCCCCTATGGATCTTTCATCCATTTTTCATCATCGGTTTCAGTGATGAGGATCTCTTTGTCATATATTTTGTTTAGTGTATATTGTTCTGATGTCAAGAGGACATTTTTTATACTCTTTCGAGTAGCCTTTTGTACACTTGGAAATTCGGTTGGCCAAAAGATACCATCATTCGGTTGTGAAAGATTAGTTATGCCTATGCCATGCCCACGAGAGCTGCGACCTCTTCCTTGATTATTCATTTAATTTCTATCTCTGCAAATATTCACGGGTTAAAAAATCAGGAAGAAAGTTCTGTTCACCTTTAATAAATTCAATATCAAAATAAAAAAACAGATAATATACTCTGACATGATGCAAATATCTGTTTAGATGTAAGATTTTGTATATCTTTCTTAAAGATTTGTTTTTCTTCAGAGCAGTCAACACGGATAAAAAATGTTGATTTAATAAATTATCTTGAAATTTCAGTACACATTTCGCTATTGCTAAGCATTCCTGTTTAATGGTCGGATAGTTTTTAGCTGGTCCTTTCCAAGTACCAGATGTGAATCTAAATAATTCTTCTTTCTTATTACGAGGATTTAACTGTTTTAGAATACCTCCATAGCCTAGAATGGAGGCATTTGTTTCTACTATTTTATGCCAAGTAGGATTTGGTAAAGCTAAGCAGTGTAACTGTTTTATTTTAGCTTTAATGTTTTGCACAGCTAATGTCAGATCTCATGTCCAACGGATTGGAATCTTCTGAAGTCTCTTATTTAGAAGAGCAGTATCCTGAGCTAATTGTGAATAAAAGTCACAGATATAATTGAGACTGCCTAAAAATCGTTGTAATTGGGTTTTATCCTTGATTTCATCAGAAAAGTTAGATGCGAAATCAATGCTATGGTTAATAGGAATTATATTTTCATTAGAAATATTATGGCCTAAAAATCTAACAGTTGTTTGGAATAATTTCATTTTACTAACAGATAAAACTAACCCATTTCTGTTAACAATATTCTTAGAAATATGTAGATGTTTAAAATGGCGATCTATAAATGATGATAATATTAAGACATCATCAATGTAACAGATAATAAATGCAGTATAAGCATTAAAGATATCATTCATGATATGCTGGAATTCAGATGAACCATTTTTCACACCAAATGGTAAAACATTTCATTCATAGTGGCCAAAGGGTACTGTAAAGGCAGTTTTATATCTATCTGGTTCCGCTATTTGAATTTGCCAAAATCCTGATTTGAGATCAAATTTTGAGAAAATTACTGAATCATAAAATCTGTCAAGCAGATCTTTTTATTGGGTATGGGATATCTAATCTACTATAAAGCATCATTAAATGGTTTGTAGTTGATCACTAACCTAGGTGATCCTTTTTCAATTTTAGCATTTTTGTTAACGTAAAAACCAGTACAACTCCAAGGAGATTTACTAGGCCTAATTAATTTTTTCTATAATAATGATGCAATATCGATTTTGCAGAGTTCTAAGTATTCCTTTTTCATCTGATTAGGTCTAGATTTGGTAGGAATATTTTTCTCATTGAAGTCTGGATGATATGGTAAGGAGATGATGAATTTCTTCCTATCCCAAAAGGCATTAGGAATATCACTACAAATTTCATATTGAAATTCATGTAAAATTGTTTTTATTTTATTCTGTGTTCCTGGTTGTTGTATACGTTGATCAATAATCAGGAAGTGGATTTCTTTCTGTAATAAATTTAACTGATTAGTTTAGTTATCAATAAGATGTATGATGATATCTACTTCTTTGGTATATGGTTTTGTTATGAATTCAAAAGTAATATCAACAGTATCAACTATGGTTTCGATACTAGAGGTATCAATTCTGGTGAAAGGCATAATTGAATTAAGAAAATGATTGCCTAAGATAATGTTTTGTGTCATATTCTTAATGAGCACGAATGAAGCAGGTATGCAACTACCCTATTTGCAGATAAGCGCTTCTGGTATCTTATACTGAATTCTCATAGAATTCATACTTTTTGGTGAGGGATTGAGTAATTTTATGGAAGTATTTCAGATGGATTATACATTCATGTATGCAGTTCATATCTGCACCACTATCACTAAGATAATGACGTCAGTAATGATGAAATCAGGTTTGATCACTAAGGTAATATTTGTATACCATTTTTAGAAGGTTCCTTGGTTCAGAACTAATAAATACTGATTATTTTCTTTTGACTGATCTGGTGAGATCTGACAAGGCTAATATGGTGAAGTCAAAGTTGGCTTTGACTTTGACTTGGCTGATGTGGTGAAGGCAGATCTGGTGAATCTACAAGATTTTTCCCTTAACTGTAGACTGTTTGAGTAGATTGAGATCCTCAGAAAGGATTTGATTCGTAGTCTTTAGCTGTTGAATATCAGATTTAAGTATATTAATCGCCATTTTCAGATTAGAAATGGTAACAGATTTGTGAGGTATAATATCCTGTTGAATACTTGTTAAAAGTTCTTTCATACAATAGTTTTCTACAAGTATGATCTTAGGAGTGGAATATTCATTGCAGCAAGTTTCTAAAAAGTTGAGCTTCATCTCTGGATCAGTTATTCGATTGGCTGTAGCAAGAAGAGATCTCTGAGTATCAGTTAATACGTTTAGACCTGGTCCATTTAGATTCAAACAGTTCATCTCAACTATTATCTTCCAATAGTTGGTTTCTGTTATGGTATTGTAGGGTTTAGAGCTGCAACAAGATTGATCTGGCTGTTCAGATGTGGTAGAAGAGTCAAAATCAGATGCAGAAATATATGCAACGTCATCATCTGAACTGGCAGTAGAACTGTCTTCAGAGAGGTAGTTTAGGATTTTCTGTTGAATCTATTCATCAAGAGATAATTCATGAAGTTTCTTCTTGAGTTTAGATTGGCATTTGTTGGCGAAGTGTCTTGGTAAGTCACACTTATAACAGACGACTTTGACTTTGCTGTTATGGGTTTCTTATGTGGTTCAGATATATGTTTTGATTCTTTATGTCTGAATTTCTTTTTAGAAAAGTAATTTTTTATGCGGTTTAGAGGGCTTATAAGAAGTTCTATGAGGTTTGGATGATGAAGATGGGTACTGAATTTAGTATCGTAGGCAAATTGGTTATAGAATTCACCTAATTCTTTTCTGTTGTCATGATTCTGACTTTTCATCATATGTTGTAATTTCATATCATTGCATAGTCCTAGTCCTTCTTCAATGACTAGGGAGATGAGATGTCCAAAAGTATATTGATCATATGGAATATCCATTTGATCATGTTTATCTCGGAATTTTCTTCTTACTCTTTCAGCAAATAGACTAGAGAGGCCATCAATGAACTTTTCCTTCCAATGTTCACTGTTTGCATCATCTCTCTGCATGAATTTCATAAGAAAGACGTCATTGTACCACTTGAAGTGGGTGAGAGAGGGGCATATTAAATTTTGGAGAAATTCTTTATGGCGATCTGTATTGATAATATCTGGGCCAAGGAAGTGGTGGATAATGGATTGGGCCAGGGTCTAACAAGCATCTTTTGTTCTGGTATGGGTACCAGTAATCGGGTCGATATTAATTTTAAAAGACTTTAAAATTTCTTGGTGTTGAATTTTAGTGAGACAGCTGTCCCACCAGCCTTTGAGAGTTTCGACGAATCCATTGACCAAGAACCTGTAGATCTGGTGATCTTTATTCTTATTCTGTTTACACACAGATGAGTACAGATCATCTGATGAATGGTCTCGAAGACTTGAAATTAGAGTCATGAATAGTTTTGGTTATAGTACTGTTTACATTCTCTTTACATTATGCATACATGGTCACACACACACATGTCTGAACTCAGCTCTGCATTTGTAACATTCGTAGCTAATACTGTAGCCTCCACATCTGAGGTAACCGAACTCATTGCATATCAAGATGTAAAAGAAGTCTTAGATAAATGGACTATACCTAAGGTGAAACCCGAAATAATTTATAAAATTGGAACATTTGATTTCACTAGGCGCAAAATTATTAAAACTTTTGAGTATGTTATTCATTTACAGCATAATGATGATGTCATTTATCTATTGCATATTCATGATTTATATCCGTTCATGTAAAAATATAAATATGTGCATATAGGCCTAGTAGAAATTACATTAAAACTTTTAACTCTGTTAGGCCAGAACACCAGCATACAGTGCACCCTTAGAGATGGTAGGTGTCTGAACTGGGAAGTTTCCCTTATGAGAGCCATAGAGACTAGTTTATCTCATGGACCCGTTTCTTTTAATATTTATTCAAATTTAAGTATTGCACTGTCTGACAGCAATCTAGCCAAAGTTCTTGAATTGCGAGTTCAATCCCATGGTCCTGATTATCTATCAGGACCATCTCCCTTTGCAATCCTATTTAGGATTCATTTTAAGGTTCTGACAACCTTAAATCCGTACACCCGAAAGCAAAGTGAGTAAGGACACACTGTCCTCATTGGTACAAATATGTTTAATAGCCAGATGGTTATTCCTCGTATGATCCCCTGGTCTGAAATTACCTTTCCTGACACATGACAAACTCCTCAAGCCGTACCTACCAGACTCTTCATAAGACAATCCATCGAAGATGTCATCCATACCCAATGAGGGAATGTTTATCTTCATTTTCAAAAACCTCATCTGCCTCTGACCAGAAGCCCTTCTAGTCTAAGCACCCGTAGTATTCCTCCCTACAAGGTGGACATACTTGAATCCTCTAGATCATCTATCGCTGATCCTCTAGGATCAAGAATCTGATCATTCTTTTCTCCCAGAAGATCAGATTAGAAGAATTTATATCAGTGACAACCAGATCCCCCATGGTGTTTATGAATCCACAATTAACAGAAGGACAACTAGCCCAATCGTTAGTGACATGCATTTAACTTTTAAATGGATTTTACACCTAATAGTGTATTAAGACAAAGTCTTCACAAGGACTTTATGCAACTGAAGTATAAGGATTTTACAGATTGGTATTATGCTAACCATAATCCTCAACAGCTCTTAGATATGAAAAACCTCTATTATTTTCAGTGGGAACAGGATCAACGCCTTCAGTCTTTACCTGAATGCTATTACCAGCTTATTTAAAGAGTCAAAGTAAAAGATGATCAACAGTTACAAGTTCTGTCGAATATACAGAAAAGCTGGATTACTACTAGTGGTATAACCTACCAAGCTATACATCCACCACCATTATCCTTAGAGTTAGCCCCAGGAAATGAAAAGCAGAATCCATTGGTCATTAGCCATAATACTGAGGTTCCAGACAAGACCAACCATCAAGCTGTTAAGGTAAAAGACATTCTTCCATTAACGAAATAAAATAATTACACCAACTTTTTCCTTCAAACTATAGGAACTCAGTTAACTAGGATAGATGATCAGGTTTCTCAAATCCAGGAGACACAAACTAAAACTCCTCCACCAGAAAAACCAAAAATGACAATTGAACCTGTAACTCTTAAACCTCCTCTAGATGTTCAAAATTTTAAACTCAAATCTAGTAAGAAGGAGGAAGATTTTATAGACTAATATGGGAAAAATAAAAAATCTGAAGATTTCCACATCTGACAAGAGTTCTACACCTGAAACTTCTTCAGGACAGCTCAACATGATGAATCAAGATGATTCACCCAATACTGAAGAATCCAAAGAATATTTTTTATCTCAAATCTTAGACATTCAGAAGAATTTTGATGATTCTAGTCTCTATGGCTCCCATAAGGGAAGCTTTCTAGTTCAGACACTTACCATCTTTAAGGGGCTAGTGTATGCTGGTGTTCTAGCCTAACAAAGTTAAAGGAGAAAAATTTCTAAATTCTTCTTTTGTCCTTTTTACATTAGCTATTTATTACCTAATTTACTTTTAAATTCTTCTTATTTATGCGCATGTAGTTGGATGAAGTGAATATGTGTGAATTTGTGGTCAAATACATCTTCAATTTCTAGATACATACATGGATGATATTAATAGAGAGTTGATTGTGAAAATTGAACGGCACAAAACAAATGTAATGCATGCATTTGCAATAAAAATTTTGAGTATAAATAGGTACACAAAATGTAAAATGTAAATGGGTTTTTATTCATTTGGAACAAAATAGTCAAGTCGAGCCTTTGTTTTTACGGTAGAAACCTTACTCAATCTTTGATTCATATTAATTTATTTATTATTTTTAACTAGAGTACGTGCTATCTCTCATAATTTGTTTATTATATTGTATTGGGTACTTCAAACATTTCCTAAATTTCATATATTCTCTAGATAAATTTGAACATAATAGCATCATTTTGTCACATAAAGGCATAAGTTTCGACAATTTTTTTTTTGTGTTTACAGCTTGTAATCACTCATGATTATTTATATTGTTTGACATGTTTTTGTAGGAAATTCATTTGGACAAGTTCACGTTTTCTTTAAGAAATGATGAGAAATAAAATCTACTAATATTGAAAAAGGCTTGATGAGCTTCAACAGATCATCATGAAGATTAAAGAGAGATAGCAGATATTATGTAAGGAAAAAATTATAAATAAGAGTTAGGCATTAGAGACGAGCGGTAAGGAAGAAAAATGTTTATCGAATGGTGATGTTGATATATAATTAAGTAAAAAAGTTGGGCTAGAATATTAATTTATGTTAAGATCGTAAATATTCTTTAAACCATTTCTTTAAAATGAAATGTAATTTTCTTCACTCATGTTTATACCAGAATTTTCAAATGTTATTAGATTGATTTTAATTATGAAACTTCAAAATATAATGGTTTTTTGTAATTTTCGTAGCAGACAAGTTTTGTCATTAGCAATTAATAAGTATTATAATATATATCTTTAAGAAACATAAGCGTCGTGCAATCTACTCTATCAAAATATTAAAAAAAAAACAGAAGCAAATATCTTACATGCAAACAAAGATTAGTACATTCTATTACTTGGAACATTATAAGAAAGTTAAAACTTCTATTTTAGATTTGTAATGTTTTCTTAAGCTAATGCTTTTAATTACTTTAATTAAAAACATATGTATACAATAATTTTTAAATTTAATGCATTCATTTTAATTTTAAATATATTTTTTAAATTATTTTAACACGTGAGAAGCATGTATATTTTGACTAGTTGTATTCAAAAAGACTTACGAGAAGAAAAAAGTACTTTCCTTTTTTGTCATTAATTCCACTATATATTGAAAATTTATTAATTCAATGTAAATCTTTTGAAAAAACCTATTTTTTCTTGTCTAAAACTCTCTACAATATGTAAACATCATTATTCAGTTTTAATAACCATTCATCCTATAATCTAATTTAGTTATAAGATAACACTACAAGAAAATTCGTCTACGGCGACGGTCATTAGAGTCTACGGTGACAGTTTATAACCATAAGAATAGATACGCCGACGGTTGGAGAACCGTCGAGAACGCCGCTATCGAGATTGAATCAATGACGGTTTTGACAACCGTCGGAGGAATGTCACGCCAGAGTCTCTAAAGCGATGGTTATTATGTAATTTGTGACGGTTTGAAACTGTCGTTAAATAGAATCTACCGCAACGGTTTTTGTCGACAGTTATAAAATCGTCGTAATTTATAAATAACGACGATTCTATAACCGTCGTTAAAGAGGGTGCCTTATTGCGACGGTTGTCCTCGGTCAATTTTTTACGACGGTTATTAAACCGTCATAAAAAATACTACTTTTACATATTCCTTCCTATTTCTACTTATTCCAAAAAATTTCTGCATATTAACACAATTTTAATAGGGTATATATTTTCACAATAGTCAGAGCAGTATCAATCTATATATTTACAGAGCGCATAATTATAAAATATTAAATCATTAATTAGATATTCAAACTAGAATAGATTAACAATACAAGTTATCCAATGAGCTCAAAGTATGAAAATTTGAAATAACAAAATATTTCAGAATATTATTAAATAATGTTAAACAATAAAAGGATACCCTGGTCTTTACGAGAGTCATGCATAAACTTCATAATTAAGATTAGCTGGGAGTGTATCTCCGAACATTCATCTTGCACCTGGTCATATTTCTCAAGCATCTCTAAACATTCAGCCTCTAACTGAGGAACCCGTGTGCATTGAGCCTATAACTCAGCTACTCTTGCATGTTGGGATTCTAGCTCAGTTGATAAACGGGTAGAATCTTGCATGGACGATTCCCCACGATAATGCGAGAACACTTGAGATGGAGTTACCTTGAGTCCTAATGAGCGCAATCGTCTAGGATGCTCTGGACCCAATACTTGTGAAAGCACGTCGTTTGGTGAAATTGGATAATAATCACCATACGGAAGTTGACTCATGCGCTCTTTAAGTTTCACCTATAATACAGAATTAATACTTAGTATCGTAAACATGTAATAACTATTTAAAAACTTGGTATTAGTATAACAACTTATACTTACTACAATGTTTGCAGTCTCTTCATTTACATAACTTCCATCTTTCCGTTCATGTGAGGCTATAAATAGATTCGTTCTTGAGGGTTCTCTTTAAAGCTCTTCTGTCTATAAATTGAGAACATACGATTAGATATACTTAAAATAAAACAGATTAAAAAAATTATAAAGTTTAGAATTTACCATTTCTGCTCTTTTCGTTGGAACACTGGTATGTCCCAACGTGTGAGGGTTTTTAGTTTGCTCCGTGATCTTCTGTTAGTTGCAGCTTTCTTCTATATTTATGAAAGATAGATGCATATTTTATTTCACATACAATTATCATAGATGTATTTCACATACAATTATCATAGATGTATAGTAAAAAATCAAACATTTCATTCTTCAGAGTACTATTTATGAATTATCACAACAAAACTCTCTTTTGGAGTAGCATCATTTCAATGTTCTAATGCATCTTCCTCTGTTTCATATGTCGCCATATATTCATTTTTACTATGATTTTCTCATCCTTCCATCTTGCATTTAAGGACGTCAAAACATATGCTTTATGACATTCTTCTACGGCATATTTTGACTACAAATGATTAATATGCAGTTAAATATATATATATATATATATATGTATATGAACATACAAGCAACCATACCTTCACTGCTCCACAACAATGACGCATGCATTTTAAACATTTCCTTCCGCGATGCATCGTATGTATTTACTCCAACCCATGACAATTCTTTTAGTTCTTCAATCAACGGTTGCAAATATACAACAATATTATTACCTGCCATCTTAGGCCCATGAATGAGTGTAGACAATATGAAATTTGTTTGCTTCATGCACATCCAATGAGGTAAATTGTATGTAATCAAGATTACAGGCCAAGTACTGTAACTCGTACTCTTGTTTCTGAAAGGGTTGAAGCCATCACTAGCTAACCCCAACCTAACATTACGTGGTTCTGAAGAAAATTCTTTGAAGTTATCATAAAAAACCTTCCAAGCATCTGAGTCAGTAGGATGTCTCAAAACATCATCCTTAGTGCGTCCCTCATGGTGCCATCTCATACTTTCAGCAGTTCTAGAGGACATGTATAATATTTGCAATCTGTATTTTAGAGGAAAGTAACGCAATACTTTGGTAGGTATTTTCTTCACTTTCTTATTTTTTGAGACATACAATTTGTTTCATTGATAATCCATCTTGAAATACGACAACAATCACATACTTGGTCTTTCTCTTTTTCTTTCTAATACAACATACAATCATTAGGGCTCGCATCTATTTTGTCATACCCAAGTTATAACTTCTGAGTCAGTTTCTTTGCTTCATAAAATGTATTTGGAATTTCAACGCTCTTAGGAAATTCTCTATTCAACAATTCAAGAAGGGAGGAAAATGATTTGTCACTCAATCCATCAAGACATTTAATGTGATATAGGTTCACAATAAATTATAATTTTGAGAATTCTTCACATCCACGATATAATGGTTGATTACTATCTTTAACCAAATCGTAAAAGTCCTTAACATCATAATCATCCCCGAATTCCCTCATTATTTCATCTACATCATCAACCGGTTGTTGTGATGGAATAGAGTCTGAACCATATTCATTGTTCAATAAATTACCAAATACATCATGCAACAAATCATGCATATCATTATCATCCTCTTGACATGATAATGGTATTTCTACATGTGTCATATTATTAACAATGACTTCAGATGATGTACCAATTCTGGATGAAGTAGTCATCGCTGACTCCCCGTGAAAATACCAACATGTATAACCACTTATAATCCCATTACATATCTGGTGTTCACAGATGACGTCTCTAGTCTTACGATAACGATGAACACACCAGTTACAAGGACATGATATATATCCATCACTTGATCCTCTCGCAAAGGAAAATTTTAGAAACTGATCTACTCCATCTTGATATTCCTTACTAAATCTTGGTTTTGTCATCCAAATTTTAGCTATTGCAGCTCTCAAAGCTTAAAGTAGACCAAACAAATAGAATAGTCAAAACTAATGCTACACCTTTTCTCCTCGTCCTAATAATCTTAAAAAATATTTTATAAATGAATCTTCAGCTGTCCAAATCATGTTATAATTAAGTACTGTAAGTCTTCAAGCAAGTGAAATAATTATCCAGCAACATAAGAATGAAAAAACCTAAGCATTGAACATACATATCGAACACCCTAAAAGTACTCAACAAACATGTTGAACACCCAAGATTCTAATTTCCTGCATCAATGGATTTACGATAAGATGACAACACTACTGTACATCTCAATACTCACCATAATCACAAGCTTAACCAAAAAACAGAAACCTACCAATTTTTTGTTCATTTCTCAATCTCCCTCGATCAATCTGAACCCAAGAACCCCTCAATTAGTTTTTCTCTTTTTCTTTTTCATTTGATAACAAATTTCAACAAGAAAAACTAAATTCAAAAGCCCATCACATAAATTGATAGCATAACAGAAATTTAAAGCATAATAGAGAATTCGGGAGCTGCGGTTGAAGAATTCTGCTCTTCTCATTCTTCCATCTTGCATTTATCATTGTCAAAACATATGCTTTATGACATTCTTCTACGGCATATTTTGACTACAAAAGATTAATACACAATTAATTATATATATATATATGTATATGAACATATAAGAAACCATACATTCTCTATTTCCCATGCTTGATCTTTATGATACAACGACACATGCCTCCAATCATATTGTATGGGCAAAATATTATGTCGTCTAGAAACGGTAACACAAAAGCTTACAAACTTTCCTTTATTAGCACCGATGACCTAACCTTGGGCATTGAAATTCTTCACATATAGGATATAGTGGTTGATTACTATCTTTAACCAAATCGTAAAAGTTCTTAACATCATAATCATCTCCAAATTCCATCATTCTTTCATCTACCTCATCAACCGGTTGTTGTGATGTAATAGAGTCTGAACCAAGTGCATTTTTCAATAAATTATCAAATGCATCATGCAACAAATCATGCATATCATTATCATCATCTTGACATGATAATGGTGTTTCTACATGTTCCCTATTATTAACAATGACTTCAGATGATGTACCAATTTTGGATGAAGTAGTCACCACTGACTCTCCGTGAAAATACCAACAACATGTATAACCACTTATAATCCCATTACATATCAGGTGTTCACGGATGACGTCACTAGTCTTACAATAATAATGAACACAACAGTTACAAGGACATGATATATATCCATCACTCGATCCTCTCTCGAAGGAAAAGTTTAGAAACTGATCTACTCCATCTTGATATTCCTTACTAAATCTTGGTTTTGTCATCCAACTTTTATCCAATGCAGCTCTCAAAGCTTAAAGTAGACCAAACAAATAGAATAGTAAAAACTAATGTTACGCCTTTTCTCCTCGGCCTAATAATTTTAAAAAATATTTTATAAATGAATCTTCAGCTATCCAAATCATGTTATAATAAAGTAATGTAATTCTTCAAGCAAGTGAAATAATCATCCAGCAATATAAGAATGAAAAAACCTAAGCATTGAACAAACGTATCGAACACCCTAAAAGTACTCAACAAAAATGTTGAACACCCAAGATTCTAATTTCCTGCATCAATGGATTTAAGATAAGATGACAACACTACTGTACATCCCAATACTCACCAATATTCATCTTTCATCATGTAAAGAATCAACTTTCCAACCAAAAAAAAGATGAATGAAACCATAATCACAAGTTTAACCAAAAAATAGAAACCTATCAGTTTTTTGTTCATTTCTCATCTCCCTCGATCAATCTGAACCCGAGAACCCCTCAATTCCTTTTTCTCTTTTTCTTTTTCATTTGATAACAAATCTCAACAAAAAAAACTAAATTCAAAAGCCCATCATAGAAATTTAAAGCATAATAGAGAATTCGGGAGCTACAGTTGAGCCTACCTCTGTTGGGGTTGAGCTCGTTTATCGAAGTTCACGGAAGATGTGAGGACCACGGGCTGAGCTACGACGAAGAGGACATGGAAGATGAGGACCACGAGGTTGAGATAGAGCTCAAGCTATATCGACAAGGATGACCACCGTACGAGCCTGTCATCAAAGTTCGCTGCTGCGGGAAGAAGGGGAAGGCAGGACCACGAGCCTGCCGCAAGGGAAAATGGGGAAGAAGGTAGGGGAAATGGGGAAGAAGCTGTGCGGGTCTGTTAAAATTAATTTAGGGTTTCTCCATTGCTACGATTTTTGAAAATCATAGCAATAGATCATATCCTGAAGGTTCAGTTGAACCGTCGGTAAAAACGGCCGAGTTTCTCATCTAAATGTGATAGTTTGTCGATTCGTCACAACAAAAGGTCTAACAAGAACTTCTACCCCGACAGTTAACTTAAACCGACGCAATTTGTGTGTAAAAAAGGTTTATTCCTGACGAAATAATTATCCAGCAACATAAGAATGAAAAAACCTAAGAATTGAACAAACATATCGAACACCCTAAAAGTACTCAACAAACATGTTGAACACCCAATATTCTAATTTTCTACATCAATGGATTTACGATAAGATGACAACACTACTATACATCTCAATACTCATCAATATTCATCTTTCATTATGCAAAGAATCAAATTTCCAAAAAAAAAAAAAGGTGAATGAAACCATAATCACAAGCTTAACCAAAAAACAGAAACCTACCAATTTTTTGTTCATTTCTCAATCTCCCTTGATCAATTTGGACCCGAGAACCCCTCAATTCCTTTTTATCATTTTATTTTTCATTTGATAAGAAATCTCAACAAAACAAACTAAATTCAAAAGCCCATAACAACAATTTAAAGCATAACAGAAATTTAAAGCATAATAGAGAATTCGGGAGCTACGACTGAGCTACCTCTGTCGAGGTTGAGATCACTTGTCGAAGTTCAGGGAAGATGTAAGGACCACAGACTGAGCTATAGTGAGGAGGACATGGAAGATAAGGACCACGAGGTTGAGATTGAGCCTAAGCTACGCTGACAAGGATGACCACCGTACGAGCCTATCGTCGAAGTTCGCTGCTGCGGTAAGAAGGGGAAGGCAAGACCACAAGCCTGTCGCAAGGGAAAATGGGGAAGAAAGCAAGGGAAAATGGGGAAAATGGGAAAGAAGCTGTGCGGGTTTGTTAAAATTAATTTAGGGTTTTCTATTGCTACGATTTTTGAAAATCGTAGCAATAAATCATATCTCAATGGTTCAGTTGAACCGTCAGTAAAAACGGTCGAGTTTCTCATCCAAATGCGATGGTTTGTCGAACCGTCACAACAAAATGTCCAACAAGCACTTCTACCCCAACGCTTAACTTAAACCGTCGCAATTTGTGTGTAAAAAAAGTTTATTCCTGACGGTTTACTAAAACAGTCGGCATATCATAACCAATTCTGACAGTTTACAAAAAATCGTCAGAATAGATCCCACATTTGTGACGGTTAGGTAAACCGTCGCAATTATTTTTCATTTTAAACAATTAACAATGGTTAAACCATTGCCGTATAACCATAGCAATATTAGGTTTTTCTTGTAGTGTAACTTTTTACCCTTTAATTCTTGTATACATTGGAATTTTGTTTTTATTCAATAATATCTTTATCATTAATAATTTAGAACTATCCTAATATTGTAGATCAGCGAGGAAGTTTTAAATGAATAGATAGAGATACAACCCCTCAGTTCTATTGGTCTCTTGAGAATTAGGCACTATTGGATCTCTCAAGATGACCCCTGAGTTCTAAAAATGAACTTAAGTCCTTAGGAACAAAATGTCCTCGATGGATGTGAGTTCTCAAAAGGAAAATATAACCCCTGAGTTCTGAAAAAGAACTTAAGTGCAATGTCCTATATCAGATGTGAGTTCTCAAAAGGAAAATCAGGCCCTGAATGCTGAAAAAAGAACTTAAGTCCTTGGAAAATATAAGTCTTTGATGTATCATTTGGACACGTTATTGGATAATTTCACAGTCTTGGTTAGTGTCATTGTTTTTAAGATAAACAACTCATTTCATTACGAATGCTAAACTACAATATCAATAGGATCTAAACAAAACTATAACATTTAAATACAAATCAATTATTACAAATGTCAGATAAAGTCAATATATATCAACTTACGTATATTGAGGGAATTATGTGCATAATCAGTATCTAAAAGTATAGCTCAAACGACTCATTCCAAAGGTATCAGTTATTTATGAGTTACCAATTTTAGTTTAAAATAACTTTAAAAATCATGAAAAAATAAAATGTAGTATAAACATGACAGAAAAATCCAGACTTTAAAATCATGAGGGATCAAGTCTCCCTCTATCCCCAAAACCCTAAAAAAATCAAAAGATCCCATTTTTCGTTAAAGATTGAGAGACGAACTTTGATGAGACTTTTTGACGTACTCGAGTCTTCTGTATAAACTATACACGCGTGCCTATAATAGTGACGATGATCGATATGAATTAGACCATATTGTTGGGGTGGGAGAAGATTTTAAAAAATTCAGTACTCATTCTTAATATGCAACCACATGTCTTAAAATATAAATTTACTGATACTTGTTGGTAATATGTAGTGGACAATTGATGATCAATACATGCTGAGATCTCGAAACAAGGTCAACAAGGTGATTCACAAGAGCAGGTGGTGTAAAACCACCATATAGCCTTTTTAGCATTAAAAGCCTTAATGAAAACTTGAAGGTACGTTTGGTTGTCACTAGTAAAGGATCAGACAATAATATTTTAATACTGTTTGATGTTTCGATTGACATTCATCAATATTGCCGTTCTAGATAGTCTGATTATCAAATATGTTAATACCTTTTACTGATCACCGACAACTAGGTATCGAGAAAAATCACACTAAACCCTTATACCTCAACACATTGGTACAAGTCTTGGGAGCTACTCCTCTCTGTTCTTCTTTCTCTTTATTTCTCTTTTCCTTACTCGTCCTTCTTCTATTTCTCTCTTTTTCTCGGTAAATTATTTTTTCTTTCCTCTATCTCTTTCTCTCTTTCCCTTATCTTTCTCTCCTTCCTCTACTAGCTATTTTCCTCAATTTTGTGCTTAGATAGGGCTTTGAACTTATTCGAATCTTCTTTATAAAATACACGCGTGCCTATAATAGCGACAACGTTAGATATTAATTTATTCATTTGATGGGCTAGGACAATATTTTAAAAAATTCAGTACTCTGTTATAGTATGCTGCCACAGTCTTAACCACAGTCTTAAATATAAATTTGTTGATACTTGTTAAGAATATATGGGTAGACAACTGATAATTAACATATGTTGAGATCTCGAAACTAAGGTCAACAATGTGATTCAATTGAGTCGTTCTCGATGTCAAGGCATAAATCACGAGTACGATACGTGGCCACATTTTTTGAAAGAAAAATAAAGAAACGTGCATAGTACACATCAATATGCACTATGCTCATTGCACCTTTTAAATTATTTAATTATTTAATTGAGATTACAACAACGAAGAAGTAAGTAATTGCTTACAATATGTAAATTATCAATTGAACGTATCATAATAAAATAAATAAATAAACTAAATTGCGGTAGCTAGCTGCTGCGATATCACATTACTTGCGCTAGCTAGCTGCCGCCAACACATATTTAAAAAAAAAATTTATGTTGGTGCAACAGTAAAACGCCGCACAGTTTGTGCCAAAAAAGGTTAAAGTGGTCATTTTAACCCCATGTTTCGCCAGCCGCAAAACAAATTGGCCATCTTGCTAAGAATACTTATTTCGACCAGCCCAAAAAAGGTGAATTCTATCATTTTCCTTAAAAGAATTATTAATATGTTTGATCGTCTTGACTCAGTTTACATACTGTTATAAAGGAATATATAATTAAAATAATTTAATAATAGTAGTTAATCTTTATATTTTTTAAATGTATCATTATTTATTTATATTCTTCTGACGTAAATTTGATATTTTATTTTTTTAAAATCAATATCTCATAACAGTGTTATAGAAAATGTCGATTCTTGAATCCAACCAGATCACGTTTCAGTCCTAGTGGAACCAAATTCATCATGATATCAAATTTTAAGATTTTTTATCCCTTTCTACTATGTCCCGAAAGGCCTATCCCAAAAATCTATCTTGGGGTCGTACCATGAGAGTAAGATAGACACGTCAATTGCAATGAATTAGATAAAATATTAAGTTTTATAAAAATTAAATATTAGATATAATCAGTTGATTCACACAAGGAAACATACACAGACGGAGATTGGAAACTCGCAGAGTGTCAAAGAAAAGCTTCCGAACAAGATGAAGAAGGAGCTAGTCTCTCCGACTACCTAAAGAGGACAAAGACTCCCATCTCAACCCGTCAATATATCACACGAGAAAAAATCAGGTTTTTTTTTACTAAATTAGACTCTCACAGTAATCATTACGTAGAAATGAATTCTTATACTCATTTTTGTTTACCCTAGTTACTGACTCATCTTCAATTCAAGATCATTTTATGAAGTTACCAAAAACTCCATTCACGAATTCTAAACGACGACTTGAAAAAAAATGATGATTACACGAAACTTCACCATTTCGTGTACCTCACTTGCATTACCATCATTTCCCTCTTACTGTTATTATCACTCTCTCTCTCAAAGTCGCAACATCTCTCTCTTTACAAATCCTTGAGTCTCCGTCTCCCACAGTAAGGAAAAACAACAAGGTAAGTTTTCGGGTTCCTGAGTTTTTGTTCTAGATTTTGAGGTATTTTTTCTGGGTTTCTGAGAGGTTTTTTTTTTATTGATTTCTGCATTTTTTGTGGATGTCCAAATCACAACATGTTGTTTTCTTTGAGTTTCTAATAATTTTTTTTTCTGGGTTTTTGAGTGTTCTTTTTCTCCTAGATTTCTGAGTATTTTTTTTTCAGGTTTTCTGAGATTCTAGTCTTGGTGGGTGTCTGTTTTCTGAGTTACACGAGGGTTGTGTGAGCCTCGTGTAGGCTACATGAGGACTACGCTAGGGTCGCGTAAGCCTCGTGTAGGCTAATTGAGGACTACACGAGGGTCGTGTAAGCCTCGTGTATGCTACATGAGGACTACACGAGGGTCGTAAGCCTCATTATGCTACATGAGGAATACACCAGGATTGTGTACCCCTCGTGTAGTCTACACGATGACTACACGAGCATCGTGTACATATCCAAATTTTATGCTTACCTTGAATATTCTACAAGTTATGGTTTCATCAAAGATGCAACTAAGATACGTCCATGACGTTAACACAATTCCAAAAGCAAGGGTCACTGCAAAGTGCAATACCCACTGCATAGAGGTTATCAAGACCAAGCTGACAACTCTTCAACTCTCCCTATTTAGGGAGACATGCTTTGGCCATCTCCTTGATCTCCCAGCCCTGAGTTTTCAGCAACTGTCTGCCACTGGGTGTTGGCGAGGGAGATCGAATATGTCAATGACACTCCATCTGAGGAGGAAATATGGTTTCTTATCAACGAGAAACCACTGTGCTTCTCCAAGAATGTGTTCTCGTTGATGACCAGACTAAAGTTTGGTGAAGCCCGGGATGAGAAGAAGACTTGTGGCCCCAACAGATTCTATGATTTGCCCTTTCCCAAACCCCAATCAATAACCATGATTGATTTGGAGGAGAAGTTTAAAAACTCTGAATATAAGTCAAATTTTGAAGGGGTTAAGATGACTCTGATTTATTTGCTAGAGCATTTTGTGTTGGGGAAGGAGAACTGTACCCTAATTCAGAAAAGATGGTTGGGTTCGGTTGACGACTATGAAGCGTTCAACTAATATCCGTTGGGAATGCTCTCTTCTCCAAAACAATAATATCATTTTTAGTTGTGAAGAATACAAAAATGTTGTTTTTAGATATCTTATAGATACTAGAAAAAAACATAGAAATCCCCCCTTTGCTATTCATGGGTATTCACTCAATGGATATCCATTTGCTTTCCAGGTACAATATATTTAATTCTATGTAGTGATGTATTGAATTATTTATGTGCTAAATACTAATTACTCTCTTTTGTTTAAATAGGCATGTGCATTTGAAACTATCTCATTGGTTGGTAGTTTGTATGGTAACCAGGTTTTGACAAAGGTGCCAAAGATTCTAATGTGGTGTCTGACCACGATAGTACCGGTTGAGAATATTCAAAAAGAAATATTTTCGAAGGAGAATGTATGTTGGTGAATTATGCTGACAAGTTAATTTGTATTACTTTCACATATACTTTTTTTTATTTCTTGCAATTTTAGTTGACAGTTTTTTCCTTGGTCCTTACTGAGGAGGAAAAAGGAAAAAGCTTCTGGAGATGAGTGGTGGAGAGAAGGTATGTTCAAAATCATTTTCTACCATTCTTCTTCTTCAACACGGACCTCATTTAACGATCGTGTAGTCTATACGATGATTACACGAGGTCCGTGTAATCGATCTATAATCACCTTTTTCTGTTTTGTCTGCTTAATATTACATGTTTGTTTTAGTATATGTCTTCTCTGTCACCCTTTCTAGTAGAAGATGAGGCTAATGAGGAGGAGGAGGTCATTGAAAATGAAGAGGAGAATAAAAAGAGGAAGAGGTCCAAAGAGGCCATTGAAAAAATATAGGACAAGAAGGTTCTGTCTAAGAAGTTCAGTGGACATCAAGATTGGGTGAGGAAATGTCTGATTGGAATGGACTAAAAGATCACTTCAATGGACGAGAAGATTCTGTCCATGCAATTAGACATTTTCTTTGCGATTTCCCAAAATAAAATTTTGGTGGATCATCTGCTAACATCGAGGCCAGATGATTAGTCATTCTGTCCTCGATCTTCCATGATGATGGCTAGCGACGGGGAGGAGATGGTGATTGGGAAGGAAGTGAAAAAAAATGAAGAAGGAGAGAAGGATGAAAAGAAGAAGATATGGTAGAGAATGAAGAATAAGAGGAGGAGATGGTAGAGAAGGAAGAAGAAAAAGAGGAGGAGATGGAAGAAAAACAAGAAAAAGAAGAAAGGGAAGAAGAGAAGGTTGAATAAAATGAAGAAGATAAGGAAGGTAATGAGGAGGAGGAAGGTGAAAAGAAGGAAGATGAAGAAAAATAAAAAGGAAAAGAGACAGAGAAAAAGAAATGGAAGAGAAAACAGAAAAAGAAGAACAAACATAAGAAAAAATAGAAGAAGAAGAAGCAAAAGAAGAAGAAACAAAAGAAGAAGAAGAAAAACAAAAGCAGCAGAAGAAGAAGAAGAAACAAAAAAGAAGAACAAAATGTTGCATCAATAATATCTGCACAGTTCGGTCAATGGAGTAGTTCAATGATGGAGAAGAAGAAAAGCTCGTCTACCTTGGTGAACTTGGTAAGAGAAAGAAAAAAAGATCTCGGGTCCTAGAGTCACCTAATTGGAAATCGAAAAGGTTGAAAAGAAGAAGCAGCTAAGGAAAAATAGATGATGAGAATATCGTTGCCAAAACGGACTTCAAACCTTTTTAAGTATATGGTGATGTATCTTCTAAGGATGAAGCCTATTTTAAAGCCTGGTTCACTTCCCCAAGGGCAAAGTAAGTTCTGTAGTTTTCTTGTACACTTCTTCTTCTCATGATGACTACACTAACACCGTGTACACTACACGATGGTTACACTGACCTCGTGTAGCCATCATATAGTATACAAAACTGGCCTAGTGTAACCATCGTGTAGGTTACACGATGGTTTCACTGACCTTATGTAGTATACATGATGGCTACACTTACCTCGTGTTATCTTCATGTAGTATTCTATATAGTTACACTAACATCGTGTATACCACACGATGGTTACACTAACCTCGTGTAGCCATCTTGTAGTATACACGATGGTTACACTAACATCGTGTAACCACCGTGTAATAAACCAGTCGTGTACCTAATTTTGATCTATAATTACGTTGTACATGAACGAGAAAGTAGACGTTGGATTT
The DNA here is from genome assembly GCA_003255025.1 of Datisca glomerata. NCBI lineage: Eukaryota > Viridiplantae > Streptophyta > Magnoliopsida > Cucurbitales > Datiscaceae > Datisca > Datisca glomerata. Next base: position 1,087,496 of record QANY01002371.1, read on the forward strand.
TACACCGTTGACCTTACCTGGTTCAAAAAACTAGTTTCTTCACCTTATCAATGGCTTGAGTTAGATGTAATAAGTTATTTATAATCTTTTTTAATGTGGTATTTAAAATAATTATAAATATCTTAACTAAGCTTTATTACATTGCAGCATGTCAATACATACCTGGAGCTCATGAGGATGGATTTACAAGAATACAATCCTAATATGAGAATCAATGTTGGTGATTTGATTCTGTAAGTAAGTAAGATTTGTTTTTGAACTTAATGAACTGTACACAATAGTTTACACGAGTCCTTCACGGGCCTCGTGTAGATTTCGTGTAGACTACACAAGGCCTTCACGGACCTCGTGTAGACTTCTTATATTCTACACGAGGCCTTCACGAGCCTCGTGTAGACTTCGTGTAGTCTTCATGACCATTTTTATTGACGTTGAGAATCTAAGTTTTTTTCTCGTGACATTACAGGGGAACCTGTCTGGCTTAATGATAGAGTTTGAGCAAGATCTCACAGGCTGGGATGTTGACGTTGATGATCAACTCTAGTACCTGGTCCTCGGCTTATAGATGAATTTTGAAAGGAGCTGGGAACAGTCAAATATATCTTTCCAATGAATGTGAACCGCAGTCATTGGATTGCGGTTGAGCATGATTTGATTGGCCATCGTATTCATGTTTATAACATCATGAACACACCATATCAACGCTACTTGTATATTGAAATAATGAAACCCTTCATGAAGATTGTCCCTCAGCTAGCTCAAATGATGAATATTTATGAGAGAAGATAGGAGGTTAAACCCAAAGATGAGTCAAAATAAGAGATCATAAAGTGTCCAAAACAAGACAATGGGTAAGTGAAATATACATTTTTTGAAAGTCCATTAAAAATGTCATACATATTATTTAATTGTATTTTTACATTTCATATGTTTTGCAGGTTCGATTGTGGGGTATTTACCCTTAAAGTTTGTCGAAGCCCTCGCATATGGGTAGAACCTCCAAGAAATAACTCAACAACAAATGCCATAATATCGAAGATGAATTATAATTGAGTTATTTGCACGCGGCAATGTTGTACCGAAATAATATGGATATATTTTACAGATTTTTATTTTATTAAATTGTGAATTATGGATTATGAGTTTTTTTTGTTACTATATGTTTAGTGCAGGCTTCATGTAGCCTACATGATGATTTTACGGTAATTTTGTAGTCATCGTGTAAACTACACGAGAACTTCACGGGAATCATGTACTCTTCATGTAGCCTAACACAATGACTTCATGGGCATCATGTAGATACACGAGAACTTAACGAAAATCATGTATGATTCATGCAGGTTACACGAGAACTTCATGGGAATCATGTAGGATTCATGCAAGCTACACGATGACATCACAGGCATCGTGTAGACTACATAAGAACCTCACGGGAATTGTGTAGGATTCATGTATGCTACACGATGACTTCACGAGCATCGTGTAGTCATCATGTAGACTACACAAGAACTTCACGAGAATCATGTAAAATTCATGTAGGCTATATGATAATTTCACAAGCATCGTGTAGGCTTCATGTAGGATTCAAGCAGACTAACTAAACTTTATGACATTACTAAATAACAAAAACAGGTATATTTCTATGTTAATATTTACTTTAAGTCTACAAATGTCATTATTAATATTTAAGTGGCTTGGTCATCCTGTTGAGATAGATGAATTAGATTTCTGCACGTTTGTCGATTGTGGCCAATTTTCCCACAACGTTTGCACTTCCTTTTATTATTTCATCAACTCTAGATGGAATTCTCTCTATCCTTGGTCTTCCACTTTGCCGCCTAATTATAGGTGGCAATACCACTTTTTCATGAACTTCAAGGCTGATGATCCAATTTGCTTGATCCTCGAGAGGATGTATTATTTATGTATACGCATCAATTAGAGTCTCATATTTATAGAACCTCGAATACATACTGTATGCAAAAATATTGCACTGCCGACATGCAGCCAACGCATGTATGCATGGAATTTGATCAAGACCAAATTCTCTGCACGTACAAGTCTTAAGATGCAAGTTTAACACTACTTCCCTACCTCTACCAACAAAATGAAACTTGTGGATGTCAGAAGGAAATAATAATAGTGTACGTGATGCAAGAAGCTTCTTATTAAGCTCAGTCTCAACCCAATCTGTCATCTGCGAGGTGATTTGACAGGCAGCCGTCCGTCGTACATAGAACTACCGTTGTAACATGTCACAAATATGTTCTATAAGGCATGTAATGGGAAGCTTTCTAACATCCTTCAAAATCCCATCTAAACATTCTGTGATGTTTGTAGTCATTATATTGTATCGTCTTCCATCAAAACGGGAACGTGCCCACCTCTTAACTCCACCAACTGAAACATATTGTGAGAGGATCAAATTTTGATCATTTGTAAAATGAATCATCAGATGAAAAAATTTTGATTAACGACATACCTTTGCTTCTTTAAAAAATAATGCAACCGCATCTTTTTTTTTTTATAAATTGATTTTATATTTTGACCCATATGAAAGATGCAAGCTTCATGAAGCGCATTGGGGAAAGACAACCTATACAACATTTAGTATACTTGTATGCCTGTCGAATATAAACACTAAGTCTTCGGATCACCGATTACATCGTGAAATTTACGGAAGAACTATTCCCATGAATCCTTATTTTCTGAATCTGCAATTCCAAATGCAATGGGATATACTTGGTTGTTCCCATCCTTTGCTATTGCAATAAACAATACCCCTTTGTATTAGGATTTTAAGGCGGTTGTGTCAACAACAATTACATGTTGTATACAGCTGAAAAATCCACGAACAGAGGGTCCAAGAGCCATGAAAAAAAATTTAAAATGATCCCGCTCATTGGTCTCTATGTGTGTTGTTGTCCCTAGAAAATATTTAATATTTTTTATAAAAATCGGCAGAGTACATAGTGTACAGGATGCGTACACGAGATTCGTGTAACATAGTGTAGACTACATGATGACTACACGATGTCTGTGTAATCATCATGTAGACTACATGATAACTACACGAGGTCCGTCTAACAATCATGTAAACTACACGATGATTACATGAGGTCCGTGTAACCATTGTGTAGACTACTTGATGACTACATATGGTCTGTGCAACCATTATGTAGACTACACGATGGCTACACGAGGCTCGTGTAGACATTATGATGGAAAAATATAAAAATAAGTACCTGAATATTTTTATTCTAACATGTGACAATATGCTGGGGTATCCTATAGTTGTCTTCAGGAGACCCTCAATCTAATTCCAATGCATATTCCCTATTTCTCCATGACTTATAGTAACCTATGTTGACATCAAAATCTAGCCGAACATCTTCAATTATGTATTTTGGCCTATATATACGTCTAGCACCTGTGTATTTGGACTGTATGGAATGACCAATCAATAAATATGTAGCCTGATGGTGTTCATGTCCAAATACTTCAAATGTGCATGTATGTGTATTGATGAACTTTGCAACTTTAAAGTATGAACAATTTTTCAATTTCATGTCCCGTAACCTCCATTGGCATATTTTATCAACACATACAAGTACCAATATTAACTGTTTTGACTTGAAGATCTGAAACTCAAAATTTCTCCGGATGACCATCATACGAGCAACCTTAAGCAGCTCGGCTTTATCATTGTAAAAATCATCCATATTTATTATGTCTGATACAAGCTGATTCAAATCAGACCTTTACTCATTGAACCCGAGACGTTGTTCATTCAAGTCAGGTTGTGATGGTAATGGACAAGTGGTCTCGGGCTCAAGACCAGTATTCAAGTCTGGAATCGTTATATATGGTCGTCTCCACTGATGGCTTCATCATGGTCATCTCCACGGATTGAATCATCATACGCCCCTGATCAAAATCATTATCATCATCTCCATCAACATCAACATCCTCATCCTCGAAAACATTATAATCGTCATGACGAAAAACATTATCATCATGATAGTTCCTTTCAAAAGGATCAAAACTCTCAACGTGAAGAATGCTTAGTTGTTGTGACATTTATGTTTCAGGAACCCAACTTTGATAAAATCCTGTTTTAGGAACCCGAGGTTTTGTGACAATTTGGTTTGAGGAACCGAGCTTTGAGATGGAAAAAATTTAGGCTTGGTACTTACAAATAGTGGGCTTCTAAGTGATTATGATCGGTTCTCCTTAACAAAGAACTGTAGATCTCTATCCTTTAAAATTTCAACAAGAGTGCAGGGGACATGGCTTCTACAAAGAAATTTGATGGACGTGTCATACTTTGAGGGGTCTATTTGGAGTTCTTCATGCAATATACCCAACAGCTTGTGGTAAGTGCAGTCAGTAGATATCTTTAATAATTTGGTATCTCTCCACTAAAAGACCATGTTGTACTATTTTTCACCCAATCTTCGTCATAGATTACAAAAATTCAAACTTTAGACTTATCTATATATACATCAATGAAGGAAGTCAGTACAAGAAGAATACATAATGAAATGGAATATTACACGATGATTGTGTAGCCATCGTGAGTGTACACGAAGCTTTCACGAGCATCGTATAGTGTGCACAAGACCTCGTGTAGTCATCGTGTAGTGTACACTAGACGATGATCGTGTAGACCTCGTGTACTGTAATAAGCCCTACACAATGACTACTTGATGATCGTGTAGTGTGATCATTTAGTGTACACGAGTGTACTACACAATGGTTGTGTAGTGTAATCGTTTAATGTACACGAGGACTACACGATGATCGAGCGGTGCCATCGTGTAGTGTACATGAGGAGTGCACGATCATCATGTGGTCATCATGTACACCACACGATGATACTACATGATGATCGTGTAGTTCTCGATTAGTGTAATAGATGTTACACGATGCTCATGAACTACTAAAAAAGTTCCTGATGCACTACACGATGATTGTGTAGCGTACACGAGGTCTACACGGGGCTCGTGTACCCTGTGTGTAGTCTACATGATGACTACATGATGCTCGTGTAGTACTCGTGTAGACCTCATTTTACACTACACCATCATCTTGTAGTGATCCTGTACAATAAATGAACTTCAAACAACGTTTCAGAAAGAAGAAAAGAAATAAATATTCTCAATAAACTCATGAAAATGAAAAACTCATGAAAAGAAGGAAAAAGACAAGTAAATATTTCTAGAAAGAAGAAAACAAAACTTATACCTGCTCCAGAGAGAAGAACTAGTAATCCTTTGCTATTGCTGGAAGAAGAAAGAAGACGAAGAGGAAAACGAAGAAGATGTCAAAAAATGAAAAATGAAGAAGGAGAAATGTGGTGGGTAGGGAGGTTTTGAATGTTAAGTGAATAAACCATGATATTTGATTGGATACATTGTAAAAAGAGCAATGGGGAAAAAGTGAAAAAGTGAAAGAAAAGTAGGTCAGGGTCAGGGTAAGCAAAAATTAGTGTAAGAAAATATATTAGATCTGGCCAGTTAAAATATTCTCCATTACAAGAAAATGTAAAATTTGTTTCTCTCTTCTCGATACATTTATCTAAATATGTCTGATCGTTGTATGTTTTTATACTAAATATGATTAAATATTAATTTTTGAAATTATTTTATATTTCGAACACGAAGCGTTCGTGGTTCATTGATTTTCTTCAATTTTTAAAACTCGATCCAACAGTTGGTATCAGAGCCTTGGGTTCTTGATTATACATATATAGTGATTAAATGTATTTATGGATGGATATTGGAATAAATTTTTGTATGGTAGATTCAAAACATGTTTGAATGTGTTTTATGAATGGATTGGCTTTATTTTAGGTCTTTATTTTCAATTTTAGAATTGATGTACGCTGAAATTGAAGCATAAGATTTGATGAAATTTAATTTTTGCAAAAACGTTGTATCTTTAAATTCCATGTAAGTTCGTCGTCGCAAGAAAAGTCACCGTTCATCGCCGCCATCACCGTCATTCGCTGCCGCCTCACCATCGTTTGCTGCCCACACGTTGGTACACGCCAGTGCTTGCCCTTGCCGCTCGCTATCGTAGGTTTCCTAATTATGGTTTAGGAAACCTTGAGATTTTGGAAACTTTTCGGTTTAGGAAACCTTGGGGTTTAAGAAACCTCGGGATTTTGGAAACTTGTGTTTAGGAAACCTTAGGGTTTTGAAAACCCGTGTGCATAGAGACCATGTTGGGCCTAGAGCCCGCGTGGACCAACCAAACCTATTGAGGTGTTGGACTGAGCAAGGGTTGCTAGGCCCAAATAATAAGCAAGGATTTAGAATTGGTAAATTTTGCATTATAGACAAGATTATGAGGGAAGTTTTAAGCAATAGCAGGTTTTCTAGATCTATAGGTAAATAACAACTTTCCTAAATAGTTAATCATTTTGGATAAAAATACCTTTCGTCCATATAAAGTAGCAAGCCTATTAATTCAGGTAAATCAACTGACTATGATTGGTATACCCTATAATTAAGGAAACAAAAATATGTATTATTATGAAATCATCCTAAATATACTATAAAATCTGAAAAGTGTGAAAAATTCACAAATTAGGCCTCCCCTAAACTGCATGATTTTAAATCCCTCAACTGCCATAATTAATAGACTACTGATATACTTAAAAATTAATATCTATAATTAATTGATAATAAATAGAAATTAAACTTTCCATAACAACTTAAATTTTCAAAAATTAAACAATCTGGCCCCTCCCTCAACCGCTCGATAAACTAATCTCAACATCCTCTATTAAATGAAACTAATTCAATTTTAAAATCTACCAATGACATTTCAGGAAAAAAAATTAAAAAGTAAAAACCTAAATTACAGTTAAGGTAACTACCCTAACGAGGATAAAAAATATGTCAATCAAACACAATAAAAAACTAAAAAATAAAACAAAATCAAGAAAAACTTTCATAGGTGCAAACCATTTCCGAAAACTCTCCATCCTCCCGAGACCTACACTGATTTCGGCAAACCTCGATTGAGAAAAGATGATTTACCTTTACCGTCAATGGAGTTTTTCTCTCATCAACGGAGTTATCTCTTGTCAATGGAGTTATTCCTCGTCAATGAAGTTACCTTTTGCCGTCAATGGTTCTATATCAGGTGGGCAAATGGAGGTTTGTCGACGTTAATGACGGTCAATCAGTGATGAATGTTGATGAAAGTTATCAATCAGTGATGAATGTTGATGAATGGCTTCAGTTCAAAATAAGGATGAAGGTGGAGTATTTCAAATGTTTGATAAACACAATAATCAATTCTGGAATGAAAGAGAGTAATTTTTTAAACAAAACTATACTTTCGGAATAGATTATCAATCGATAGTAGGCTTTAATAATCGAAATTTTGGAATATATTAATTAAAATAAAAGATAATGCAATCTTATTAATTATCATGGCCTCACAAAATCAAACATAATAATTTACATGTGAGGGGCAAAATTTCAAAAAAAAATCATCAAACTGAAAATTGTTGATGTGGCGATTAAAAAACTGCTATTTACCTAAATAGTTGAAAATCCTACAATTCATTAACTCATGTTTCTAAACCTGTCCGTATGGTGCAATTTCTTTTTAGAATTTGTATTTAATTCAATAATTTTTCAACCCTGGTTAATTGTAATTTATTTTATAAATTGTTTTTAAATTAATCAATTGATTAATTTACTTGATAATTCATTGATTGAAGTAAAAATTGTTAGAAAACTAAATTTTAAATTTAAATTTAAATTTTGAGAATTGGACTGGACCTTAGTAAAGAGTTACTAAGAGGTGAGACTTTCAGATGGAGAATGAGACAATTACAAACGTCATGAATAATAATATTTAAATTATTATAATTTATTTATTATTCTTTTATGGGTTGTAATTAGAAATGAGGCATAGATATGTTAATTTTAAATGTATGATTTATTATTAATCTCGTATCATCATATAACATGCTATATAGAAAAATAAGGATATGCCAATATCAAAATGTCATGTGACGTGTACATGCATCATTGTAGTTTAAATTTATAATGGGTTATAATTTAAATACAATATGAATTTTATAAAAGTTATAATTTTTAAATTATGATTTATATTTTATAAAAGTTTATAATTTCCAAAACTTGTTTTTTCAAATTTATAAAGAGTTATGTTTTTTGAAAAAGCAAAGAAAATTTCATTTTTCTAAAAATTAAGCGGGAGGGTCGTTTGCGTTGAAACGTTACCAAGGTTCCCAACGCAAACTTAGTCGTGGCACGAGCAACGGTTTAGAGCCGTCCTAGCAGTCCTCTCTTCAGTGACAGAAACTTGAGAATCTTGTCTCTTTGAGTCATTGAGTTGCTTGAGAAGCTAAAGCTTGTAAAAGAAGTGGTTAGGCAGGACCATTCGTAGACGGCCTGTTAATTCATAACAACCTTTAAAGTCGATACATTGGTTAAACACTTAAACTGAATCACATTGGAATATCTCATAGAAGCTAGTCAATAGGGCCAAGGTGACCAAAACTATTGGTGATTGGTTAAGCTAGATGTAGTGACATCTTGAGAAGCGTTAACCAAATGAGAAGAGTCTCGATGCGATAGGTTGTAGCTTGGGAGTTGTTGGTAGATCAGACAGGCTATTGTTGTAAATCATAACATCATAAAAGAAATATTTTTTATTAGTTTTTTTAATATTTAAGTATTTGCATCGTACATCATACTTTCCTAAATGATAAAGTAATTATTTACACCGCTTTATTTATTCTTTTCAGTAATCATCTCATTATCCCCACTCTTAACTATCTTAAATGTGAACAAACTTAATGGTGAAAATTATGTGGATTGAAAACGTAATGTTGATATCGTATTGACGGTAGAAAAGTAGAAGTTCGTGCTCATCACCCCTTGACTCCTTGAGCCTATTGCTAAATAGACTCAAGATGGAAAAAGATGCTTATGTTTCTTGGCTGAGTTCTGATGAGATTGTCAGGTGTTACATCTTGGCATCTGTTAGTAATGTGTTGCAACAACAACATCAGAACATGGAAACCGCCCCTGATATGATATTGCACATCACTTAAATGTTCAGGGATTAAGGTCGTCAAGCTAAACAGGCTGTTGTGCGAAACTTCGTGAGTTGCTAAATGAAACCTGATACTTCTTTTAGAGAACACATGATATTGATTATAAGTTATCTGAATGAGATGTATATCATGGGTGCTCAGATAGATGGCGAGACTGAAGTTGATATGATCCTAGAGACCCTACCAGACACTTTTGAGAACTTTAAACTTAATTATTCGATGAATAAATTATACTATACTTCGGAGCTTATAAAAGAGTTACAAGCTGCCGAGACACTATATATAAAGGGAAAAAGGAAGAATGGAGAGGAAAACTTTACTGAAAGTAAGCCTTCCACCTCTGGTGCCAAAATGAAACATAAGAGAGGTTTGAAGAAAGCTAAGAAGCAAAACTCTTAAATTGTCATTTGAGAACAATTATTTTATTTTATGAGACCAGTTTTGGGAAAAACCTTATTTCAGTAGCTAGTTTAATTGAGCAAGGATTCACTTTGAATTTTATTGATAAAATATTAGTATTTTTAGAAATGATTGCTTAATTACTATTGCCCGGTTGATAAATAACTTTTTCGATGTAAAACTAAAAGTTTCAATGATATATGACACTAAAGTAAATACTGATTTATAAAAGGATTGTAAAATGTTGAAGTCTGACTCAATCGAACTAACATACTTGTGGCACTTGCGTCTTGGTCATATTAGCCTAGACATGATTAAAAGACTTGCAAATGATGGTTCATTACAAACTTTAAGTGTGTGATCACAACCCACATGCGAATCCTGTATAGAATACAAAATGACCAAGAGACATTTTTCAACAAAGGGTGAAAGAGCCACTTAATGCCTCGAACTCGTACATAGTGATGTTTTTGGGCCATTGAATGTCCAAGCAAGAGAAAGTTATGAGTATTTTGTAACCTTCATAGATGACTACTCATGTATTGGACATGTTTATCTAATGATTCAAAAGTCTGAGACCTTTGAAAAGTTCAAAGAGTAGAATGCTATGATTAAGAAGCAATTAAAGAAACGAATCAAAACACTACGATCCGATCGTGGTGGAGAGTACTTCCTATGAAAGTTCAAAGACTTTCTTAAGGAAGAAATTATTCTTTCTCAGCTTACAACACTTGGTTCTCTAGAATGGAATGGTATGCCAGAGAGAACGAATCAAACTCTGATGGATATAGTTAGATCCATGATGAGTTAATCATCACTCCCATATTTTTTCTAGGGATATGCCTTGGAAACAACAACATATATTTTGAATCAAATACCCTAAACGATGGTGCCTAGTCCGTCATATGAAAGATAAAGTGGATGAAAGCCGTCCATAAGCCACCTTAGGATATGGGGATGCTCGGCACACGTACTAAGATTGAAGACAGGAAAGTTGGCCAGCCAAACATAATTATGCATGCTTGTAGGTTATCCCAAGGGAATGAAGGGATATGTTATTTATAGCCTAACCGACAAGAAAGCATTCGTGAGCATGTATGTGCATTTTATTGATGATAACTATATAAGAAATGTGAAGCCGAGAAGCACATTCATGTTAGAGGAATTATTGAGTGGCAGGGCACCGACTCCCCAATCAAGAACAGTTCCTGATTAGACAATGGAAGAACCATAGCAGGAGCTAGAGCCTATGTTGTCTCGATATAGTGGGAGGGTTATGAGACAACCTGACATTTACATCTCTTATGGAGATGCCTTAACAGCAGTCTTAGATAAGGATCATGATGAACCTATCTCATACTCACATGCCGTGGCTGGTCCTAAAGCAAACTTATGGCAAGAAGCCATGAATATCGATATACAATCTGTGTACTCGAATGAAGTCTGGAAGCTTGTAGATCCTCTTGAAGGGGTAAAACCTGTAGGGTGTAAATGGATTTATAAGAAAAATAGAGATCCGGATGGCAATGTGGAGACATTCAAAGCTATGCTAGTAGCCAAGGGCTTCACCTAAAAGGAAGGTATTGACTACGAGATACCTTCTCATCGGTGGTCATGCTTAAGTCCATAATGATCCTCCTGTTCATTACTGCTGCCATCGATTATGAAATCTGATTATTTCTAATTATTGGATAATTTATAAATAAATAAAATAAAATAATTAATTGATAGGGATTATTTTTAATTTGTCAATTATGATTGATGAATTTGGACACAATCTTGGCTCTAGGGGAGATGTAAAAATCAAAGATTACAGTGCAAGAGAGGTAAATTTCAATTTTATCATATAAGGGTATATGGTTAAATTTCATAATTAATATAAAGAGTTGCAAACATAACCCTAAGATAATTTAAGCTAAGTGTTAGATAGAGTAGAAAAGAGTTTCTCTCCCCCCTTCCTACAGTTGCCACTGAAAAGCAAGAGAAATAAGAGAGAATAGTTTTTTTCCTCAGTTGTTTAGAGAGCCCACACTCTATTCCTGACAATATCCTTGCGAGACATACTTTTTAATCCTACGAGTGGTTGTTGGTGTGAAGTTCGATTGAAGTTCTGTAAATCTCAAGAATGAGGAACATGAGACAATTAATTGGATCCTGCTAATTCAGAAATTTTCCATTACACGAAAAGGTAAAAATTATTTCTATCTCTTCTCGATATGCTTAACTAAATATGTATGATCGTTGTGTGATTTTATATTTAATATGATTAAATATTTTTTTTAAAATTTTTGATATTCCGCCCATGAACCTTTCGTGGTTCATTAATTTTTTTTAATTTTTAAAACCTGATGCGACTATTGATATAAGAGCCTTGGGTTCTTGATTGTGCATATTTAGTGATTAAATGTATGTATGGATGGATATTGTGATATTGACATATATTTTTCTTTGGTTGATTGAAAACATATTTGAATGAGTTTTATTAATGGAGCTCAACCGATCGGATGTAGGTGTTTATTTATAATTTTAGAATGATGTACGCTGAAATTGAGGCATAAGATTTGATATAATTTAATTTTTGTAAAAGTTGTATCTTTAAATTCCATGGAAATTTGTCGTCACAAGAAAAGTCACCGTTCATCGCTGCCATTCACCGCCGCCACCGTCATTTGTCACTGCACCGAGCCGTCACTTGCTGTCGAACGCCGTAGGTTTCGTAATTATGATTTATGAAACCTTGAGGTTTTGGAAGCTCTTGGGTTTAGGAAATCTGGGGGTTTGGAAACTTTTGTGTTTAGGAAAGCTTGGGATTTTGGAAACTTTTAGGTTTAGGAAACCTTAGGGTTTTGGAAACTCTAGTGTGCAGAAGGCCATTTAGGACATTAGGCTAGCATGAACCCACCAAGCCTATTGAGGTGTTGGACTAAGCAAGGATTTCTTGGCCCAAATAGTTTTTAGGAATTTGGGATTTGATTCCAAATCCAATCGAACCCCTAAATTAGAATTTTTAAAACTAATAAATTAGAATTTATTTTATAAATTATTTTTAAAAATAAATCAATTGATTAATTTACTTTGTAATATATTTATCAAAGTAAAAATTGTTGAAAAATTAAATTTTAAATTGAAATTTGAATTTTGAGACTGGGATGTGACCATAGTAAATAGTTATTAAAAGGTGAGACTTCATGAAAGAGAATGAGATAATTACAGACGCTCTGAAAACTAGTATTTATATTATTGTAATTTATTTATTATTCTTCTTATGTGTTATAATTAGAAATGAGCCATAGAGAGGTTAATTTTGAATAGATGATTTATTATTAATCTCGTATCATCATATAACATGCCATATAGAAATAAGGATATGCCAATATCAAAATGTCATGTAGCATGTATGTGCAACATTGTTGTTTAAATTTACAATGGATTATAGTTTCAGTACAATGTAAAATTTTATAAAAGTTATCATTTTTAAATTGTGATTTAAATTTTATAAAAGTTTATAATTCTAAAAAATGTTCTTACAAATTTATAAATAGTTATGTCTTTTGAAAAAGCAAAAAAAGAATCATTTTTTCCAAAAACTAAGTGGGAGGGTTGTTTACGTTGAAACGTTCTCATTGTCGCAAACATAAACTTGATCGTGTCACGAAGAATGGTTTAGAGCCTTTCTAGCGGTCCTCTCTTCAGTGGGAGAAGCTTGGGAATTGTGCACTTTGAGTCATCGAGTTGCTTGAGAAGTTAAAGCATGTAAAGGAATTGGTGAGGCAAGACCGTTCCTTGATGGATTGTTAGTTCATAATAACCTTTAAAGTCAATGCGTTCGTTAAACACTTAGACCGAAGAACATTGGAATCTCTCATAGGAGCTAGCCAATGGGGCTAAGGTGATCACAACCATTGGTGATTGGTTCAGCTAGATGTAGTGACATCTTAAGAAGCGTTAACCAAACAAAAAAAAAGTCTCGATGTGATATGAGGTAGCTTAGGCGTTATCCTTAGATGAGAAAAGATATCGTTGTTGATCGTAATATCATGGAAGAAATATATTTTTTTATCATATTTTTTTAAAATATTTAAGTATTTGCATTATGTATCATACTTTCCTAAATGATTGAGTATTTATTTACAATGCTTTATTTATTCTTTTCAGTAAACATGTCATTATCCCCACTCTCAATAATCTTAAATATGAATAAATTTACTCGTGAAAATTATCCCCACTCTCAATAATCTTAAATATCATGCTCACCACCCTTGTCCCCTTGATCCTATTGTCGAATTGACTCAAGAGGAAAATGATACTTATGCTTCTTGGCTGCATTCTGATGAGATCGCAAAGTGTTACATCTTGGCATCTGTTAGCAATGTGCTGCATCAACATCATCATAACATGGAAACCGCCGCTCGTATGATGTTAAACATCACCGAAATATTTGGGGATTATGGTCGTCAAGCCAAACAAGCTGTTTTGCAAAACTTCATGAACTGTCGGATGAAACCTGGAACTCCTTTCAGAGAACACATGATGATGATAATAAGTTATGTGAATGAGATGGAGATCATGGGTGTTGAGGTAGATGGCGTGCGTCAAGTTGATATGATCATTGAGACCCTGCCTGACACTTTTGAAAACTTCAAACTTAATTATTCAATGAATAAGTTGAGGTCACTTCTGAAGTTTATAAAGGAGTTGTAAGATGTTAAAACCCTGTTTCTGAAGGGTAAGAGGAAGAATGAAGGGGTAAATTTTACAGAAACTAAACCTTCTACCTCTGGCGTAAAAAAAACACAAGAGAGGTCCAAAGAAATCTAAGAAGCAGAACTCGAAAGCTGCAAAAGGAAAGGGCATTACAAAAGTGGACAAGTCAAAAAAGTAGTGTCATCATTGTGGAGTCGTTGGCCATTGGAAATGCAACTGCCTGGATTATCTCAAAGAGTTGAAATCTGAAGGAATGGTACTTATTACTAACGCCTGCTATATGGCCGATTCTACTTTTTTGTGAATTGTAGACTCTGCAGCTACTAACCATATATGTTGTTCCCTACAGGGGTTCAAGAAAACTAGAAGGCTTGATGATGGCGAGTTCATCTTCGGTGGAGAAATGGAGCATTAGTATTGGCTGTATCAGTTGAAACTATTAAATCATATCTCGATAACTGTTTTATGGTTTTAAAAGATATTTATTACATCCCAGTGTTTTGGAAGAACCTTATTTTAGTAGCTAGTTTGATGGAGCAAGAATTTTCTTTAAATTTCATTGATAATGATACTGATGTTTTTAGAAATAATTGCTTGATCACTATTGCACGCTTGATAAATAACATATTCTATGTAAAACCAATAGTTCCAATGATATGTGACACTGAAGTAAATACTGATTTACAAAAGGATAATAAAATGTTAAAGTCTGACTCAATAGATCTAACCTACTTGTGGTATTTACGTCTTGGCCATATAAGCCTAGACAAGATTAAAAGACTTACAAACGATGATCCATTATAAACTTTAAGTGTGAGATCACTACTCACATGTGAATCTTGCATAAAAGGTAAAATGACCAAGAGACCATTTTCAGCGAATGGTGAAAGAGCCACTCACTACCTCAAACTCGTACATAGTGATGTATGTGGGTCATTGAATATCTAAGCAATAGGAGGTTACGAAAATTTTGTAAACTTCACTAATGACTATTCGCATTTTGGACATGTTTATCTAATGCGCCAAAGGTATGAAAAATTGAGTATGATTGTATATGTGATAACATCTACTATACTAGGAATATCAGTGAACCCGATTATTGAAATTACTCAAGCTACTTTTTTTTTAGTTTAGCTTCTTGAATCTATTTCTTAGTTCAAGATCCCTCTTATTAACTGGAATCAATAGTAGATATGTTCTGCCCAAATGGGAATGGGCTAAGGTTATGAACTTATGATCTATAATCTGATGATCGAGTCGATTCCATGATTATAAGTTCATTTCATACCGGATTAGTCGGAATAGGGATAGATTATATACATTCTAACTATCAGAAGGGGTCATCCGAGCAAATTTAAATAGATACTATGTTTACATATGGATCCCTACGTCCTTACATTCCATTTAGGATTAAGAATAGGCGTAATCAGACCTGATTTTTACATATCTCTCATTATTTGTGATCCTATTCATCTCTTTGGGCTTCTATTGAATCGATAAATAGGTTTGATTCTCCAAGAAATAGGTTTGATTGTCCATATTTAAAAAGTTATAAGAGTACAAGGCAATGGTTAAAAAGCAATTAGAGAAATAAATCAAAACATTACAATTCGATAGTGGTGGAGAGGACTTGCTAGAAGAGTTCAAAGACTTTCTTAAGGAATAAGGTATTCTTTCTCAGCTTACAACACCTAGAACCCCAAAATAGAATGGTGTGCAAAAATAAGGAGTCGAACTCTGATGGATATGGTTAGATCCATGATGAGTTACTCATCCCTCCCAGATTCATTCTAGGAATATGCATTGGAAACAACAACGTACATTCTGATCCAAGTTCTGAAAAAAATGGTGCCTAGCACGCCATATGAAAGATGGAGTGGAAGGAATTTATCCGTAAACCACCTTAGGATATGAGGGTGCCCATCATATGTACTGAGACCGAAGACATGCAAGTTGGCCAGTCGATCAGAATTATACATATTTGTAAGATATCCTAAGGGCAAAAGGAAATTTATGTTAGCACGAATGTATGTTTCTAAGTAATTATTGAGTGGGAGGACACTGACTCCCCGATCAGGACCTATTCCTGATTCAATAATGGAAGAACTACAATATGGGCCGAAGCCTACGGAGCCTCGATGTAGTACGAGGGTTATTACACAACCTGACACGTACATGTCTTTTGGAGATGCCCTAACAATAGTCTCAGATAAGGATCATGATGAACCTATTTCCTACAAGCAGGCTATGGTTGGTCCTGAAGCAAATTTATGGCAAGAAGCCATGAACATCGAGATACAATCAAAGTTCTCGAACAAAGTCTGGAAACTTATAGATCCTCCTGAAGGGGTGAAACCTGTAGGGTGCAAAAGGAATTATAAGAAAAAAAAGAGGTTCGAATGGGAATGTGGAGACATTCAAAGTTGGGCTAGTAACCAAGGGCTACACCCAAAAGAAAGGTATTGCCTACGGTGATACCTTTTCGCTAGTGGCCATTCTTAAGTCCATCCGAATCCTCTTGTCCATTATTGCTGCCCTCGATTATGAAATCTGACAGATGAACATCAAGACTGCATTTTTTAATGAAAATCTTGAAGAGCGCATTTATATTGCTCAACCAGACAGGTTCATGGAGAAAGGCCAAGAGACAAGGTTTGTGAACTGCTGAAGTCCATTTATGGACTTGAGCAAGTGTCCCGATCTTGGAATATCATATTCGACGAAACTGTCAAGAACTTTAGTTTTGAATAGTTAGTGGGTGAACCCTGTCTGTGTAAGCTGATACATGAAGGGATGGTGGTTTTTCTAGTCCTATACATGGATGATATTCTACTGATTGGGAATGATGTTGGAAAATTATCTGATATCAAGATTTGGCTTGGAAAGTAATTTGGTATGAAAGATCTTGGAGAAGTTTCCTTTGTAATAGGTATTCAAATATTTTTGAGATAGAAAGAACATACAATTGACACTATTTCAAGCATCTTATATTGATAAGGTGATGGATCACTTTAGTATGCAAGACTCCAAGAAGGGATATCCTCCTTTTAGACATGGAGTTAACCTTTCCAAGAAGCACTCTCCCAAGACTTCTCAAGAAGAGGAAGACATGAGAAAGATTCCATATTCTTCAGCCATAGGAAGACTCTTGTATGTGATGTTTTACACTAGGCCAGACATTTGCTACACTGTGGGCATGGTGAGTCGTTTCCATTCTAATGTTAGACTTGAGCATTGGAATACCATCAAGCATATCCTCAAGTATCTTCGGAGAATGTGGAACTACATATTTGTGTATTCAGGTACTAACTTGATTATGACGGGTTATACCGACTCTTTTTAAGTAGACAAGGATTCTAGGTGGTCCACTCCAGGAATGGTGTTCATCTAGAATGGTGGAGCAGTAGTATGGAGAAGTATCAAGAAATCTTGCATTGTTGATTCTAACATGGAAGCTGAGTATGTGATGGCTTGTGAAGCTGAAAGGGACGTTGTCTGGCTTAGAAAGACTCGGAAGTCGTTGCAGATGCTGACAAGCCCATGACACTTTATTATGATAATAGTGGGACTATAGCAAACTTGAAGTAATGGAGGAGCCACAAAAGATCCACACACATATAGGGTAAGTATCACCTCATCAGAGAGGTTTTTCAGCGTGGAGATGTTAACACATCGACAATCAACAACCTGGAAAATCCATTCACGAAGACTTTAAGCCGTAAAGTCATTGATGGTCACCTCATTAGAGAGATTGTACACGCCTACTTTAGTCTAATGGGAAGATTGTTTGAATTATGTCCATAAATTATGGTATAATAACTATTTATGATTATTTAATTATTTCTCTTACATTTTCTATTACTGAATTTAATGAATAAATGAAAGTTTCCTTTTAATTAAAGTGTGTTTATAATTTACTTAAGTCTTAGAACTATAATCAACGTAAGAAGAGTAAAGCAAGAAGGGTCTACCAGATAAACTCTTCTGAAATAGTTTAGAATATTATTAATAGTCTTAGGATCTACTAAGCAATCGAGTCTGACTATAACTGTTAGGTTGAAGCAAATGACACTGGTCTTGGGACACGGGAGTGAAGGCTCTAACAGTTGACTTAGACATATAATGGAACATGTTGAATAGACCAATAACAAATTAGTTTAGAGAAAAGTAGTTTATCTAGCTCTAAATCTAATTGTTACACATTAAAGGTATTTTCATGATTATTTCAATCTTGAGGTGAATACGAAACTTGACTTAGTTACTTGGGATCTTTGATCCATCAAATGAGTGACTTCAAATTTCTGGACAATACCTCAGCTGTTGGGATCATGATTCAACTATGTTGCAGTTACGTGATTCACAGATATGGAATCTGTGGTAAGATTGCAATAGCAACAATATCTCCTTATACTTTATTGATGAGTGTGTGAATAACTAAATCGGCCCTGCTACTCGATGACATGATTCATTGAATAAGACATTGTGAATTGTACGACACACTTCACTTATATGTTTTGCTTATTCACAGTAAATAAATGAGTTAAAGAAATAACAACTAGAGAGGTAAAACGGCAAATGCACCAATCCTAGAGAGCCATGGGTTCGACCATACATTAAACGATCTGCCATCCCCAATTTTTCCCATAAATCCCTCACATAACAGGAGTCTTCCCCAAAGTAGACCACGCCACGCCCATGAAGCTCTCACTGTTGGATCAGCTTTTAAAATTGAAGTGAATTAGTGAGCCATGAATGGTTCGTAGGCAGAATATAAAATATTTTCAGAAACAAATATATAATAATATTAAATATAAAACCATAGAACGATCATACATATTTAGATAAACGTATCGAGAAGAGATAGAAACAATTTTTACATTATCAAATCTTCAACTAAGAGGAAGCTGCTCTTATCCTTAGTATTCCTATTCTCTCAGGATGATCTTCTGATGCTTGTTGGTGGGTGTTCAATCCAAATGGCCAGTATACGATATCTTCGGGTTATAAGATTTCTCTTTGGTTCAAACAACGACTTACATCAAGTTCTTCAGCGACCAATTATTTCACTTCTGGTTCTACGATTTGGCAGGGCATTTGGAGAATCAATGTTGCTCCAAAGATTAAATTCTTTTTAGGGAGGGTCCTGAATGAGTTTTTTCCCATTAGAGCAGTACTCCTTAGACGTCGAGTTAATGTTGGGGATCCTTCTTGCCCTCTATGTGCACAGGCTGAAGAAATCTCATCCTACCTCTTGTTTCATTGTTCTTTTGCGACAGCTTTCTAGTTTACGTGTGATTTTTAGCTAGATTTAGGAGTTTTTGAGGTCTATAATGCGTATCTCTTTGGAGGAACTTGATAAGGAGTCATCCTCATTTTATTGATATTGTTCGCGCGCGGGCATTTATTTATGGAGAATTTGGCTGGCTCGAAATGGTTTCATCTTTGAGAATGTCTGTCTTAATCCTCTTGTAGCTATTCGTTTATGGAAAAAAGCATTTATGGCAGCTAAAGCCATCATAATTAAAGAATGTTATTGACAGCTCCTTGAAGTATATCCACTACTAGACACTTATCTTCTAAGTTATGTAGAGTTTATGTTTATGTTGTGTAGAGTTTGCTGCTTTTCTAGTTTATATATGTATTAACATGGGGGCTATGCTGATAGTGGCTCATGTGGCTCCTCTTTTTTCTTTTAGTTGTGTGCTAGTGAGCCCATTCCCTTTTAGGGATTTTTGTATTTTATAACGTTGACTTTATTTAATAAAGTTCATTTCTTGTAAAACAAAAGAAAGAAACTTCACACCCAAATATTCGTCCATCTCAGTTTTTTTACAAGACTATACCCCAAGAAAAATCATTTTACAAAATTATACCCTTCTATTTATTTGTGCACTCTCTAACCCCTGGACCACCGCCTCTTCAAAAGCAGCTGGTGAAGTTATCAAACAGCCCCTGCGTGAATTCCAAATGACAGCTAAAAAAAGTAATTATTACACTTTTTCAAAACTCACCCATTCATGTACCTCTTAACCATTTCAATCTCTCCTCTTGCATTTTGTTCATTTCTCTCTCTTACAATTACTATCTCTCTCTCACTCTTGAAGTCGAAGCATCTATCTTTCTCTAAAATATTTTAGTGTTCGTCTTCCACAACAAGTATCACAACAAGTAATGTTTTTTCTGGGTTACTGATTTTTTTTGGGTCTACGGGTTTTTTTATAGGTTTTTGAGTTTCTGATTTTTTGTAGGTTTCTGGGTTTCTTGGTAGTTTCTCTATGGTTTATATGGGTTTTTCTGTTTTCTTCTCTAATACGATTGGGTACACGACGAACGTGTAGTATATAGGAGAGGTACACAACGACCGTGTAGTCCTCCTATACACTACACGATGACTACACATTGGTCGTGTACCTCATCATGTAGTGTACATCATGACTACACGATGTCTTCGAAGACGATAGTGTAGTCATCCCATACACTACACAATAGGGTACACGACCAACGTATAGTCATCATGTAGTGTACATGAGAACTACACGGTCATCGTGTATCCCTCATATACATTACACAATGGGTACATGATAATCGTTTATCCATCGTGTTGTCTATACCATAGCTACACGAGCCGTGTACTGTACACGATGTCTACACGATCATCGTGTACACTTTAATTCTATGATCTAATGACTTCCTTAATTTTTTGAAGGTTATGGATTTATCATCAATTGATATGGCTTCATCAATGGAACTGCAATAAATCCATGACATTACAAGAATTCCCAGGGCCAGGGCAAATACAAAGTGTAATACGCACGTGATAGATGTTATCAAGACCAAGCTGACAGCTCCTCAACTCTCCCTATTTAGGGAGACATGCTTTGGCCATTTTCTAGATCTCTCATCCTTGAAGTTTTCAGCCACTGCCTGCCACCAGGTGCTGACCAGGGAGGCCGAATATATGGACGACACTACATCTGAGGAGGAAATCTTGTTTCTTGTCAATGAGGAGCCATTGTGATTTTCAAAGAAGAAGTTCTCACGCATGACCAGACTGAAGTTCGGTGAAGCCCAGGATGAGAAGAAGACTCGTGGCCCAAACAAACTCACTCATCTGTACTTTCCCAAATCCAAGTGTATAACCATGGCTGAGTTGGAGGAGAAATTCAAGAGCTGTAAATTTAAGGCAGATATTGATGCTGTCAAGATGGCTCATGTTTATTTAATGCAGAAATTATTTTTGGGGAATGAGAGTAAAACCCAAACAAGAAGAAATGATTGGTTTTAGTTGACAACCTAGAAGCTTTCAACCCATATCTGTGGGGAGAGCTTTCTTTTTCCAGAACAATCAAATCATTATTAGTTGTGAAGAATACAAAATCTGTCTTTAGTGATCTTAATCAAGGAAAAAAAGTACAGAAATCCCCCGCTTTTATTTCTGGATATTCACTAAATGGATTTTTATATTCTAATAGTGATGTAGGCTTCTTGTAGGCTACACGACGACATCATGGTCATCATGTAGGCTTCTTGTAGGTTACACGGTGACTTCATGATCATCATGTAGGCTTCTTGTAGGCTACACGATGACTTCATGGTCATCATGTAGGCTTCTTGTAGGCTACACGATGACTTGATGACAGTATTAAATAGTGATGTTTTGATTTATTTATGACCTAAATACTGAATTACTCTATTTTGTTTAAATAGACATGGGTATTTGAAACTATCCAATTGATGGGAAGTTTGTATGGTAATCAAGTTTCAGCAAAGGTAGCACGGATTCTCAAGTGGGCTCCAACCACAACGGTTCCTGTTGAGAATCTACAAAAATAAAAAATTCAAAGGAAATTGTAAGTTCCGATTTATGTTAACATAATTTATATTACTCGCACACAATGTATCTTACTTGAAATTTTAGTTGGAAGTTCTTCCCTTGGTCCACACGGAGGAGGAAGGCCAAACAAGCTACTGGAGATCAGTAGCCATAGGGATGGTATATTCAAAATCATTATGTACCCTACTTCTTCTTATACACTGACCTCAGTCATCGTGTAGGCTACATGATTCTTACATCGACCTCGTGTAAGCATCGTGTAGCCTACATGATCACTAAACGAGGCCCGTGTACCCATCGTGTAGACTTCACGATGGTCGCACAGACATCGAGTACTCATCCTCTATTCTTGTAGCCAGAACTCGATGGTTACACTAACATCGTGTAATATACACTCTAATTACATTGACCTTGTGTAACCATCATGTAACCTACATGATAGGCACAAGGTCATCGTGTACTCATTCTTTAACTAGTTTGTCTGATTTATATTAGATGTTTTTCAGTCGACGCGTTACTTAGCCTTACCATGGGCGGGGAGGAAGTTGATGAGGAGAAGACGAAGAAGAAGAAGAGGCCCGATAAGGAAGGCATTGTGAAGAGAGAGTCGAAGAGGCCCACCCAATGGGGGATTGGGTCAAGAAATGTTTGATTGGAATGGAGCAAAAGATCAATTCAATGGACAATAAGATTATGTCCATGCAATCAGACATTTTCTTTACCATTTTCCAAATCAAGATTTTGATGGATCATCTGGTGACATCACAGTCGGATGATCATTACTCATTTTATCATCAATCTGCCATGATGATGACTGTCGATAGGAGGAAGGGGAAGGAAAGGAAATATAGTGGAGGAGATGGAGATCGAGAAAGAAGGAGAGGGAAAAGAAGAAAGAGAAGAGGAACAAGAGGAATAAGAAGAGGGAAAAGATGAAAAAGAAGAGGAGAAGGAGGAAAAAAAGAGGAAGAAAAAGAGGAAGAAGAGGAGAAAAAAGAGGATGAAGAAAAAGAAGAGGCGGAAGATGAGAAAAAAGAAGAGAAAGAAGATGAGAAAAAAGAAGAGAAAGAAGATGAGAAAAAAGAAGAGAAAGAAGAAGAGAAAGAAGAATCAAATAAGGATGAGGGAGATGAAGAAAAAAAGGAAGAAAAAGAAGAGGGTGAGAAAGAAGAAGCAGTAGGAATAAAAGATGAAATAATAGAAGAAAAAATAGAGGTAAAAAAAGAAGAAAAACAAAAGAGGGAAGTAAGGGAGGAAAATAAAAAATAAAAGTGAAGGAGGAATGGAAAAAGAAGAACTAAAGTTAATGGGTTCGGCAAAGTCAACGGAGCAGCCCAACCATGAAGAAGGAGATGAGCTCGCCTACCTCGGTGATCTTGGTAAATGAAGATAAGAGATCTCAGATCCTTGAGTCCCCCACTTGGGAAACACAACAAAATGAAAAGGAAAAGCAACGTAGAAAAAAAAGTGGAGGAGAAAGTGGTAGAGACAACAGAATTCAAACATTTTACACATTTTCTTGATGTATCTTCAGAGGATGAATTTTGTTTTAATGTCTAGTTCTCCTCATCAAGGGCAAAGTAAGTTCCAAAATTTTGTTGTACAATTATTTACACAATGATTACACTGATATCGTGTATTGTGTAACCAATAGTCTACATGATGGTTACACGAACATCGTGTAGTCATCGTGTAGCCTACACGATAGTTACATTAGTCATCGTGTAGACTACACGATGGTTACATGGACATCGTGTTTTTTAGGGTTACACGATGGTTACACATTGATCGTGCAACCATCGTGTAGGCTACACATGGTTCCATGGCCATCCTGTACCAATCGAAACTCTTATTTTTTATATGTAATTACATTGTACGAAAATGAGAAAGTAAACGTTGGGTACTGCGCATGTAATACCACAACCCTTTGTAAATGAGCATTTTTGTAAAATTGATTTAAAAGAGAATGTGATTTTAAATTTTGATTTTAAAATGGATTATTTGTAATTTTTGTAAAACTATTTTAATTAGGTGTGATTTATTTTAAAGTTTGATTTTTTAATAATTTTAAAAGAGTTTTAGTATATAATTTTAAAACTCACTTACACCATATGCTTATGCACACCGTAGTATTACCCTAACCCCATTTTTATTCTTGATTCGGCAATTTCACCCTTCTAATTGAAACCCACTCACATCTCTATGCATATACACCTCAACCAAACCTAACCTAATATTATGTATATTTATTCTACTCCTTCTCTCTCCCTCAGTAGCCCCCAGCGAAAACCCCATTGTTTCTCCCTCTCTTTCTGCGTTCTCTTTCCCTCTGTCAGCTCCACCATTGCAGCCACCTTGCATCTCCGGTAAGTTTTTATTTCTTCTCTAATTCTCTTCTTTCTATTATTTCAGTCTCCCTCTTTGCTTTCTGTTCTCTCTCTCTGTTTCCTTTCCTTTTTCCTTCTCTCTCTCTTCCTATTTCTTCTTTTGTTCTTTGCTTCTCCCTCTTTTGCTTCATCTTTCTCCTTTTGTTTCTCTCTCCTAAATCTTTCTCTTCTGTTTTGTCTCTCCCTCTTTGTTTCATCTCTTTGTTTCTCTCTCTCTCTCTCTCCCACTTTGTTTTCCCTCTACTCTTTTCCTCTTTGCCCCCCTCTGTTATCTCATTGTTTCATTTTCCTTTTCTATTTTGGTTACTCTGTCTCATGTTCTTTCCTTCCATTTTTCGTGTTTGCAAAGGAGTCTTGCGACCCAGTTGGTTCTGTCTGAATCGGTTCAATTTGAACCTGTTCAGTTTAGTCGGACCGATCTAAATCAATTCATCAGATAAAACTAGACCAGACCGATCTGAACCTTTTGGCCAAGTTTAATCTTTGATTTTTGACCCAAAACATTGTTTTTAAGCCTCGCTCAAACTCGTTTGCACTGTTTAATTAAATCTCTATTTATATGATATTAAAAATATATTTATCTAACATTGATTTATTTCAAAACAAATTAGTGATTATATTTTTTTATTCCAGGTCATTAGTTGTTTAATTCATTCATCTGGTTCACGTAAGTGGGCTTACATGATGGTGTGACTCCCGTTGTTATAATTGTATGTCATGTATTAATATTTATTATTTGTTCAACCGTTTTCTTATAATGTTTATATCCGTGAACACTTTGGTGTTTAATTACTGTTCAGTTAATAATGTGCTTATCTTAAGATAAATATTTGGGTATGTTTGATTATACGTTAGTATGTTATCATGTTTGATTCTGTTACATGTATCGGTATGTTTACTTGTGAACCATATGATCAATTATTATCATGCGTTGGACTCTGTAAATTATGTAGTTATTCAATTAAGTGGTAATTATGCAAGCTCTGAATTTAAGCATGACCTTAGTTAACAAGAAATCATGGTTGTCCACATTTTGTTCTGTTATATGAATGGGGTGTCATCTGTTCATGCTTTCATCACACATAGGGTGTCCTCTGTTCATGTTTTGATCATACATTTTTTTCACTCAGGAGGTGTCATATGTTTACATTTTTTGTGACCTATGAGTGTCATCTGTTCTATCACCCAATGTGTGTCATCGTTTTCATCGCCCAATGTGTGTCATTTATTTCATCACCCAATGGTGTCATCTGCTTTGTCGCCCAATTCATCATGATATGTTTAAGTTAACGTGTGATCAGATCTGATTAGGTTGTTAACTAGGGGTTATGCCAAGACAAGATATGAATAAGTTTGTTATATGATTCTATTTAAGGCACGTGTTATCTACGTGCTATGTTAAGCCATGTTATGATCAAGTACGTTACATTATTTCATTTATGATATATGTCAAGTTCAGTTATATTTTGTCATGATTACATTTATGACATGTTGATGCATGTTATTATGTTTTCAGTTTATGAATTGATTTAAAACTTGGGAAAACATTTTCTGTTAAAGTAAGTTATTCGAGTAGTTTATTTTTACATTATGTTTTTCTATGAATTATGATGAGTGAAAACTTCATGTATTATGGATCTCACGTGTAGACTTTATTTCAGAGTTTAATTCAGTTTTTAAGGTTTTATTAATTATGTATTTAAGGCACTTTAATGCTTTCGCTATTTATGGTCAAGGTTTTTCTATCATTAGTAAATTAAGAATTTTGATTTGAGAATTTTCACAAAATTAGGGTTTGTTTTGAATTGGTAATTTTAAAATTGGAAATTACACGTATATTTAGCCCTTGAGGATTGGGGCGTTACAACGTCGGTAACTTTTCCTGGTTCAAAATACTAGTATCCTCATCTTATCAGTGGTTTGAGTCTGATGTAAGTAGTTATATTTATAATATTTTTGAATGTAGTATTTAAAATTAATATAAATATCTTATGTAATTAAGTTGCAGCATATCAATGCATATTTGGAGCTAATAAAGTGGGATTTGCAGGATTACAACCCGCATATCAGAGTTACTATTGGTGATTTTCATATGGAAGTAAGTAAAATGTTTTATGTTGTCTTCACGAGGCCTTCGCGGGCATCATGTAGATTTCATGTAGTCTACACGAGGCCTTCATGGGTAGGGTGTAGACTTCATGAAGACTTTTTAATTGATATACAATGTTTACCGTGACATTATAGGGAAACATGACGGCCGTGTGGAAGAGTTTGAGAATAATCCTGTGGCCTGAGATGTTGACGTTGATGATACTCTCCGGTACCAAATCATTGGCTTGTAAATAAACTTTGAACGGGACTAGGAAGAGTCTGATAGGGTATATCTATTTTTACTTATAAGGTAGTAAACATTCTTCTTTTTTTTACTTATAAAAGCCAATATTTATTCTTATATATCAATTTTTATAGGTTATTTTCCCCATGAATGTGGGAAATAGTCATTGGTTTACTATGAAGCTAGATTTGAATGGACAGTGTGTTAATATTTATAATTCATTGAACATGCCATATCAAAAGTTTAAGTATCATGAACTTATGAAGCCTTTTACGAAGATTGTCCCTCGTTTACTTCAAATTATGAATATTTATAAAAAAGAACGTGTGTTCAACCGAAAGATGAGTGAGAATATAAGTCAATGTTGTGTCCACAATAAGAGAATGAGTAAGTGAACTATACATATTTTTTAAAGTCCTCTATGTACTTAGAATTCATACATATTATTTAATTGTATTTTTTACATTTCGTGTGTTTTGTAGCTTTGATTTTGGGGGTATTCTCTTTAAAGTTTGTCGAAGCCCTAACATATGGGATGGATCTCTAACTAAAAAGAGGATGCTGGAAACCATAAACGTATTGTAATTGAGTTATTGGCACAGGGAAAATACAATTGTTATAATTTTTTTTATGTATGAATTGAATATGTACTATTTATATCTTTAATGCCCAATTTTTTATATGTTGTTGAATGCTTGGTTTTACTGTTGAATGCTTGGTTTTGGTTCTTGAAGGCTACACGATCATCGTGTATCTATCGTGTAGTGTACACGGAGACTCAATGAAGTAAGTACAAAATGTGTACACTATATGATGGGTAGACGAGGCCAGTGTACCTATCATGTAGACTACACGATTGTTACACGATCATACTATACCAATCATGTAGTGTACATGAAGACTCAATTAAGTAAGTACATAATGGGTAGATTACACGATGAGTACACGAGTTCAGAGTAGCCATCGTGTAAACTACACGATGGTTATACGGGGTCAGTTTACCCATCGTGTAAACTACAAGATGATTACACGAGGTCAGTTTACTCGTCGTGTTGACTACAGGATGACTTCAGAATCATCGTCTGGGTTTCTTGTAGGCTATACGATGACTTCACGGTCATCGTGTAGGCTTCTTAAACTTTATGACAATATTAAATAAGAGCCACAATTCTTCTTCATAAACAACCACAATTCTTCTTTCTTAAACTACAAAGGTCAACATTTATATTTTAAGTGGCTTGGTCATTTCATTGAGACAGAGGAATTGGATTTCTACATGTTTGTCAGTTGTGGCCAATTTGCCCACAATGTGCACACTTTCTTCTTACCACTTCCTCACCTCTAGATGGAATTTTAACTGTCCTAGGCCTTCCACTTTGTTGTCTTGTTATAGGTGGCAGTACCACCTTTTCTTGAACCATTTGGCTGATGATCCAATCTGCTCTATCTCCGATAGGATGTAATTTTTTCGAATTCGTAGCAATTAAAGCCTCATTTTTATAGTGCGTCGAACACATACTATATGCAGAAATATTACACTGCCGAGATGCAGCCAACGCATGCTTGCATGGAATTTGATCAAGATCAAATTCTCAGCACGTACACGTCTTAAGATTCAAGTTTACCACTGCTTCCCTACCCCCGCTCGCGACACAAAACTCGTGGCTGTCAGAGAGAAACAATGATAATGTACGTGATGTAATATGCTTCTTATTGAGCTCTGTCTCAAACCAATCTGTCATCAGCGAGGTGACTTGACATGCGACCGTTCGTCGTTCATAGAACCACCATTGTAACATGTCACAGATATGTTCTATAAGGCTTGTAATGGGAAGCTTTCTAGTATCTTTCAAAATCCCATTTAAACTATGTGCGATGTTTGTAGTCATTATGTTGTACCACTTTCCATCAAAACACGACCGAGCCCACCTCTCAACTCCCGCCACTGACACGTATTGTGAGATATCTGAAAATACATGTGTAAAATGAGTCATCAACCGATCAAATTCTGATCGACAGTATTCCTTTGCAACTTTTAAAAACAACGCGACTGCATCTTCCTTTTTATAAATTGATTTGATATTTTGGCTCATGTGGAAGATGCAAGCTCCATGAAGCGTGTTGGGAAAGATAATCTCTTCAACATTCAGTATACTTGTATGCATGTTAGATACAAACACCAAGTCTGCGGGATTACTGATTATACTGTGAAGTTTATGGAAGAACCATTCCCATGAATCATTATTTTCTGAATCTGTAATGCCAAATGCAATGGGATAGACTTCGTTGTTCTCATCCTTTGCTGTTGTGACAAATAAACACCTTTATATATCGATTTTAAGGCGGTTGCATAAACAACAATGACATGTCATATACAATGGGAAAATCCATGTATAGAGTCCAAGATCCATGAAGTTTTTTATAGCGATCTTACTCATTGGTCTCTATGTGTGTTGTTGTCCCTGTAAAATATTTAATATTGATGTATTAAAATAGACACAGTACAAGGTCTACATGATAGGTACACGAGGACAGTGTGCCTATCGTGTATAGTAGATGATGGGTACACGAGGTCAGCTTAGCTATCGTGTACACTATATATTGGTTACACTGTCATCATGTAACCATCGTGTAGTTTACATGAAAACTCGATGAAGTCAGTACATGATGGGTACACTACACGATGGTTACACGAGGTCACTGTCTCCATCATCTAGTGCACATGATGGGTACACTGACCTCATGTAATTATCGTGTAGTGTATAGGAAGACTAAATGAAGTCAGCACATGATGAGTACACTACATGATGGGTACACGAGGTCAGTTTACCCATCGTGTAGACCTTATGATGGCAAAAAATAAATACCTGGATTTTCCAATTTTACCATGTGACAATATGCTGGGAGTATCCTATAGTTGTCTTTTGGTGACCCTCAAACTAATTTCAAAACATACTCACTAGCCCTTCATGCCTTATAGTAACTTATGTTGACATTAAGATCAAGCCGGACATCTTCAATTATGTCTTTTAGCCTATATACACATCCAACACCCGTGTATTTGGACCTTATAGTGTGACCAATGAATGTGGATGTAGCCTGATGTTGTTCATATCTCAATACTTCAAATGTGCATGCATGTGTATTGAAAAACTTTGTAACTTTGAAGTATGGACAGTTTTTTAGTTTCATGGCCAGTAACCTCCATGTGCATGTTTTAACAACACATATAAGTACCAATAATGAAGGTGATGACTTGAAGATCCCAAAACTCATAATTTCTCCACATGGCCATCATACGACAAATCGTAACCACCTCACCTTTATCACTACATAACTCATCCATATTTATTATGTCCGATATAAGATGATTTGAATTAGTCGTTGCTCACTGGACCTGGGACGTTGTTCATTCAAATCAGTGCGTGATGGCAAAGGAAAAGTGGTCTCGGGTTCGAGACCAGTATTTAAGTCTGGAATTGTTGTATGGCCGTCTCCACGGATAATTTCATCATGGTAATCTACATGGTTGGCATGATCATACGCCCCTAATCAAACTCATCATCATCATCAACATCAACATAACATCCTCATCCTTGAAATCATCATTATTGTCACCAAGGTCATGACAAAAAATATCATCATAATGACATTTCCTTTCAAAATGATAATCACTCTCAAAGCGATGAATGCTTTCATGTAGAGGTTACTATGATGTTGTGGTTTCAAGAACCCAGCTTTGATAAAATCTAGTAGTTTCAGGAACCCAAGGTTGTTGTGACATTGTGGTTTGAGGAACATAAAATTTGAGATGGAAATTTTTTTTGGCTTGGTACTTATGAATAGTAGGGTTCTAAGTGATTCTCATCCGTTCTCTTTAACAAAGAACTGTAAATCTCTATCATTTAAAATTTCAACAGGAGGGTAAGTGACATGGGTTCTATAAAGAAATTTGATGGGTATATCATAGTTTAAGGGGTCTATTTGGAGTTTTTTTTATGTAATATGCCCGATAGCTCGTGGTAAGTGTAGTTAGTTGATATCTATAATAATTTGGTATTCTCTCCATTAAAAGACCATGTTGAACCATTTTTTACAATCTTTATCATGGATTACAAAAATTCGAACTTCAGACATATTTGTATATGCATCAATGAAGGAATTCAGTAGAAAGAGGCTGCATGATGAAATGGAATACTACAGATGATCGTGTAATCATCGTGTAGTGTACACAAGGCCTACATAATCATCATGTAGTCAGCGTATATTGTCCACGATGACTACATGATCATCATGTAGAAATCGTGTAGTGTACACGAGGATTACATGACCATCATGTACAATATCGTGTAGTGTAAATGATGTAATAGGTTGATCGTGTAGTCCTCGTGTACACTACACGATAGCACTACATGATCATCTTGTAGTGCTTGTGTACACTACATGATTTTCTTGTAGTGAACTACATGAGGAGTACACGATAATCATGTAGTGTACATGATGAGTACTACATGATCATCATGTGGTCATTCTATACAATACACGATGTTCATGTAGTTTTTTGTAGTGTACAAGATGTTATATGATGCTCTTGTAGTGCATCGTAAACTACAAGAAAAGTTCTAGATGCACTTTAAGATGATCGTGTAGTGTACACGAGGTCTACACGAGGAGTGTGTACATTGCATGAAGTGTACACGATGGCTACACGAGGATTATATAGTACACGTATAGTCCTTTACTACACTACACGATCATATTACAGTCATTATGTATGCTACATAAACTTCAAACAACATCCTGAATATTTTTGTTTGAAAAAAAAAATTGCCAGGAAACTCATGAACAAAAAAAAAACCCATGAAACTTCAAGCTTTCTAGAAAAAAATACAAAACCCATACATGCATGTCTTCCTTGAAGATGAAGTAGCTTTCCTAGAAGATGAAGAAGATGATGAAAATAAACTGATTTTGCAGAAGGAAGAATTAGAAGAAGAAATGACGAAGAAGTAGGAGAAATGAGGGTGATGAAGGTGGTGGGTAGGGAGATACAGTGTTGAGTGAAAATTGACTTTGACATTTAATTGAACACTGTGTAAGAAGGACATTGAGGAAAAATTTTGAAAAAACTAAAAGGAGGTGGGTCAGGTTTAGAGGGTGCACAAATTAGTCTTGGGGTATATTTCTACAAATTCAAAATACTAGGGGTATACTTCTGCAAAAAAACTGTTCATCTTCTCTTTTTACGATTCCCATGGAACCAAGACCAGTCCACGAGCTCTCCTCAGGCCGGTAAGCTCTCTCACTCTGCTCTCTCAGTCTAATCTCTCACTCTGCTCTCCCATTCTCTCCCTATTTTTAAGGCCCTCAAAATTTTTATCCTCTGACATTCTCCCTCTCTTAAAAAGACTTGCCCTCAAAATTCCTCTGGTTTTCTCAAAATTGTTGAAACTCTTCTCAGATTTAGATTCTAATTTTTATAATTAGCCTCTTCATTCCCAAATAAATTAAGCAACTAAGACTAGGAAAGGTTAGGGTTTTTAGAGCTCAGGGGATGCTTAGCATCAGTCGCAATGGTCCTCAAGAATGAGCTATGGTCCCTAAGTGTATCAGATTTGTTTGCTCAGATTCTCAGGACCTTACTGTTGAAGCTGTGAAGAAGAGCATTGTGCCGCTATGATTCTCAAGACTCTCTCTAACTCTTTTTCTCTCTATCGGTCTCGCTCTCTGTCTCTCTCTCTAAAAAAATGAACCCCTCTTCAAAATCTTCAGTGTGTGAAGGATATTGATCTTTTCCCCCAAGGTTCTTCAAATTCTGCGGGTATTTATTTTTTCACAATCTCAGTTCCTTAATTTCTCATATGCTAAATTTTACACCAATTTTCAGGAAAATATAAAGATCTGTAATTGAAAATTTATTAAACTTAAGTCTAACTTGTGAATATGAA
Source organism: Datisca glomerata (assembly GCA_003255025.1). NCBI lineage: Eukaryota > Viridiplantae > Streptophyta > Magnoliopsida > Cucurbitales > Datiscaceae > Datisca > Datisca glomerata. The sequence continues at coordinate 1,120,209 of QANY01002371.1, forward strand.
AGAAACCGAATGAGACCAAGAACCCAAGATGGGGAGAAACTGGTGAGCTAAAGTTGTGGCATCCAATTTCTAGATTTTTTTTATTATTTCTCTCTTACATTTGAGTTCTTATCTCTTGGGTTAAGTTATATGTTTAGATTGGATGAGAGAGTGGAAATTTGGTATCAAGTCCCTAGTTTATTGTTGATTTTTCTTTGTACTCGGGCATTAAAAATTTTCTTGTATGCAAGGTGGGAATCTTTTCCCACTTCATCTTATGTTCAGTTAAGAAACTTATATAATTGGTCAATAATGAGTTCGAAGATTGTGGTTCAGGGATTCATTGGGAGAAGGATGGATGGATCGAGTTTCAAATCCAAATTTGTTGAATGTGGCTTGGATACAAGTAATGTAAGAAAGCCCTGTTTCTTTTTACTCGTCTAAATTGTGATTGAAATTTTATGTTTGGATCAAGTGTTCAATATTAAGTTTATTTGGTCCCTCCTTCCTTTCCTCTCTCTCTATATGCTCAATTGAGTGTTCTTTCACTATCTTTCCCCTAGCTATTAACTCTTTGCTATAAGGGTTTTAGATATGGATTTGGTCAATTGCATCCTGGCAGCCAAGTAGTAGAAACTTTAGGCATTTGCTTTAGTCAAAATTTGTTTGGGTTATTCAAAATGAATGTTATAACTTCTATGTTGACAGAAAATTATAGCATAGAAATTTGTTTAAGATATGCAAAACTTCTTTAATTTATCCTGTGTGTTTCGTCGTCATTGTAGGACCTATCTACATCTCATTGCTTTTTCCAAATCGAGCATCAAATGGGAGGGGCTACTAATGTAGACCAGTGTTAATAAAAAAATAATTGTATTTTAGTATTTATGCAAAGAAAAACGGAAACATAGAGTTTTCAGCAAATGGCAGAATGTGGTCGAGACCTTGAGATGGGACTCTCACTACAAGAAAACAATTCTATCGCTATGCCTTTTTGGTCTTTTAGGACGGTTTACAGTCGTCACCATAGAAAACCTATTGCGACGATTACATTGTACCGTCGCAATATTTGCATGCCTCTTTCAATTACGGCAGTTCTTAGAACCGACGCAATTGATCATTTATTTTTCAAAAATATTGGGGTTTGTAAACCCGTCGGTATTGTTACAATATTTTAAAAAATTCATATATTTTTAGGTAAACTACAGCCAAATCCACCCCATTATTTGTCTTTCCTCTTGTATCTTCTTTCTCTCTCTAAAGTCTGGCTTCTTTCGATAGATGTAAAATGCTCCACTTATTGCATTTTTTAATTTTCTAAATTTTTTATGCATAACATGCAAAATTTAACTTCTGTGTAAGTCGGGGTTAAAAAATTATGAGAAATGTGTAATGGAAAAATAAACAAAATAATTTGCTTGCTTCTGCCCTTGTAATTGGTACCATCTTGTCAAAATATGTAAAAAAACATTATTGAAGTAGAGACTACCAAATTTGGTCGGTCAGAATAGATATTCAATCGCTGATAACAAAGCCAAACGAACCTAGAGATGTTGTTTATCTCGACATATGAATACTCAACAATATGTATACAGCAAGAGGTTTACTATACTACAGAGGAGGGATCAATGTTAGATAGAATATGACATCAAATTAATCAACGACACAGAAAACAAACCTCTTGAACTTGAAAGAGAATGAACTCTTAAAGGCATTTTCTTTGAATATAAGAAGCCTCATACTCTTCATACCTGTTAATTGCATTCAACCATGTAAATAACATTTTCTGTGAAGTATTTGCTTACTTATCATTATCTCCTAATCATAGAGTAAATGGATAATTATCATTATAAAGCTTTTTTAGAAATGATACACTCAATCAATTTTGGAGAACCACATTTGTTGGAAAGAACCAAGAGAAGCCAATATACTCCCCCTATCCAGACACTACATGAATGAGTGAATCACCAGCATTCAGACAACATTAAGGTCGCTAGAAATATTAAGGTCACCAGCATTAAGGTCGCCAGATGAGTTCCACCTTCAAAGAACCACCCACGTACAAATCTTCTAGTGTTGCGTCTAGATTTACAATCACATCATCACCTTTGATCTACAATCAAAACTTTCCTTAATGTGTTTCGGTGGGAAAATGGGGAAGAAGACGCGCGAATGGGGTTAATTTAGGGTTTCTTTGTGACAGTTTTTAAAACCATCGCAATATTGATTTTAAAAAGTGAAATACACCGTTTTATTAAATAATCCCTCAAAGTATTTTGGGACGATTTCATGTAACCATCGCAACATTTCAATTAATTGTGACGGTTTATTAAAACCGTCACAATAGGGATTAAGAAAGCAAAATTATTAAGTAACCTCTCAAAGAAATTTGCGACGGTTTTCATAAACTGTCGTACTTTCTCAATTAATTACGGCGGTTAACATGAACCGTCGCAATATTTTAATTAATTGCGACGGTTTAATAGAACCGTCACAATATGAAAAAAGGAAGTAATTAATAGCGACGGTCCATCTAAACCGTCGTAATATGTGACCTGTTGCGACGGTTAATTTAAAACCGTTGGTAAAACACAACTAATCGCGACGGTTGACTAAACCGTTGTAATTTATCCCCCTTGTTCAACAATTAGCGACGGCCACTCTAACCATCGTCGTATAACCGTCGCAATTGAGGGGTTTTCTTGTAGTGTCTGTTGTTCTAAGTTCAAGTTCCAACGGCCGTTTACTGCACAGTCCACCATGATAGGGGAAGCAGCTGAACTACATTCTGAAACAAATTGACAAAGCCCTAACTTTAGCTGAGGTAACATTTAACTGCTGAAATTGTTTGTATTTCAATTTTCTTCATCGTCCTAGGAGAAATTCGATATCATCCGACTTTATTGGTGTGGAATTCCCTTTATTTAGTTAACTTCCATTGGTTAGATAATGTGTTCTTCTTTCTGTTGAATCGCCTTTAGTTTGAATAGATCGCTTATTGTTTAAGTGGATTCATCTGCATTATAAGACTTGGTGGTGACCTAATCCCCCCTCCTAACCTTTGTTTTGCATCAAATGTGCTTATTGCTTCATTTCCCTGATGAACGTATTAACTCGTGGTCGTAGTGTTGCTGTTGGGTTTCTCCATAGTGTGTTGGAGGGCAATCAGATCGTGTTATCTTTTGAATGGAAAGTAATCATTTGGCGTTACGTATGACATTAGGTCTTTCTATAGTCAACAATCATCTTGAATTATGAACTTTTTAAAACTGCAGAATGTGAGCTCTTAATGTACTAGTTTTGGACCTTGCCACGTGTTGATACTTGAATCCATGACCGTGTGCTGCAGTTTCTTTAAAAAAACTTTATGATTGGGTTATAATAATGTTTAAAAAATACTATCATAAGTTTAAACGTTTTATAAGGTTGACATATATCATGTTTTAGAAAACGCTACGATAATATTTTTTGACAATTATCATAATTTTTTTATTGTAGTGTCATACTATTCAATAAAAAACGGATTTTTTTTTTCAGTTTGGCTCTTCCTGGACAGTCCAAATCAGATTTACATTCTAATGGGTCAAGGGTCAAACTGCCTCAACACTTGGGAGAATCGCCTAGAAACTTAATTCACAAGCCAATCGGGGTGGCTGGCACCCCTGGCTTTTGGTTTTTCATTTTATATAATAATTAATCAAATAAATTAATAATTGTTACCATAAATGAATTTTTAGCAACCCAATTAGCGAAATCGAAATTGCTACAAAATAAATAAACACTTAGGTGGATAAAAATAGATACAATATCCATACAAAATTCATACAATATACATACAAAATTTTAACGGTATACATACAAACTTATGTGCCTGGTTATGATTCATCACACATGTAAAAGGGGATAGGATGTTTGCATGCCTGTCTATTATGTCCACGTAAACCACATTGACTACATTTATTTGGTTGTACATCCTCACCTCTAGATGGTATTCTATTTACCCTAGGGGGCAAGACAACTATTTCACTTATCTTGTCATTAATAGTCCAGTCTGTAGGATTTCTGTGGGGTGAATTATTTCCGCGTAAGCTGCCAATAGTGCCTTAGCCTTATAATACTCCGAGCATAAGCTGTAAGCAGAAATGTTGCATTGTCAATAACAAGCTAACGCATATGCACAAAGGTGGTGGTCTAGATCAAATTAACGATAAGTACATGTTTTTTATGCAAGTTCACAATATGCTTTATATCCCCAGTACTTACACGAAACTCGTGAATATCTTAGGCAGCCACTGAAAGTCTACGAGAAGCATCATTATTCTTTTTAAGCTCATTCTCACACCATTTGGTCATCTGCGTGCGCATCTCATAAGCAGTTGTCCGACGTTGATAATACCACCGTTGCGTCAAATCATGCAGATGTTCTATTAAACTTGTTATTGGGAGAGATCTAGCATCCTTTAGTATGTTATTCGTACATTCGGCGATGTTGGTATTCATTATGTTATAGCGTCTACCACCACAATGAGAACGAGTTCATCTATCAAATCTAGCTGCCTCAATATAGTTTCTAATGCCTGGATGAACTTGGTTGATGATAGCCACGCCTCAAATTCTGATACACGATAGGCCTTAGCTGCTTTAAAAAATAAAGGATTGACGTTGCTAGTTTTGAACGTTGAATTTATATTCATTCCCATATGGTAGATGCAAGCTCCATGAAATGATTGTGGGAAGACAATCTGTATACCTTTCGCTATACTTTCATTTCTGTCCGACACAAATATTAAGTCTTCCAAGTCTCCAATAACCTCGTGCAGCTTATTAAATAACCATTCTCACGATGCGTCATTCTCAGGGTCAGAAATCCCAAAGGCAAGTCGATATACTTGGTTATGCCTATCTTTAGAAGTTACAATGAACATTGTCCCTTATGCTTTGCCTTTAATGATGTTCCATCAACAACAATTACGAGACGTATACAATTAAAAATCCATGAATCGAGGGTCCAATCGATATGAAGAAGTATTTGAAATGGTTATTGTCGTTAGTCTTTATATGAGTAACAGTACCTAGATTATTTACCTCTAATATGTGACAGTAGGATGAGAGCCTCATATATGAACTTGCAGGTGAACCTCGAACTAGAGCCAATGCAACTTCTCTAGCCATCCAAGCTTTTTCATAGCTTATATTGATGCCATAATCCTTACGAACTTCTTCGATGATATCTTTCGGCCTATAATTCCGTCCAACACCGGTGTATTTTGACTTTATGTAGTGATCGACCAATAAGCTTGTTGCTTGACGATGATCAAGTTGTAAGATGTCAAAAGAGCACGTGTGAGTATTTATGAACTTTGTTATTTAAAGTACTTTGAAAATCGCACCTTAATAGCTCGTAGCCTTCATGAACATGTTTTCTCAACACAAACCATCACCAACAATGTTGGCGTGGATTTGAAGACTTTAAGCTCAAAGTTTTGACGGATTACCAAGAGTCCAACAATTCTTTGGAGTTGTTTTTTGCCTTTGTAAAGTTCTTCTGTATCTAACATATCTGAGACACTTACATGCTCGTAATCCTCTAGTTCTGATAATCTCGGAGCATTATAATATGGTCGTGACGAATATGCAATGTTACTTGGCATTGATAAAAGATGTACATTAGCCTCTGGTATTCTATTCAAATCTGGTAAGGTAGAGGGATCATCCCACATTGCTTCTTTACATAGCCCAAAATTAAGATCATCATCAACACCAATATCAAGCCCACCGTCACTATCAGGATGTTCAAATTCATCATCATTAACATCTTGTTGACAATCACCATCATCATATCTCCCACAGTAATACCCCTCTGAATGGAAATTGTCACTATCATTGTTCTCATCATTATCGGCCATTGTTTCACCTATAAAACATGGAATGTGACCATAACGATCTTGTGGCGAGAGAGCTATTTCACGAACCCGACTTGTTTCACCTATAAACCCTAGAATGTGAGCATAACAATCTTGTTATGAGAAAGCTGTTACAGGAACCCGAGTTTGACTTGGACATGTAAGATTATAAACAATTATCGTAGGTTTGGGTTTGAGAGTGACATAGAAAGGAGTACGAAGTGCTTCGGAACTATTCTCAGCAATGAAAAATCTCACGTGGCGATCATTTAAAATTTCAGCAGGTGGGAAGGGCACATGAGTCTTGTATAAAAACTTCATTAAAATATTGTACTTTGTTGGATCATCATTTATTTCATCGTATATGATACCAGATAACTCTTGGTAAGTATAACTTGATGGTATGTCTAACGGTGAGCTTACCGTACCATTAAACATGAATGAAACACCGTTTCTCTCCCATTCACCACCATGTACCACCAATATCCGAATTTCAGACATATCTGTTTAAGACAAAAAAAACTTTCACCTATAAAGTTTATTTAATTTTGTAGTAGTTATTTTTTATGAATAATAGTTATATTTATTCTCATTAAGGAACCATAGACCATTTTACTACTTGAAGGGTTGACGTAGTGGTTTATAATTACTTGAACTCTTTAAATAGTTATTTTGATTCTTGTAGTCAGTCATCCAGAGAGCATGTGACTACCGAAGGGTTCAAGTAGTTATAAAACATTACTTGAACCCTTCAAGTAGTCATTTATCCAGAGAACTTAGGCTTCTTGAAGGGTTTAAGTAGTGTTTTATAACTATTTGAACAATTCAAGTAGTCATTATGATAATCTCACTCACTTATCCAGAGAGCATGTGACTACTTGAATGGTTCAAGTAGTTGTTTATAACTATTTGAACCCTTCAAGTAGTTGATTTTGTTATGACAGCAGTAAAGCAGTAGTATAGCGAAGACCATTTGACTATTTGAAGGGTTAAGAACGGGTCTCTAACTACTTGAACCCTTTAAATAGTTATTTTTCTTTCATCAACAACCCAAACATCAGTGGCTAATTGAAGGATTCAAGTAGTTGTTCCATCCAAATAGTTGATTTTATTCTGTAATTTCTCGAACTATTACTTGAAGCATTTTATGCATAAAAAATTAAGAGAAGAATGGGTACCAATCTGCTCTTGTTGAAGAAGAAAAAGGAGAAGAATGGTTGGGTTTCGCTAAAAAGGATGGGTCACAGGGTCTTGAAGAAGAAGAAGAAGGAGAAGGAGAAGGAGATGAAGATGAAGGAGATGAAGATGAAGGATGAAGATGAAGGAGATGGAGATGAAGATGATGGAGATGGATATGAAGATGATGGAGATTGAGATGAAGATGAAGATGATGAAGATGGAGAAGAAGACGCAGAAGATGAAGATTGAGATGAAGATGGAGAAGAAGATGAAGAAAAAGATGCAGATGAAGAAGAAGAAGGAGACGAAGAAGAAGGAGACGAAGAAGAATGAGACGAAGAAGAAGAAGACGTTTTTGTTGAAGAAGAAGTGGGGGACCATGATTGATTTGATCTTTGCATGGGGAATGGAAATGAAATGATGAGGAAAAAGAGAATTGTCATACTTTGATGTTGATAATGGTGGACCACGAGTATAAAAATTTTAATTTTTAGAAAGGGGTATAAAAATCTTAACCAAAAATGAAAAGAGTGCATTTATGCAAATAACCCTAATATTAATAGAGAGGCTAAATTGAAACATTTAGTGACTTCGTTATGTTAAAATCAAATAATTAGTGACATTGTTTCTTCCATTAACTTAGATTGAATTTCATAACTACATTAAAAATGCATAGATACGTACATACATGTGTGATATGTAGATTTTTATATTGTGGAAACCAGCTCGATCATTTTCATTTCTTTTTTTTTTCAAAAGTTAAAAGACTAAAAATACTATAAGCCTGTCAGGGTCACTGAGCAGCATTTCACTATCTACAAGCAAGGAATCTACAAGGAGCATGTGCTTTCATCATAAACTAACATAACCAACTGTTTTGATTGTATAATTATACGAAAATTCTAATGAGAAGGAAAATATACCCTTTGAACCCTTTTAAATAAATAAAAAGAATAAAGAAGTGCTCAAAAAGGAATTTATTACTAACTTCGATTTTTTCATCTGTTATTAATTTTGTATGCTCGTGTGAATACAATAGATACATACAGTTTCGGAATCCGACTTATCTGTCATTGTTGAATAACAACAAACTGAAAATTTGACTTGTCTGTCATTGTTGAATAACAACGAACTGAAAATTTGATCTGAACAAACGACCCGATCTTCACTAACTACCACGTGCTGTTGGCTTTGCCAACGGTAGGAAATCCGTTTTGGTGGTTTTGCATTTTTATAGATGAGTGTTGGGGCTGGCATGAAATGGGTCTTGCATTGCATGTGAAAGCAATTCAATGGTTGATTAAGCTGCATTCAGCACCATGTGCGATCACTCAAATGGTATTTGTATAACCAAAACCATCGAATATCAAAGCACTATTTTGGACATTTAGGCTCATTTTGTTGCCAGACAATCTGATTCTAAAAGCAAAGTCATTATTTGGAAGCTTGGTGATATGAGTGAAGCAGAGATATAATATCAAGGGCAGAGAAACTAACACCCAAATAAAGTCAGCGATTTGCTTGGAGTGTACCCTTTGTATTTTGTAAGTCTTTTTCAATTTCAACACACTCGTATTTACCCAAAAAAAGCATTTGCAAGAAACTTCTCATTTTATTTCTAATTACATTCTATTTAATTGAACTAAACACCATCAAATGATTGCCTATAACATTGTCATTAAACAAGTGATCAATAATGAAACATTACATATAACAAGTACCAAGAAAAAAAATAATACCAGGCAGCATCAGATAAGTATGCCTAGAGAAGATATCAATGCTACCCCATTGAATCATTAACAGGTCAAAGATCCCCAGGCCAATTAGCATAAAGAATCACAAATATGAATGAAAACACAAAATCAATTCTGCTAGTGAACCTCTATCATGTTGATCAGTTACCAGATTTCTTCTTACCTTCCTTCTTGTAGTACTCTTCCATTTCATTCAACCAAAGATCAGCAAATTCACAATTCTTCCAGGCCTCAAACCATGGCCCTCCGCGAGTATAATGTATGGCTTTAGGGAAAGTTGTTGAATCAGCCTCAACAACCCTGTTATGTCCCTCAAGGAAGTTCCACACAAAAGGAATTGAACCAATTTCATCATCCTCAAGCCATTGGAACCGATGAAGAAACGCACCCGTTTGAGTATTCACAACCTCAGGGGTCAAAACCTTGTTCTTCAGATGCCCACAATTATACAACACCATTGAAGACCAGTTCTTCCTAGGATATACCGTTTGAACAGCTCCATCCATTTTGGTAGTCTCTTTTGGAGTGTAATCATGTTGAACACACATAATTGCATACTTATCGTCAATTAAATCTCTTAATTCCTTAATATCTGCCAAGTAGAGAAAATCACAGTCAACAAAAAGTGCCCACCCTTCATAGTTGGCTAAGTATGGGGTTAAGAATCGAGAGAATGAGAATTCTGTGCTCTCGAATTGGCCTCTTTCTCGCCAATAAATACTATTTTTTCTTAATTCGGATTGCTTGATCGGTATGATCTCGACGGGAATCGAAGATCGGTTTAAGATCGAGTAGCAGCAGACCTCGTAAGCTAGATCTTCGCGAGGATCATAGCCGATAAAGATCCTGAATGGCTTATTCTCATCTCCATTACTAATTGAAGAAAGAAGAATCCTCCCATTGCTCAAAGTCATTTTGCCAAATCTTCACACTGTTAAATAACAAGAGAATATGACAAGGGATCAGCAATTTTTTTTTTCTAAAGAATTCCAAAAATCAGACTAGGGATTGAAGCAAATTAAGATGTAAGATTTGGAGGCCCAAAAAATATCTGCACTAGGATTCGAAACCTTCCTTGTTTTATCTTTCTTTCGTGGTCAATAACTAAACAATTGAATAGAAATGAGTAGAGACAGAGTTGTAGAACAAGAATTTAGAGAAAGATTGATACGAACAATGATAAGTAATACTGAAAACGCGTTCAATCTGAGTTACGTTAAACGTAAGGATGAATGCTGATCTGGGAATTCCCCTGCTTAATTAAGAGAGAGAGAGAGAGAGAGAGAGAGAGAGAGAGAGAGAGTACCCAATTGCAGATCTTGAATGCGAATCCGAGTTTCTTTATTTGTTGGACTAACTCGGACAATCTTGGGTCCAAAGTTGAATGGAGATTCGATCCAACTTCGTCGGTAGAGAGAGAGAGATGAGCGTAGGAGCGAGAATTGAGCGGGGACGATGATCACTGAGAAAGAGAGTAGAGGATTAAATATAGAAGAGTAAGATAGATAGGCCATAGGAGCTCACGGTTTTCAGTGGGTTCCCATTGCTCTCTTTTTGCCGCGTGCATTATACTTACCGCGTGACACAGCTGGGACTGGGACAGGCTGAAAATAAAATGCTGATACAAAATTCTCAAATTATTCAATATCATGGGCTATTAAAATGGAAACATTTAAGAGATACCATGCTTACCTAGCTACTTTCATCAACTAGGAAAAGGTTGTCTCCTACGTCTGCGGAGTAGTTGCGAACGATGTTTTCACAATAGAAAATTCAGGCTGACATTGTTGATAGTGATCTGATTAGTTATTTGAATCGTTGTAATCTCGTGGAGGAAGAAGTTAGTGATATTATGATTCCTCGAGAAGTGGCGTACGTGAATGTTGAGTCTAGTAGACTTAATATTCTTGGTAAACTTTTTTTTGGATAGAAAATACAATTTCTACGGCGTCAGGAAAACTTTATTGAAGGTGTGGAATATGGAGTCAGAAGTTGAGTTTATGGAGGTTGAAAAATATATTTTTCGGAGAATGCATTGAGTTTCGTGATAAAGAATGGACCTTGGCAATTTGAAGGAAATCTTTTTGTTGTCAAACGATGGGAACCTGGCATGTCCTTCGACTGTGAGGAGTTCTTCGAGAATGATTTCTGGCTTCAAATACACGAGTTACCTCTTGAATGCATGAACAAAGCAATGGGGTGAACTTGTTGCTCGCAAAGTTAGTAAAATTGTTAATTCAAAAGATAACTATTCTAAGGATGATTTTGAGCTTAACCGTTTTTTAAGATTTAAAGTGGAGATTGACATTACCAATCCGTTATTGAGGGGACTTTTATTAATTTCGAAGGGGAGAAAATATGTGTAATTTTAAGTTTGAAAGGTTGTCTAGATTTTGTTCATCATATGGAAGAATTTTTCATCACACTGTTGGTTGTCTTGGACCAAAATTGGGAAATCTTTTGCATGGGGATAACAAGAAAAGGATTGAAGAATATGGTGATAATCTGAGAGCCTTTAGTGCTCGTAATTACGTGCTTGATAGAGAGCAGTCGTGGGCGAATAGAGGGAGAGGTTTGTCTAGGGGTCTTGGCCGGAGTCGAGGAAGATGGCCGGAGGGAGCAAATTCAGACTTGCCAATGGATGTTGCTTTTTCGGGACATCCGGATAAAATTATGAAAAATCCTATCTCATCGCCAAATTTACAGGAAAATATCAAAGATTTTCTATTTTCTTCTGCCAATTTTAAAGATAATGGATCTGATTCTACTTTTAATGGTGAAGCGGTTAAGGAGAATCAAGCTGAGGTGGTTAATCGTGGGGATCTTTTGGTGGAGACCAATCCGTTTCCTGGTAATGAGGGAAAGGAGGTTACAATGCTTAATAATACAGAGCATTTAGTAGAGGAGGAAAGCAATTTGGTTGTGAGCTAACATAGTGTCCAGGGTTTAGTTGATGCTGAGGTTTTGGAGGATAATAGTGTAAATATTGGGCTTTTAAACCCAATGGTCCATCAAAATTATTCCCCTATAGTTGGTCATGACGATCCATTTTTCTTGGGCCATGTTATTACAAGGATCTAAGTATAAGAGAATCTTGAAAAGAAAAGTAAGAGAAAGTCTATATCTTTCTCTCAGAAGTCACTTGTTTTTTGCCATACTGAAGCGTTTATGAGTGATGCTCCAGTTGGTGTTAAGTTCGGGTTGGGTAATTCCTCTCAGACTGGTTATGGTCCAATTGATCCGGGTAAAAAATGTAAGGTCAGAATCGAAAAGGAAGACATCGCCTGGAACGTTGAGAAGTTACAAACAACGAAAAAGAGGAAGGGAGATGGTGAGAATGCCGAACAAGACAATGGAAGGGTGGAGGAAGCCGACCCTAAGCGGCCCCAAGGTACGCCATGAAAGCTCTGGTGTGGAATTGTCAAGATTTGGGGAACCCCCTGAAAGTTTTCTCACTGCGAAGGCTTTCAAAGTCTCATTCCCCAGATTTTTATTTTCTTGCTAGAAATAAAGAACAAAGCTAGTGTGGTGAATAAATGGAAGCATTCTTTTGAGGCGTCAGGTTGTATTACAGTGGATGCCATTGGTATTAGAGGAGGTTTAGTTGTGTTCTGGTATGATGATTCATATTTGAAGCTTATTAAGAACGTTGATTTCTTTATAGAGATTAGGGTTTTTATGCTAGTAAAAATATAATTTGGAGAATTTTGTGGTGTATCTCAGTATCTCAGAGTTTGTTCGACAATCCTAATTAAAGACTCTTAAGATTCGGTGTGGTTCTTGTGCTGATGCTTTTGCTATTTTAGGTGATTTTAATGATATGATGAATTCGACGGAGAAACAAGGGAGTTTGGACAAAGGCTTTACTAGTTTTGAGCTTATGCATAACTTTGCTCAAGATTGTGATTTGGTGGATATAGGTTTTACCAGCCCTCCCTTTACATATGTCAATAGAAGGGATATGGATGCCTTCATTAGATAGAGGTTAGATAGGTGTCTTGGGCATTATTCGTGGCTTGATCTTTATCCTAATGCCAAGCTTTATCATTTATTTGCCTATGGTTCAGACCATTTACCGATCCTTCTTGATACATTTGAGGAGAGCATGAGAGTTAAGCATTTGTTTAGATTTGATAGGCGTTGGAGTAACCATTCGGGTTGTACTTCGGTTATTTCTAAAGCTTGGAAAGAGGTTGATGGAAGCAACAACGGTAATGTGTAGAAATTGGGAGATGTCCAAGGGAATTTTATTGATTGGACAAAACAATCTTCTTTGGCGAATTCGAGTCATTTAATTCAAGAGCTTCACAAGCATATTTCTGAGTGTTATGAGGATAATAGTAGTCCTGATTTGAAGAAAATTAGAGAGCTTGAAGAGAAGTTGTGGTTTGTTGTGACTGAGGAGGATACGTATTGGAGGGATCGAGCGAGGTGTGATTGGTTACGTAACAACGATAGGAATACAACATGTTTTCATGCAAAAGTGAAAGTGCACAGGAGATTTAAAAATATTTATGGGCTTAAGGATAGTAATGGAAGATGGTACACTAATTGGAAGAGTATAGAAGAATTGGCGATAAATTATTTCCAAAACTTGTTCACATCTTCAAATCCAGATGCATGTGCTATTGATGCGGCTTTGGCTGCCTTTCTCCAGTTTTGGAAATTTCAGATTTGGTCTTATTGGACCGTGAGGTGATTAAGGAGGAGATTTTGAGTGTGATTCGGGATATTCATTTGCACAAGGCCCCCGATTCGAATGGTTTTACGATGGTAGTTTTATTCAACATTGGGAGACACTACGTGATGATTTTTTTTTCATGGTTTTTTAGTTTTTTCGTGGCAATTTCCTTCCCCCTAGGCTAAATCATTCTAATATTATTTTGATAAAAAAGTTTCCTAATCCTATGAATCTTACTCAGTTTTGTTCGATTAGTTTATGCGACGTTACATATAAGATAATCCCTAAGATCCTTACTAATCGGTTAAAGGATGTTATGGGGAAGATTATTAGTGAAAACTAGAGTGCTTTTGTTTCTGGGTGTAGTATCACGGATAATATTATGATTGCTCATGATGTTTTGCATGTTTTTCATGTTAAAAAGAAAGGGAGAGTTGGTGAGGTTGTTATAAAGATTGACATGACTAAAGCGTATGATAGAATCGAATGGACTTTTCTAATTGAGGCGATGAACAAGTTGGGCTTTTTTGCTAGATGGTATGACTGGATTTCTAATTGCATTTCTTCAGTCTCTTTTAGCATCATTGTCAATGGTGTGTGCAGCAAGACATTTATGCCGAGCAGGGGTTTGAGACAAGGCGATCCTTTGTCACCTTTTTTTTGTTTGTGTTGAAGTTCTTTCCCGGTTATTAGCTAGAGCTTGTGATAACAAGCTTATTTCGGGTTTTAAGTTTTGGAGGGAAGGTCCAGTCATTTCCCATTTGTTCTTCATTAATGATTCTATTTTATTTTGTAAAGCTAATAAATCTGACTTTAACATTATTTTTTATATTTTGAAGATCTATGGTGTTGTTTCGGGTCAGACTGTGAATTTTCACAAGAGTCTTATGGTTTTTAGTTCAAATATTCCGTTAAATATGCAGTAGTCCCTTTCTTATAGCTTCTGGCTCACTCTGTCTTCCTCTTTGAAGAAATATATTGGCATAGATTTTGATTTGGGGTTATCCAAGAAGGCCATCTTCAATTAAATTATGAAACATATTATGGAGAAAATCACGGGATGGGCTGGAAAATTGCTTTCACCAGCCGGTAAGGAAATTCTCATTAAAGCTATAGCTTTCTCTATCACGAACTATTTTATGTCTTATTTTAAAATACCTATTTCTACTTGCAAAGAATTATGTGCTCGCCTGGCTAATTATTAGTGGAACTCGACTCCTTTTAGATTGAGAATTCATTGGGCGTCTGAGGATAAACTTATTAGGACTAAAGTAGATGGGGGTCTAGGTTTCAAGGATCTATCTGTTTTTAATCTAGCTTTACTGGCAAAATAGTGTTGGCATATTTTCTCCAATCCTAATACTTTACTCTTTAAATTACTTAAGAGTAAGTATTTTAGGAATTGTAATTTTATAGATGCATCAATTGGTTCTCGCCCTTCGTGGGGTTGGAGAAGCTCATTTCTTTTGGGTTACGATGGTCGATCGATCGATCAAAATTTGGGAGGATGCTTGGATTCCTCGGCGTAGTCTTTTAAAATTTCTTCTCCTAAAAAGGATGAGATTCGCTATGTTAATGATATTTTTTCTGCTAATGGTTTGTGTTGGGATCTAGATAAATTGTCTAAATTTTTTATCCCAGGTGACATTGAATCTATTCGGGTCATTAAACTCAATAGGTTTGGTGGCTCGGATCGTATGAGTTGGCATTACAGTAATTTAGTGAGGAATGGTCTGTTATGGAAGAAATCTAAAGGTTAAGGGAGCTCTGGGCACTATGTGGGTATGTCCTGGGATAGAATTTGTAAGTTTCATATTTCTCCCAAATTAAAGGATTTCATCGGATGATGTTTGAATAATTCCATTGCTTGTAAGTCTAATCTTATTGCAGGGGTTTGGAGATTGAGAATATGAGCCCAGTTTATAAGGATGTTGATGAAGGTGATGTCCATTTATTTTTTATGTACAGTTTTGCAAATGCTTTTTGGTTCTTAGGTCCTCTCTTATGCTTCAATCTAAGTTTTTGATGGATAATTCTTTTGTGAATTATTGAAAATCAATTCTCGGCAAAATTATTAGCTCTGACGGGTCTCTTGATGATAAATCCTATCTCTTAAAATGGTTCATTCATGGTCTTTGGAGTCTTTGGAAATACATGAACTTTATGTGCTTTGAGGGAGTTGAAATTGATCCGGGTATGGCTATTCATCTTACTGAGAAGCATTTGGGCGAGTTCTTCCTCAGTGATTCCCCTTCGGGGTTAGGGATTGTCGAGTTCGTTATTCCTGTAAAGCTTGAAAACTATTGGGTATTTAAAAGTGATGCGGCGTGGACAGATTCTATACATCCGGTAGGGCTATGTTGGGTGCTTTAGGATCCAGGTGGCACTGCTCATGGTGTCGGGTTCTTTAGCTGTGACTACATTATGTATGTTCTTCAAGGCAAAGCAGTTGCTCTTAGATGGGGTCTTGAGGAGATCTCTCATTTTTTGCTCGGGTAGTATACAAATTTGCTCTGATTCAGCTGTTTTGATCCAAGAGATTCATCCTTTTAATGGATGTGGTAGCGATATTTTGACTTTAATTCCTGATATTATTTCTCTCGCTAATAATTGGGAGAAGCATCAATTCAGAAATATTCCTCGAGAAGAAAATATGCTTGCGGATTTATGTTCTAAACAAGGGCAAATGACCAAAGAAAGATCTATTTTCTTTGGTTCTTTTACCCCTTTTATTTCTTCTTGTCTGGATAGTTAGTAGTATATCTTTTAAAGAAATTGTAGAGAATAGATAAGTCCAGAAATAAGAGTTATGAAATAACCTGGTTTTTTTATTAGGTAAATGACAGTTTTTGTTGTGCCACATCACCAGTTTATTTACCTTGATTTCATGTTGACAGATTTGCCCTCAATAAATTGTTATGAATGGTTGATTGTGTGAATCCACTATAATTAATTAGTGCAATAAAAAAATTAGTTTACATATTTACAGTAAATTAAATATGAAATTTATATTTATATTTACCCTATTATATTCAAGAACTTATTATGGATTTTTGGTTGTGACAATATCTTTTTCCATAACAAATTGATAATATTTAGGATAAAGATGATTTTTCATAATTTTAGCTAATTCGGTTTAATTGATTATCATTCATTGTTATGGAAAATATCATAATCTGACATTAGATCTACCAGTTCACAAGCAATTAACTTTCTTCGTCATTCATCTTATTTTTTAACCTGCAATTCATACATCAATTTTTCAAGTTTGTAGTAAAAAACCTATTTGTTTCGTCGATTGAGCGTGGTTGACAGCTAATTACCTTTTGTTTCCATGAAATTAGGGTAAATACATTGTTTCCATTAGCGTGGTTGACGACTATTTGCCTATTGAACGTGGTTGACGACTGTTTTCATGAAATTAGGGTAAATAAACTGGAAACCTATTTGTTTTCAGGATTTCAAATTATTGTTCATTTAATTATTGATTGTTGAAGACTACTTATCTTCTTTATTTATCATTTTAGGCGGGATTGCAAGAATATTGAAATTTAAATTGATGTATTTGTGGTTAATGATATTTTTGGCGAGATTTTTTTGTTTTTGATTTAATTTTGAAAACCTCATTAATTAGTTGGTTGATAAAAGATTATGTTGGGACTGATTTGTAGGGATTTTCTAAATTTTAAATATTCTATGATAACATCTTAGATTGTTTTTTATTTTTTTGAAACAATTAATGTTTCATTATCTCATTGCTCAATTTGTATTTAGAATTTCAGTAATATTTTATTGATTTCACGAATTACAATTTTTAGATTTTAGTTTTTTTATTTTAATTTTTTAAATCAAATGACTTACATTTTTTAATTAAATTGACATAAAAATATTGATATTGAAGTTGATTTACTCTTATTTTGATAGTTGGGCATTTTTTTCAAACTCTAATTTCATTACGAAACAATGTTTTACTTTATAATTTATTCCTAAATAAATTTAAACTTATTTTTAAATTATTATTTATTACGGTAGTTGTTGATAATGTGGTAAATTTAAATTTTAAATTTTGAAAATATATAGTTTCCTTAATTATAAGTATAAAAACTGATATATCAATAACTTCCATTCGATTGACCAAGTTACTTTATATAGATTGGAGACATTATGGTCTAAATTTATTAACCGTTTTGGAAACCTACTATTTATCTATAATTTTTGAAACCCGGTCATTTTTTAATATACTACTACTAAACTTGTCTATATTGAAAATTTTCCCTTCTAGTTATTTTTTGATTTATTGGATGCTTTTTTCTTTTGACAAAAAAATGGAAACATTTAAGTATACTTAGAGTCCGAAAATATTCATTTCATGAAAGCTATTTATTATAGAATATTTCATGAAAAAACAATTTGTTCTCTATTTATGGGGTGAAAAGCACTTGATTTGATTTCTCTTCTATCAATAATTATAATTGACTATTTACTGGGAAAAAAAACCATAGTTAACTTGTAGTTGCCTTATTTTACATTTGTTGTTGCCTTCTTTTATAATTGACACTTGCTTTTTTCCTTATTTACACTTGTTGTTTCCTCCCTTTTTATTCCTTTATTCATAGGTTATACTCCCAAATCATAAAAACCATACAAGCATTCTTTTGCAAACGTTTTTTAAGTTTTTCTTTCCTATTTGTTTTCATTATTGTCTTCAACAATATACCTCTCTTTTTTACCTTTCATGATATGTTTTTAAATGTACTCACTTAATATAAAATAATTATTTACTCGTGGTTGCATGATAAAGTAGTTAATAATTTTACTATTCAATTTTTTAACAGCACATTAAAATATTTATTTAATGATACATGAGAAAATAATTATTTATCCTTCAGATAATATCAAATATTAACCGTTGTTTTAGTACTCATTAACAGTCACAAATGAGTAAACATTGAATATTTATTTGATATAGTAAATATTTACAATTCGAATTATATGTAACAGTTAGCAAAGAATAATTGTAATTATATATTTATTGACTTAAGACACATAAAATATTTACACTATTGAATAGTCACTGATATAAGTTTGGACGTACAGTGAAATATTTATCTAAGATAAGAGAAAATATCTACTTTAAGAAAAAAATAAAACGTGAAAATCTTGTATATGATGGAAATCGTTATATTTTTTTGTCCTAAAATTTAACAAATTTGTAATTATGAACATTTTAATAAATCTATCACCACTTCTCATTATATTATAAATGAGGTTTAATTAAAAATTATATTATGGGGTTATATTATTTTATTTCACCGTCTGTTTTTCGTATTCACAATCTGTATGGTAATTATGATTGATTTAAGTATTTTTGGTAGATTTTGAAATATTTATCTAATAGTTTATTGTTTAAATTAGTTATATATTATTTTCTCTAATTACCCTGTACATGAGTTGGATATAATTATAAAATTACTTTGGTTTACATATTTTACTATTTCTCATATTATCATTTATCTAATGTTTTTAATTTCGTGACATTTAGCTCTGTTGAGTTCTAAATATAGTCTTCTCCTCTATCATACTATAACTAAAAGTGGTTATCCTAGAAAAACATTTGTTGGACATATTAGTCCAATCTAATTTCTATTATGTCGTTAGTAATGTACTGTAGACATCATATTTTATTCGGTCTAATATTTTAAAAATACACACTTTGTTTTAATGCTCATGTATTAGTCTAATATGTGTATTTTTTGAAAAAAAAAGTTCAATGTCTAAAATAGATAAATAAACTAGGGAGTAAAGAGATGAGAGAAAGTGCAAGCACAAAAAAGAAAAAAAAGAGCAAAATGACTAAAAATAATAAGTAAAGCCTTAAATTTGTCTATAAATAGAGATATTGTCTTCTACTAAGATGGGTGATTTTAGAGAGAGAAAAGAGGTCTTGAGAGAAAATGAGAGAATATCTTTTTTGAGGGAAAGTGTGTGAGAAAATAAGAGAGACTTTCTGAGAGAAAGAGAGAGAGAGTATTCATTTGTATTCATCTTTCATATTCTCCTACTTTTTTTCTTAAGACAGCTTAAATTTCATGCACATTAGCTAACAATATTTATCTTGTTCATTATTCTCCATCATCTCTCATTCATACTCATGTAGTATATGCTCTTGTTTCCTTTTCCATATGTGTGTGTTTGTTTGTTTATGTTTGTTCACCTTTTACTCTTAATTTTGAGTTTTATTCTTATGCATTAATGATTTTCTTATAAATTTGATAATAAGATATCTTTGTTATAAACCCAATCAATGAGTATGAGGAGAAAACTTCTGAGGGATGTAAATTAACTCAATGTAAATCAATCCTTTAATGGGTTGAAAGTGTACATTTATTTTAAAAATCCTCTATGATAATTTTTCATACATAAAAATGTATAAAATATAGAGTTAAATATCTATATAAAAATCATGCAAACATTTAAATTTTGAATTTTTTTAATGTTCTCATAAGTCTTTTCATTTTTTTAGATCTTATTATTATTTAGTGACACTTGTTTAAACTAGTTACCATTCATAATCATCTCATTTGCTATCTGATTAGCAATGAGGGAAGAAATGAAATATTGATAATTAGTTAACTAAATAGTTCAAAATAAAAAATATATATTTATATCCTAAAAATATTTTATTTGAAACTTTATTTGTAATTTTTCTTTCACGTGACGTTCAATTTAACTAGTTACCATCTGATTTTTTTCAAATTGTTTTGAATAACAATTATTGAAGAAAACAAAATAATAGTCTTTGGAAGATTATGTAATCAAAACTAAAACAGCATGCTCATACCAAAGATTAAAAAATAATAATTAAAAAAAAATAAAATATGTTGGTTTTGTGTGAGGGGAGAAAATTTCAAATTTTGTCCCCCACACACAACAAAGTTGAGGCTAGCAGCTTTTCAAATTATTTCATTTTTTATTTTTATTATTTCATTTTTCATTTTCTTTTATTAATATAGATTAGTGTTTATTCTAAATTTATATTTTTATGCATGTTCTTTACATGTTTCGCATGTTATTCATTTTTTTACTCTATACATTCTCATCAAATTTATCATATATTTCTAACTTTTCTTTTACCCATTTTTCTTTATAATTATTGTTCTTCTTATTTCTTATTTATTATGTATCATTGTCATATTGCAATACTTATAATGTGATTCTTATCTCATTCTCCTATAATTAGAGTTAATATTCATAGATGTGTGGATTACAACATTAACAAGTAGATTTAAATTTTGTTAATTTCATTATTAGTTTTTCATTAAAAAGTCTTACCACAGACTTTGAGTTTTTTGGGATACCAAACTTCTCGAATTACTGAGGTGAGAGGTTATTTTTTAGATACCAAGAATAACTCAAATAATACTATGATTTAAAAAACATAGAAAACTAAAGAAATACTTTTCAATGGTCTTTGTATCACCCATAAAGGGTCACTTATTTTATTAATTTTTATGATACAAAATGTACCAAATGGGACATTCAAAAATGAGTTTCTTTAACTTTTTTAAAATATAATTTGGATAGCATTTTATCAGATTTGGTAACCATTTTAATAATGAGTGTTTTGGGATGCTAATACCTCCCCACACATAAATAACTGCCAAACCTCGTAGACCAAAATTTTTATTTATAAATTGGGTGACCAATCACACCCTAAAATGATTGGTGGTGACTCTGAATTTTTTTTTAAAATAATTTGTCGATCATCGTTCCGCATCGCATGCACGTTGTGAAAGCTTGGCGACTCCACTGGGGATATTGGTCTATAATTTTTAGATCGATAGAGAGTCAAGCTATAATTTTATCATGTGCTATCCTATTTGAGTGGTTCTTTGTTTATTTATTTGATTCATTATTTTTCTTATTCATGATTGTAGTTTGTTCATTTTTTAGGAAGTATATTTCTTTACATAATTTCAAATTTCACAAACATACCCTAGTCCCATACCCAGGCTTTCCCTTTAGGATTAACGAGAATGAGTAGTGGAATACTTTCGTGGAATTGCGGTTCCCATGTAGGCTCGTGAAAGTTCTCACTCAGAATGAACTTTTTGGGATACCGTTTGGGGGGGTCCTGTTACTCTGTTGGATAACAGTGTGGACAACCTAAGAGCCTATTAAGAGATTTGAGAGCCCAACACACATGCATTTGGGTTTTAGATCCCATCGCATGACCAATTTTTGATAGAAATAAAGATTCTACTTAAATATGGTATCATGATTAACTTTTGTTTGTGTATATATATCTTGCACTACTTAAACATTTCGTTTCTTCCCCATTGTTTTACTGCTGACTTTGTATTTCTTTTTTCATACATGCATCATGCTACGTAATAGGGATTGTAAAGAAGTATTCAATTCATTTATATTTTAGAGACCATGATTTCCACTCAAAGTGGGATAGAAGATCAAGTTAAAATAACCCAATGGTTAGAGGAAACGCAAAAATAGAAAAGGAGATTGTCTAAAAAAGGAGGATGTCATTCTTCTACCATCAATCACTAAGATAGAGTTCTCACACATTGACTTAGAAAGGTTGTTTGTCGGCAAATATGGTGACATCGTTAATCTTCTGTATATCGCAGTCAACACTCCCGTTCTTGAGGCTTTAATGCATTTTTGGGGCTCTCTGTATAGATGTTTCACCTTTGGAACAATAGATCTTACTCCTACAATTGAAGAATATCAAGCCTTATTTAATGTTCTATTGCAAAACACATACAGTTTATAATTACGACAAAAAGCTCATGTTAAAGAGAGTTTATCTAAGCTCTTGGGTATTATCCATGCATATGAGATTGAGTAAAAGGCTGAAAATTAAAGGGAGAAATGAGTGTGTGCCGCTGGATTACCTCCTAGATCTCACCTAAAATGTCTTAAAGGAAGATAATGGTATGGTTCTTTATGCTCTGTGTATTTATGGCACTGTGTTGTTTACAAAGATCCAAGGTTATGTGGATGATAAAGTGATAAAAATGTTCCTTCAAGTTGAACATAGCGTTAACCCTGTTATCTCAATTCTTGCCAAGACCGTTCATTCCATAATCACATCCGAGTGTTTGGAAAAGGGAAGTTCATCTGCTCTCCATCTCTTTTGTGTATTTGGATTCTTAGCCATCTAAGATGTCCAACAGATTTCAAATGTCCTCAAGTTAAGTTTTCAAGTTCTTGGATGACAACGAGAATCCCCATTGCAGAATTTGGAATGGCCAACTGGAATCCACAGTTTCCCACAAAAAGGGCATGGCTCTCACACCTATCAAAGTTGAAATATGAGGATGTTATCTGGAAAGCCCACGTGATGCTGTTGACATCAATGATCTACAGATATGGCAACTTTCAATGGGTCTGGTTATGCTCCACTAATGGTGCTCTGTCAAATATACATTCGACAGTTTGTCCTTGTTACGCACACGTTGAAAGATATTGAAATCAGTTACGATTCTCAAGATGTTGAACAGAAAACTACAGCAGTTGATTTGAGCTTGGAAAATAACGAGAATGATGCAAAATGAGAAGAATCCCATGAACTGTACCAAGGAGTATGAAGCGTGGCTTGAAAGTAGAAGCAAAGTAGTTATTGCCTTACCACTTGAGGATTTACAATCATCTAAATTACTAGAAGCTCATCAAGAGATTGTTAAAGGGGAAGAACGGGATGGGTTATATGAGGAGCATCAAGAACCTAGCTCTTTCGGAAGAAAACAAATGACTAACAGTTGAGGCGAAATGACTAACTCAGATTTGAGAAATAAGGTTGAGGATCGAGAATATCAGAAGCGGAAAAACTGACACTTGCAAATGAACATGAAGATTGAATCATGAAGCTAGAAAGGAAAAATAAGCTTGTACAAGAGGTTTTAGAATAGGTGAAGGGGACTGTCAATAAGAAAAATGTATACATCGTTGAGTTAGAAGAACAATATGACTCATAATAATGAATCAATGATAATTTACAAGTTGATTTTTTGCTAGTGAGAGACTCGCTCCAACGCCAAGCCTATCAAAAGCATCTCAAATGGTGACAAAGTTGATAAAATAGGGATACAAGTCAAGCAAAGGAGTCGAGAGTGAGCATCAAGGCATAAATAAGTTAATCGATTGAAACAAGAATGAGCAAATGTTTGGGCTTGGATATAGACTGACCAAGGCTAACAGAGGGAAAATGGAAGTTCAAAAGAAAGAAAAGATGATTGCTAGGCTTGAAAACAGGGAATTCGACATGGAAATGGCAATCATACATCATATTTTTTAATCTTTCAGAAGCGAAGGAACTTCATTCGAAGAACCAGTTACAGTAAAGCAGTACGACCTTAAAGATGATTTCGCACAGCTTCCAATATCCGCAATATTGGAAAAATCATCAAGTGCAAGTACATAACACTTGGTTTCTCGATACGATTCACATAATGAGCTTAACAATTGGGATGTCACCGAGCTGCCAGTACTTCTTGGGGATTTTCAAGAGTAATGTATTAATGTCAAATTTTTAATGATTCTGCCCATGGGCCTACATTTTTGTCTGTTTCATGTCATCTCTTTGAATGAAAGTCTAAAAATTTATTTTGTTTCCTTCTGTTAATGATAAATACAATTCCGGCCCTTTTTTATTCTACTTCTTTATGTCTACTTTTTTTCATTTTAGAAATGATGTTCATACTCATGCATTGTTTATTTTCTTTTCTCGCCTTCATTTCATCCAATAATCCGATTCAGGTTTGAGAACAATGATTTTGAAAACAAGAGCATAAGCAATAACTTCGGTAATCCCATTATTAATGTAGTGTCAGATGAAAGTGACGAAGATAATTTTGAACCATCTCTAAAAATGTTAAGAATGATAGAAGAGGATGGTAAAATAACTCACATTATCAAGAGTTAACGGAGGTGATAAATTTGGGATTGGATGGAGAGACAAAAGAAGTCCAAATTGACAATTCTGTAACAAGCGAAAGCCGCCAACAATTAATCGACTTACTCAAGAAGTATATGGACGTCTTTACATTGTCTTACAAAGATATGCCAGGCCTAAACACTGATACCATGATCAGTATTTTCTAGAAGTAGTAAAATACTCTGAATGGGTTGTCAACATAGTCCAAATGCCAAATAAAAATCAAAAAGTAAGGATGTGCGTCGATTATAAAGACTTAAATCGGGTAAGCCCTAAGGATAATTTTCCATTACCCCATATCGATGTCTTAGTGGATAACATTACACGACATTCAACCTTCTCTTTCATGGATGGTTTTTCGGGGTATAACCAAATCAAAATGGCTCCTAAAGATCGTGAAAATAAATCTTTTATAACTTTATGGAGTACATTTTGTTATAAGGTTATGCAATTTGGTCTAAAGAATGCAATGCCGACTTATCAACAAGAAATGGTAACATTGTTTCATGATATGATACATAAAGAAATCGAACTGTACGTTGATGATATGATCGCCAAATCTCGTCAAGGGGAAGATCAAACTGTCACTCTGCGGAAACTATTCGAACGGTTGAGAAAGTTTCAGTAAAGCTTAACCCAACAAAGTGTGCATTCACAGCATCTTCAGCGAAACTACTCATCTTAATCGTGAGCAAGGAAGGAATAAAAGTTGACCATGACAATGTTCGAGCCATCATTGGTATGCCACTACCTCAAACTCAAAAGGAAGTTAGAGGTTTCTTGGGGAGATTAAATTACATATCTCAGTTCATCTCACAGCTAACTGTAACTTGTGAACCTATCTTTAAACTTCTCCGTAAAAGTGATAGAGAAGGATGGAATGATGATTGTCAAAATGCTTTTGAGAAGATCAAGAAATACTTACAAACTCTGCCTATACTTGTTCCTTTAACTCCAAGGCGTCTACTCATTTTGTATCTTACAGTAATAGAAAAACCAATGGTTGCGTACTTGGTCGCACAATGCCTCTGAAAGGAAAGAATAAGCAATATACTATTTAGGAAAATATTCACAAACTATAAGGCTAATTATTTGACGTTGGAGAAAACGCGTTCTGCATTACCCTGAGTTGCTCATAGGCTTATACAGTACATGTTATACCACACCACTTGGTTAATATCAAAGATGGACCCAATCAAGTATATCTTTGAAATACCATCACTCTGGGTGAATTGCTAAATGGTAAATGTTACTCATGAAATATGATATTGTCTATGTCACGAGAAAGTCAATAAGAAAAGGTCTAGTTGCTAATTATCTGGCAGATTAACCAGTGCAAGATTATGAGCCTATGAAGTTTAATTTTTATGATGAGAACGTATCAGTCATATTAAAAATGAAGGAGAATATATGGATCTGGAATTGTGTACAATGTTATTTGATGGCGCATTTAATGATGTAGGACATGAAATTGGGGTCATCCTCATATCTCCTGAGGGAAAATTTTCCCATTCACGGTAAAACTATGTTTTGACTGTACAAATAATGTGGCAGGATATAAGGCATGTTCCATGGGAATTCAAGTAGCTTGTGATATGAAGATAATATAAAGCTTCGAGTGTATGAAAATTTGTTATTGGTGATATGACAACTAAATGAGGAATGAGAAGCTAGAGACTCCAAGCTTGATGCCTTATAACAAACATGTAACTAAGTTAAACCAAACTTTTGAAGTGATATCATTTGACCATATATCTAGACAGAATAATCAAATCGCAGATGCACTGGCAACTCTAGCGTCTATGTTTTCCGCAGACTTGAAGGAAGAAGTTCAACCTTAAAATTTGAGAAGCGAGATTTTCCTGCTCACTGTATGAGCATTCAAGGAGTTCCAGACATAATACCATGGTATTGCGACATCAAGTAGTATATAAAGAACAGGGAATATCCATCCAAAGCTTCCGAGAATGATAAACACACTATTGGAAGATTATCCATGAGTTTCTTTTTTAATGGTGAAATACTCTACAAAAGAATCCATGATATGATGCTTTTAAAATGTGTTGATGCAAGGGAAGTGAATCAATTCATAGAGGGAGTTCACGAAAAAATTTGTGGTGTTCATGCTAACGGACAAATGATGGCGAAACAAATCTTCAGAGCAGCATATATGTGGTTGACTCTAGAATCTGACTGCATCAAGTACGCCAAGAAATGTCATAAATGTCAAATTTATAGGGATAAAATTCACGTACCCACATACCCTTTACATTTTATTGCCACGCCTTGGATGTTCTCTATGTGGGGATTGAACGTCATTGGTCTCATCACACCAAAAGCTTATAACATGCATCGTTTCATCATCAAATGGGGGAAGGCGAGTTCTTATTCGAGTGTAACCAGAAGTGTGATTTTTAAATTCATTAAAAAGGAAATAATTTAACGATGTGGTCTACCTGGAAGGACCATCACAGATAATGGGACAAACTTAAACAACATGATGATGACAGAATTATGTGAGTAGTTAAAATTAAGCATCATAATTCATCTCATTATCGTCTAAAGATGAACGGAGCAGTGGAAGCAGTCAATAAGAACATAAAAAATATCATAGAGAAGATGACAGATGAATCTAAGGATTAGCATGAGATGCTCTTTCGTTCTACATGGATAGCGCACATCAACTGGGGCAACACCGTTCTCTTTAGTATATGGCATGAAGCGGTCCTTCCAATCGAGGTGAAAATTTCCTCCCTCAGAGTCTTAATGGAGGTGAAATTAAAAGAAGCAGAGAGTTACGTAGAGGGTAATTATATCAAAGAAAAATGATGCACGCATATGACAAAAAGTTACGTCCCGATGTTTCTGAGAAGGAGATTTGGTGTTGAAAAAGATACTCCCATATCAAAGGATCACCGTGAGAAGTGGACCCCAAATTAAGAAGGACCTTTCATTGTCAAGAAGGCATTCTCTGGAGGAGCTCTCATGCTAACAAACATGGATGGAGATGATTTACCACATACAGTTAATTTTGATACAGTCAAGAAGTACTTCATTTGATCGCTCTAAGTATGGGAAAGGTGAAGTTGGGTAAAAAAAAGTTTTCAAATAACTGTCTCGAATACTGGAGAAATTCTTGTTCCATAATTTTTTCAAATCCTTGTTTATAAACATCGTTCATCATGAATAAAGTGCCTCTTTTTAGTTGACAAACATATATACTTCGTGTTCCTGTTATTTCCATTATTCCTTATTTCGCATAATTGCAAGGTAAATAAAAATATCATCAATTACTCCTGAAATAACTCAGAAGCATAAACTTGGTTAGGTGAAAGCTAATTGATAAAAAAAGTGAGAGAATAAAAGAAAAGAAAATGAGAAGGGCAGTCTGAGTGCGAGGTGAAATCTGAAAAGTCACCACGAGAAAAGTCAATATGCGCATGGCAAAAGCTAAAGCGCGATTGGACGATTACACAATTAGAAGTGCAGAAAAGAAGCAAACTGTGGAGAAATTATTCACCACTGACATGAAGCTGAATACTATGGAATAAACCAATAAATAAGGATGTATCATTTTCTTGAAAGTATGTTCGATACTTCATTGTGAGCCATGATCCTAGGTCAAGTTATTGTTTTAAAGGGTGGTGGATATGGCAAAAAATCATCAAATAATTTTTTTATAAATGTTCACAATCATGCATAATATGAATGCATTCAAAATCGCTACTTTGCATTTATATTCAAGAATTACAATGCATAGACATGCATCATATTGATCTGTTTTGATGCAATTCATTAGCATGAATTATTTCAGGATACCACACGTAACTTTTCAACATTTATAGCTTCTATTAGTTGCTGCCATATGGAGCATGTATAAATCAGATAAAACATTTCATTTTCTCCGGTTAAATCAAACCCAAATTGAGTCGAGGTCGAAACATGTGTCTATCCACATCCGTTTCTCTTCAAATAAATCTGGTTAAATCGAATTCAAATTGAGTCGAGGTCGAAGCTTATGTCTAACCATGTCCGTTTCCTTTCAAATATCTCCGGTTAAATCAAACCTGAATTAAGTCAAGGTCGAAGCTTGTATCTAACTAGGTCCGTTGTCCTTTCAAATATTCAGGTTAAATCAAACCCGCATTGAGTTGAGGTTGAATTTTGCATCTATCCAAGTCCATTTCCTTTCAAATATATCGGTTAAATCAAACCTCACTTTATCGTGGTCGAAGCCTGGTGTCAGCGCCTGGTCCGTTTCAATTAATATGGTTAAATCGAACTTCCATCGAGTCGAGGTCAAAGCCTGCGTCTATCCAGGTTCGTGTCATTTCTTTATCTTTGGTTAAATCGAGTCTGACTTTGTCGCGGTCGAAGCCCGATGTCAGCCCGGGTCCATTTTAATTAATATGGTTAAATCAAACCTGAATTGAGTCGAGGTCGCAGCATGTCTATCCAGGTCCATTTCATAATTCTTTCATTTCATAGAACCCGAATCAGTCGAGGTTTCTATTCTCCCATATATTGTTTTCCCATACCGATCAAAATATTTATCTACACCTTTGTACACTTTCTATGGTTACAAGTGTGAACAAAGGGGTGCAGCTGTAGACATTGTATTTTATCCGGTCTAATACTTTAAAATTACACACTTTATTTATTATCTCATGTACTAGTCTAATATGTGTATGATTTTTTTGAAAAAAAAAATCTCAATGCCTAAAATAGATAAATAGACTATGGACTAAAGAGATAAGAGATAGCTCAAGGACTAAAAAAATAAAAAAGGAGCAAAATGACTAAAAACAAAAAATGAAGCCCTAAGTTTATCTATAAATAGAGGGGAGGTCTTCACTTGAGGGCATGTGATTTTAGCGAGAGAAAGAGAGGTCTTGAGAGAGAATGAGAGAATATATTTTTAGAGGGAGAGTGTGTGAGAACATATGAGTGACTCTCTAAGAGAGAGAGAGAGAAATAGAGTCTTAATTTCTATTCATCTTTCATCTTCTTCTATTTTTTTTCTTAAACTAGTTTAAATTTCTTGCACATTAGCTAACAATATATATCTTGTTCATTATTCTTCATCATCTCTCATTCATACTCATGTAATATGCTCTTGTTTCCTTTTCCATATATATATATATATATATATATATGAAGAACAAGAAACTCTCTTGTTAGATTTAATCTGTAAAAAAATCCAGAATTAAAACAAGGCTCATTGACCTAGCTCCACAAATAAAACTATCTAGTTCAAATTCTTCCAAACCCGAATCCAAACCCTCTTCAAAAGGTACAAATCCAAAGTCCAAATTAAAGAGAAAATTACTCCAAGAAATACTTCTCCTTTTGAAGGAAAATAATGAATCTGACTCTGAATCACTTACAAAATCAAGTTACTAAGAAAAAGGTATCCATGAATGCCTATTTTTCCATTCAAAATACATTTTGCAAGTTTGCAGTTAATTTTTTAAAGACAGTTTGGAATAAAGGCAAGTTATATGATTTGATTAATGAAATAATAAATTTCAAGTCCTAGAAATTTATTCTGAAATAGTTTGGTTCTATTTGCAGAGACAACTAAACTATCTTGTTTTATTATCCTGACAAATATTTTAAAATAGTTCCAGTATTGTTTAACATATCACAACTGTAAACAACCAAGAAACTTAACTATTATTGTTTAATAAGAATGTTATTAATGCAGACAATTGAGAAATCAACAAATTGATTAAATAATTTAATTATTATATTCTGAATTTTACTTGGAGCAAATCTAAGATCAAATGGCATTATTTTCCAATTATAATGATCAAATATAATCTTGTATTTCTCAATCTTATTTGTCTGGAACATCCAGTTTCTATTGTAAACTTAGAGGATATATCAACATTTCTAAGCCTCTTTTGTTTGGTATTGAATAATTATCCATCCTACAATATTGTTAAGAGACTTATAATTAATCACTAGGCGATGAACTCCTTATTTAAAGATTTTAATTTGATCTTGAAGATCAGGTTTCTGAAGATGTTCTTCAATTTTTTTCAATTTTATTTCTTGTTGTAAAAACCCCAATTGTTTCTCTTTACAAGAGATTGTATTTATGGATTTGAAAACAGAATTCTATTTTAAAAAATTTCAAATTCTCATTGTGAGGAAAAGAAAGAAATTTGAATTTAACAGATTCATCCATGAGATAAGTAATTATCCCATGATACTCTGTTGTGAAATGATACAACAAAGAAATGAATGGTAATTTGAAAATTATTTTATCTGTCATATTCTTTACTAAGACAAATGATGTTTTGAAACATACATTATCTTGAAAAATATGAATTTGGGGGATTTCATAATTAATATGCATTCGGGTACCATTGGCAGAAGACATAGACTCTTTCGTCTTCTTGAAGTATTTCGGAGGAACTAGTCATTCATGCATATAATTAAAATCTACTCTTAAATCAACAAGAGTCATTGTTATAAAATCAAAATTTTGAATGATTATTCTAACCATTATGTGCCATGTTTTGATTTTGATATGATTGAGGATTTGTATGAAGTGTTCATCATTGTCTTGACAGTTAACAAGTTCTTCAACCTGATTATCATAAATTAGTAATTTACTGGGTTAACTCAGTTTTTATTTATTAATTAGATTTCTTATTTTTAAAAATTTAATTCTTCTTTTATTTCTGTGTTAGATTCTTTTAATTCTTTTATTTCAATGTTAATATTTTTAATTTCTTTTTGAAGTTCATGTAAGGTAACTTCATTTTCTTTCCCTTTTACCTTATTGAATTTTTCATGGGTTTGTGAAAGACTTGCAGTATTATTATTATTAGACTTATATATATATATATACACACACACACACACACACATGTTTGTTTCTTCTTCTTCTTTTTCACATTTTACTCTTAATCTTGAGTTTTATTTTTATGCATTAATGATATTTTTATAAATTTGATAATGAAATATCTATATCATCAACTCAATCAATAGGTATGAGGATAAAGCCTTTGAGGAGTGCAAAATTAACTAAATGTGAATCCCTTTAATGAGTTGAAAGTGTACATTTGTTGTAAAAATCTCCTATGATAATTTCTCATACATAAAAATGCATAAAATAGAGAATTAAATATCTATATAAAAATCATGCAAACATTTAAGCTTTGAAATGTTTTTTAAGGTTCTTAAAAGTCTTTTCATTTTCTTTAGATTTTGTTGCTCTTTTAGTGAAACTTATTTGACTAGTTACCATTTGTAATCATCTCTTTACTATTTTGTTAGTAATGAGGGAAGAAAGAAAATATTGGTAGTTAATGAACTAAGTATTCTAAAATTAAAAATGGTATATTTATATCTTAAAAAATATTTTATTTGAAATTTATTCGTAATTTTTCTTTTACGTGACGTTCGAATTAACTAGTTACCATCTGAATTTTTTTTGAATAAAAATTATTGAAGAAAATAAAATATTGGTCATTAGTAGATTATGTAATCAAAACTAAAATAGCATTAACATACCAAAGATTAAAAAATAATAATTAAAAAAATTTAAAAAATGTTGGTTTTGTAAGAAGGGACAAAATTTCCCACACAACAAAGCTGCTAACCGTAGCTCCCCTCTTTTTTTTCTTCCTAATTTATTTCATTTTTCATTTTTATTATTTTATTTTATCAATAAATATTAGTTTTTATACTAAATTTATAATTTTATGCATCTTCTTTACATGTTTCACATGCTATTCATTTCTTTTTACTTTATACATTCTTTTCAAATTTATCATACATTTCTAACTTTTATCGTACCCACTTTTCTTTATAATTTTTGTTCTTCTTATTTTTTATTTATTTATGTATCATTGTCATATTGCAATGCTTATAATGTGATTCTTATCTCATTCACTTATCATTAGAGTTAATGTTCACAGATGTGTGGATTACAACCTTAACAAGTAGATTTAATTTTTTTTAATTTCATTATTAGTTTTTCATTAAAAATTTCTATGACGGACTTTGAGTTTTTGAAAATACCAAACTTCTCGAACTACTGAGATGAAAGGTTATTTTTTTGGATACCAAGAATAACTCCAATAATGCTTTGATTTTCTAAAAAATAAAAAAACTAAAAAAATACTTTTCAATGGTCTTTGTATAACCTATTAAAGGTCATTTATTTTGTTTATTTTGATGATGTAAAATATATCAAATGGAACATTCAAAAATTAGTTTTTTAACCTTTTTAAAATATAATTTGGATAGTATTTGATTAGATTCGGTAACCATTTTAATGATGGGTGTTGTGGTGTGCTAATACTTCTTCTCCACACACAATGATTTCCTAAGCAACTTGGAGTTTTCGTAGACTAAAATTTTTATTTTAAAATTGGGTGACCAATCACACCCTAAAATGATTGGTGACGACTCCGAATTTCTTTTTTTAAAATAATTTTTCAATTGTTGCTCCACGTCGCGTGCACGTTGTGACATGTACAAAAATAGGCGAGCGACCCAAACTAAAGTAAAAAATTGACCAGATTGAAATTAACGTCAAATATAGCCACTTGGTTGTGGCCCACTGTTTTAATTGCTAGTATTTTACCGTTTACCCCTGATATCACATTCTTTCCATGAGAGAAGTTGAGTTTCGTCTCTCTCATGATATTCTAACTGATTTTAGTTACAATTCTTGCTGCTTTTGGAAACTTTCTTTTTATGTTCGATTCTTTTTTATTACAGATTTCCTTTTTAGAGTTTGATTTTGCTAGGGTTATCGAATATTAAGATTGTTTCATGGTGATTCTGAAACTTACGGTGTTAGTTTTCTTTTGTTCTAACTTGGAGCTACTGTTCGATCATCCTCATCGATTTCACTTTGATCATCATCGATTCTTGTTGCATGTTCACTATAAGTTTCATATTTCTTATTTTAGTCTTATTTTCTTTATGCATTGCAATTCGATTATTGTTGTTTCTGTTATGTTTTCTTTCATTTTCTACCATCAGTTTCATTCTTTGTACTATTTTGTATTATGTACTAGTTGCATTCTCTTTTGGAATTTTTAGTTCTATTTCCCTTCAGCATTTTTAGCATCTTTATTTGTTTTTTAATTTGACATTTTAGATATGTTTTCGTTCGACATTTTAGTCATTTCTGTTTTTGTTCGATATTATGTTTTCTGTTGTGTTTAAAGGTTGTTGTGTATTATCATATTTTTTTAATGTAGTTGCTTTTATATTAATTCATGCTTATACGTTATTTGTTGTAGTTGATTTTATACTACTTCATGTTTAACGAATAATTTTTCATTCTATATCTATTTTCATATTTTGTTTTTATGTTAATTCATGTTTATATTTTCTTTATTTTCATATGACTATGAAGCCAATTATATTCTTGTATGACAATAAATTGGATGAGTCAAAATAATATACTAATTATTTGATGAAATCGATAATGGTACATGATGATTCTTCATTTGTTTCTCTATGTCAATCAATATCTTCTGGGTTGGTTATTGATATTTCAAACTTCCAATCAATGGTTAAGTTGGATTTCAATGGTGGATGTCAAGACATTTTAGAAACTAAAGTTAATTCGGATGTGGAGTAGTATTTTTCACTTTTGAATATGTATAGAAGTTTGTCACGTCCAATTATTCTTTCGGGTAGAATCGTTGATAACTCTCAAGTGTTGTTCTTGGTAAAGAATTGGTTGTGTTGAGTGAAGGCGCTTGTTCTTCATCCATAAGTGTTTAGCCAATCCAACCATTTTTTGTTGATGATATTGATATAGATAATTTACCTTCATCATTTGATATTCATGAGAATGCATTGTTTGCAAGCAAGAATGAACTAAAGAAAGCTTTAAGTCTTATTGCGGTTCGATCTAACTTCCAATTTAAGACTGATGGGTCTAATAGAAAGATGTACGTTGTGTCTTTTGTTGGTTCAAATTATAAGTGGATCGTGCGTTCTTCTCGATGTAAATGTGGTCAAATGTGGATTGTACAACATTATGTTAAGGAGCATACATGTTCTTTAAATATCGTTCAGAGTGATCACAGACAATCCACTGTTACTTTGATTCGCGACTGCATGAAGCATCGACAAGTGAATTATGTTGGTGTTTCAATTAGCTATAGTAAAGCTTTGCGGGCCAAACATGGAGCCTTAGAAATGGTTCGAGGTTCACCTGAAGAGTCATATTCTATATTGTCGTCATATTGCTTTGTTTTAAAAGAGGCAAATTTTGGTATGTAATCTTTTTAAATACTTTATGATATTTGTTGACGGCTATATCTCGAGGGTGAGATTAGGTCAAAAATATCTCTGCTCCACTTCTTTCTCCACACCTGCAATGGGATAAGGCAAAGTAGGAGACCAAGAAAAATGGGGGAGGGGTCTTATTTTTACCCATTCGAAGCTTAAATCAGTAAATGGGTGAAGGAGAGTAAAGTAGTGAACTAGTTGAATGTTGTTGTGCACCCCTTAAAGTTCATTTACTAGGGTATTTATAGTGGGAAGCTGGCATTAAGGCTGTATTGGTCTTTGTACAGTAGCAGGCCTCTCCTCCAATAGCGTGTTGGAATCGGCGGCGTCAAGGGGCGGGGGCGTGGTGGTTTTAAAAATTAAATTAAAAGTTTGTCGATTGAAAACCAAATAATTGCGAGCCACGATTTCCAAAAAAAATACTTTTAAACAAAAACACTTTTTTTCATCGGATCCATTATATATCTATACATTAAATCAAAGAAAAAAAAGATAAGATTTATATCTCTTGTATATTAGCGTCCTGGCAAACATGAACTTGTAACCCCACGACAACAGATATAAATCCCATCTTATCTTCCAAGTCAATCCTCAAACACACTAGGACTTGTGTGTGTGGGCACGTAGAATAAATCAAAGACACATTTTTTGTCTATAGATGTACTCAACACATGAGATCTAGAGATTTTAGAGAATGACTATTTTAGACAGAACTCTAAGAGAGAATAATAGAACTCACGTAGGTTCGATTAACAATTAATCAATCAAATTGTTCACTTAGCTTAAGATAGCTTGTGATTGTTTGCTGAGACCAATAGAACATTATCAATTAGTATCTTCAAGGTTAAAGGACCCTTTCATTTTGGATGTAAATAACAAATTATTTATGTAATGTGTCATTGCAGTGAGACCCACTACAATTGGTGCTGCAGTGAAATGTCACATGATACTGTAGTGTGCCACGTGTTATTGTAATATCACGTGACAATTACCCTATAATTTATTATTTATATTGATCAGATAAATATCTAGATATCAGTTATTTTAAAATTAATTTATCTGATCTCCCAATCAATCTTATATATTAATTAATATATTAGATAAACCAACTCAAATCATTATCTCATAATGATTTAATATTATTTAATTTCATAAATCAAATATTCTGTCTCATTAATCGATCAACATTAAATTAATCAATATTATTATTTATTTATAATTTCCAAAAATAATAATATTATTATTAATTAATTCTTAATTAATTAATATCACATAATTGTCCCATGATTGTATACTTACCCCATAAATTTAATTCATTATGTAAGTTAGTCTTTTTCTTATATCATGAAATATTCACATCCTAAACTGTGTAGTAGAGATGTGACCTGGGGACTTTGGACTCATCATTCTAAGCTTCAATACTCCACTATAAATATGAAATTGCACTCTTAAAAATTATATAATATATTTACAGAGTATTCTCATGTAGTCCATGATATAATCACTTCATGTAGTTCTTTACTCCAATTATTGGTTCGTCAATTAGAGCTGGTCTAAATTACCATTTTACCCTTCTAATTATCTTTTGAGTCTTAAGTACTATTAATTCACTAGTGAACGGCCAATTTATAATCGTATTATAAATTTGAGCTTAATAATCATTTAGTTGCAGAATTAATACTTAAGAGAACCAATATACGATCCATTAGGAAATCTTAGATTCTAAATCTTGTAAGATCACGTTCCCATCTATCCATATCACTGAGTCTCCAAAACAAAATTTACTAGTCTGTTTTACAAACAAACCTTAACGAGTGAATCAAAAGATCCAGTAGACATGCATAGGAGTTCATGACTAATCAGAATTCAGACTGATCTACATATAATTATCAGTTTTGATGTGTATTAAATCTTTATGATAAATGGTAAGTTAATAAAAATATCAATCCACATCAGTCTTGTCCTATATAATCTAATATATAAAGTACATTCACTAAGATATCTATCCATACCAGTGATCCAGATCTAGATCACATGCATTAATAATGCTTAGTGAACCGTACTAACAACCATTCATTAAAGATTTCATACTTTAATATGTTGTGAATTATTTTATCCATTATCTATTATCTTAATCCTTTTGTGCTTATACAAGATTATAGTCTCATTAATGAATATGAAATTTTTAGATATTTATATATAAATTATTCAATAATAATTTAAAAGAACAATTATAAGAAAAATATAATTTCATTAATTTCATATTAAAATTGTCTAGACATATGCTTTGTGGGCACTATACCCAATAATCTCCCACTTGCTCCAAAGTAAATGTGGCATCTCTCTTAACCACATATTTCGCACATGACCCTCAAATGACTTCGTGGGAAGTGTTTTGGTAAAAGGATCTGCCAGGTTCTAATTTGACACAATCTTCATAACAGTCACATCCACTCGATGCACGATCTCTCTTACAAGATTATATTTCCTCTCAATAGGCTTGCCCCTCTTATGACTCTTTGGTTGTTTAGAATTAGCTACCACACCACTGTTGTCAGAGTACATGATCAGTGGCTTGTTCATATCTAGAACTACTTCCAGATCAGTATAGAACTTTCTTAGCCATACCGCTTCTTTCGTAGCTTCACAAGCAGTTATGTATTCGGCTTTTATAGTGGAATCTGTAATACAAGATTGTTTAATACTTCTCCAGACTACAGCTCATCCACCTAGGTTGAATACTGATCTAGATGTTGACTTTTGACTGTCTCTATCTGATTGAAAATCAGAATCAGTATATCCAGTAGGGTTCAGGTCTCCACCTGAATAAACAAGTATATAATTTCTCGTTCTCTAAAGATACTTAAGAATGTACTTTACTACAATCTGATGTTCTAAACTTGGATTTGATTGATAATAACTGACAATTTCTACTGCAAAACAGATGTCTGGTCTCGTACACAACATTACATACATGAGACTACCAACAGCTGAAGCATAAGGAACCTTTCACATATCCTCTTCCTCCTTAGGTCTCTTAGGATAGTGTTCCTTGGAAAAGACAATTCCATGTCTCGTCCGTAGTTGACGTTTCTTGAAATTTTCCATAGAGAATCTCTCTAGCAATTTATCAATATAAGATGCCTGAGAAAGTTCCAAGAGCTTGTTCTTTCTATCCCTTAAGATTTGGATGCCTAGAACATAACTCACCTCTCCTAAATCTTTCATTTGGAATTTCTCACCTAACGAGTTCTTTACTATCGACAAAATTTTCACATCATTCTCAATGAGTAGAATATCATCTACATAAATAACTAAGAAAACCATTATCTTATCTTTGATGTATTTATAAATACAAGCTTCATCAACATTTTGTTCGAAGCCATGTGATTTGAATATTTCATCAAAGGTAAGATTCCAAGATCTTGATGTTTGCTTTAATCTATAAATGGATTTAAGCAAATTGCAAACTTTCTAATCTTTTCCCTTTTCCACAAACCCTTCTGGTTGCATCTTATGGATGCTTTCTTCAAGAGAGTCATTTAAAAAATCTGTCTTGACATCCATTTGCCATATTTCATAGTCTAAACTAGCGCATATGATTAAAAGGATGCAAAAGGATTCTAGCATGGCAACGGGAGAGAATTTCTCTTCATAATCGACTCATTCCCTTTATGTATAGCCTTTGGCTACTAGCCGTGCCTTGAAAGTCTCTACTTTCCCATATGCACCTCTTTTCTTCTTGAAGATCCATTTAATCCAATGGGCTGACATCTTCAGTTTGATCTACAAGTTCCCAGACAGAATTGGAATACATCAATTTCATTTCTTGGTTCATGGCATCTTACCATTTCTTATTTTCGGGATCTTCCATCGTCTCTTTAAAGTAGGGTGTGCACGGTTCGGTTCGATTGGTTAGTAAGGTTTTTTTGTAATCAAACTGAATTCACTGGTTACCTATATAATTGAACCGAAGTGAGTCAGTGTAACCATCTGAATATAATCAAAGTAATCGGTTCGATTTGGTTACTTGTAACCGTTTCAGCTGTACCTATAAAACTAACATTAAGAATTTTAAACTGAAAATATCAATAGATCAATAATCAAATATAGTTTCCATTACTCCATACACTAACATCCATTCATTTTTAATACTACTAAATCTAAATATCCAAAAAAATATCAGTAGGTTACAATAATTAAAGTCCAACAATATAAAATGAAAGGTTTACAGCATCCATAAGAGAATAACAAACTTCATGTCCATATTCATCATCTAAAAGAGAAAAAAACAACAAACTGAACACATTCATGCCCGCCATCATCAACACCTTCAAGTCCATCATATTGTTGTTATTGTAGACTGAGACTCTTCCATCACTTTTACACCTTCTATTAAAGAAAGCATAAAAAATAAATAATGACCACATTACAGTATTAAAAGATATATAATAATATGAAAAACAATATTGTAAATTTGAAATGTGTTACCTTGTTCAGTTGACACTATCTCATTAAATGATTCATTAAATGGACTCCCCCTTATGATTAGGAATTAGACAAAAGTTGATAATCCTTTTATGTAAACTTTAATTCCTATCAATAAAGTGTGCAATGAGAACCATGTAATTAAGATTTTACACTGAATTACATATATCAGTGGTAAGACACACCATATGATTTTTGGACAAAAATATTTTTTCTCAAACTTGCCTTCTTAAACATGTACAGTTTGAAACAATCTTTAGCCATAGTTGTCCGAGAAGGAACACTAAATTTAGGTTGCATTGACCTACAAAACTCGCAAAATACTTCACCCTCTACAACTTAAAAGACAATTCATCCTTAATGATCATCTTAGCAAGCATTAACCTACACTAATTTACACTAAAGCTAGAAGCAGTTAATGAACTATTGCTCTCACCTCCCTCATTACTACTAACAATAGTAAAAACTAAAGTCTTTTATTTTGAGTCCACAAATCTATTAGGATTCTTCTTACACCTTTTCAGGTATGTTCACATATTAGAAGTACCATTAGCAGTAGGACATGTTAAAACACGCTTACAATATTTACAAGTGGTTGTCTCATCATCATTGTCCTCATTATTATCATTTCTAACAAAATGATTCCAAACTTCAGAGGTCTCTTTTGCTTTTCTCTTAGCCTTAGCATTACCTTTAGCAATCGCTGACTTTGGAGCATTCAAATCATCCAATGTGTCATTTGGAGCATCACTTGGGGTAGAAGTAGGTGGATTTTCTGACATCTACAGTAATGAAAAACACTTTAGAACTATTTCATATATTTAAACATAAAGAAGAACAACAACCGAATCAAACAACCAAATTCACAAAAATCAGCTAAGCTACAAGAAGCACACAATCAAAATAGTAATAAAATATACAAAATCAAAGCTAACAGCTACAGAGAGAGAAGATAGCAATATCAAATCTAACAGTTACAGAGAGAAGATGGTTGTTGAGAGGGAGAGGAAAGAAAATTGAGGCGTGAGGTGAGTGTTAGGATTTTTATTTGGGCGTTTGGTTAATTGGTTTCAGTTTCAGATTTGGTGTATTTTTTTACTTCAACTCAATAACATTAATTAATAATATAAAAATATATTAAAAATGGTTGTAAATAGTTCAAACCGATTACAGAGTTATTGAGAAAAATAACTAAACCGAAAATGTGGTTACTAAAATAACCAAACCGATAACAATTGTTATATTAAAAGAACCGACCGAACCGATTCAGTTCGGTTGGGTTCAGAAAAAATCT
Organism: Datisca glomerata; assembly: GCA_003255025.1. Taxonomy (NCBI): domain Eukaryota; kingdom Viridiplantae; phylum Streptophyta; class Magnoliopsida; order Cucurbitales; family Datiscaceae; genus Datisca; species Datisca glomerata. Next base: position 1,160,716 of record QANY01002371.1, read on the forward strand.
GCATAGCCCTACTTTAAGGGTTAATGGATCTTCCTTATCAGTGTCAAATAATAGGATATGTGGCTCTAGTTCATAATGAATAGGTTGTCTTATAACCCTCCCACTACGACGTTGCACCGGGGTTACCTGAACGGGAACAGTGGTTTCTGTGGTTTGTCGTTTATCAGTTAATCATGAAGGTGGTCTGATCTCATCAAATGTTAATTCTTCGAGAACTTCTTTGCTCCGAGGTTTATATTTTTCCATATAGTCGTGTTCAAGGAGAATAACATTTATCGATTCAAACACATTTTGATCCTTGTGACTATAAACGTACCCACCTCTTATTTCTGGAGCATAGCCAACAAATATACATATTTCGGACATTGACTCTAACTTTCCAGTCTTGGGCCTAAGAACGTGAGCTGGACACCCGAATATACGAAAATGACGCAAACTCGATTTGGAGCCATTTTATAACTCTAAAGATATTTTGCTTACAGACTTAGAAGGCACTACATTCAAAATGTAGGTGGCCGTTGGAAGTGCATGTCCCCAGAATGTGAATGACAGTAATGAGTAGCTTAACATCAAACTAACCATATCCAATAATGTTCAGTTTCTCCATCCTGAAACACCATTTTGCTGTGGTGTTCTAGGTGCTGTGAGTTGGGATAGAATGACATACTCCAACAGGTAATCCTTGAATTCTAGATCCAAGTATTCACCACCTCGATTTGATCGAAGTGTTTTCAAAGATTTACCTAATTGCTTTTCAGCTTCAGCTTTGAAGTCTTTAAACTTTTTAAAATTTTCAGACTTTCTATGCATTAGGTAAATATAACCATATCTAGATTAATCGTCCATAAATATGACAAAATACTCATACCCACCTCTAGCTTGTACATTGATCGGTCCACAGATTTCACTATGTACTAGCGTAAGTGGTTCTTTGGCACTTTGGCCTTTTTCAGATAAATGTCTCTTGGCCATTTTACCCTCTAAACAAGATTCATAAACTGGAAGAGTCTCAACTTTTAATTCTCTCAAAGCATCATGTTTTGTTAACCAGTTTAATCTATCTAGATTAATATGTCCCAATCTAAGATGTCATAGATACATGCCATCATCATGAGAAACTTTTTGTCTTTTGTTACTTTTAGGATTTGCACTTTAAATAATTCTGAATTATTTAACGCACGCAATTTAAGCATGTAAAGTTTATTTGAAACTTTTACATGTTAAATATTGAATCCGTTCTTTGAAATAATAAACGGATTATTAATAAACAAAATATCAAATAATTGTTCATGTAGTAATGATAAAGAAATCAAATTTCTTGAAAAACCAGGAATAAAATAAACAATGTTCAAAACAAGAAGATTATTTTCAAAGCTTAAACGAACTGTCCCCAATGTTTTTGCTGACACGAGTGCACCACTGTCAACTCTCATTATCATCTTGCCATCAGCCAACTCTCTTGACGAATCAAGTATCTGCAAAGAAGAACATACATGGTTAGTGGCTCTTGAATTCAATATCTTGGATGACAAATCATATTTCACTAAACAAGCTTCAAATATAAGTAAATCATATTTACCTTTCTTTTTTAGCTCAGAGAGATACTTACTACAATTTCTCATCCAGTGACCTTCAACTCCATAGTGGAAACACTTTCCCTTAGGTTTCATGTCGCATTTGTTCTTCTTGGTCTTGGGTGGATTTTTTGCTTTGTTTCCTCTTTTGTTCTTACTCTTGTCCTTACCATTGTTCTTCTTCCTTTTGTTGTTTTTAACAATATCTGAAGAAGGTTTTTGCTCAGCAACATTTGTCTCACCCACTTTGGTCATACTCTTATTTAGTTGACTCAAAAGTCTGTAGTTCATTCAATAATTAAGTCATGTTGAATTTTAAATTGTTCATAACATAGTTGGTGGTCAAGTATAATGCTTATTTGAGTTCGTTCATCAATGGTAGCCCCATGTACTTCTACCTCATGGATTATGTTGATCATGTTCAAAAGATGTTCATGCACAGAAGTACCTCTCTTCATCTTAGTTGTCATGTAACTCCTAGTAGCCTCATGACGACTTTCATCAGACTGTTGACCAAACATCGCCTGTAGAGATTCCATAATCTCATAGGTTGTTTCCATGTTTTCATGTTTGGTTCTCAGAACATCATTAATGCTAAGAAGCATGTAGCACCTAGCTTTTTTGTTGGACATAATCCAAGCATCAAACTTGTCCCTAACATTCTTAGGGGCATTGGCAGCAGGCTCTTCAGGAAATTTCTCAGTAAGAATAAACTTGTGGTTCTCACATATTAGCATCAAATTTAAATCCGACTTCTATCATATGAAGTTATCACCATTAAGTTTTTAAGCACAAGTAAAGCAGTAATAGGGTTGTCCATGGTAGACATTAATAGCTGAAAAATAGAACATATATAATTCAATATAATTAAAATAAATATCAAGAAATTTGGAAAGTAAAGGTGATGCATGAATGCAACATATCAAATATATGAACTTAACAATTACTAATCCACGATAAGACAACTCAACAATTAATGTGCCGCCTTAAGGATGGTAAAATATTGTCTATGAGACATTCTCATCTTTATTTATTAAAAATTAAAATATCTCATATTTTCTCTTTTAATAATGTATCACTTATTTGGTCAAGTCACAATTATCCACTCAAAACTTAATTGTGACTTTGTGAGTGTAACTCAATATTTCATATTTCATGACTTGATTTAGAATATGCCGTCCTTGGATCGGTCAAGTCTAAACTATATCACTTAGTCCTATCTTCTTAAGAAGTTTAATCTTGATATTGATACAGTTCAAAATCTTCCTAAAGGGGATGAAAACAAAGTCATCTCACGGCCCTATATGCATCTCACGGTGTTGTACTAATAATGGAGACCAAAGATTACATTGATATGTCAACCTTCTTCCACTCACTATTTTATAATTGATGTATTTCTATTTTAACTAATCAATTAATTCTAAATTAATTACTAGTTAAAATACCCTATGAATGTAAAATTAAATATTAATCTAATCTTATTAGTCTAAGTTCATTATTCTAAAAAGCTTAAATAAAAATTAGGTGAACTAAGAAAAACTAATTATTACATCCATCAAACTAAGAATCATTTATTTAAATAAATACAATGAATGAATGATGAACCGATGGGCTATTAGGTATTTCTAAATTACAACCGTTGAAAAATAAAAATAATTACAAATAGGACTACAAGAATATATATATCCAAAATAGCTCATTCTCCACTGTAGGTCCATCTTCATAATTTTAAGTTTTGATCAAAACCCTTTTAACTAAGGAAAACTATTTTCCTAATTAAATAATCCATATCAGTGATAAGTCAAACTTAGGTCAAACATAATTAATTAATTAAATCTTTAATTTATAAAATAAAATAAAATTTACAATTGACTTTTCAAGATAAATCCAAAATTCAAATTCAAATTTCAAAATTCAAAAAGTCAAATTTCAAAATTCATATTACAAAAATAAATGATAGGATTAGGGTTTTCGCGAAGCATCACGGGGATATGGCAACACGGTATCAGGACACTGACCATGTACCTCGGTAGTCACATGGACTACCACTGGCGGTGCTAGTTAGACACTCCCACTGCCACTGCCGGTTGCCCGGCCACGGCCGACCCCGCACCTGGTGCCGTTTCTGGCACCGTTGCTAGAGTCGTCGCCGGGATGAAACTCCTCCAAAGAGTTCCACTCATTCTCTTCTCTGCATTAGTCTCAGGCATTCTTCGTCTTCTCTCATGATTTGAATAACTACATATGATATTCAAAATAAAAATTACAAAAATTTCTACACCCCAATCGGCTTACACAAGATCTAAAGAAATATAAAGAACAAAGCCTAACCTAAAAGTCACAATATAATTAACGATTCATCAGCATGCATGCATTCAAAAAATATACCCATCCATTGATTAATACATATAATGAATAATGCAAGAAACCCACATAGTATTTAATATATACATATATAAAGATCGCTCTGTTGCCAACTATTGGAATCGGTGGCGTCGCACGGTGTAGGCTTGGTGGTTTTAAAAAATAAAAATTTTATCGATTGAAAAGAAAAATAATTGCGACGCCACGGTTTCCCAAAAAACAATTCAACAAAAAAACATTTTTTTCATTAGATCCATTATATATCTATACATTAAATCAAATACATACAAAGATAAGATTTATACATTTTATAGTCTTATCAAGCGTCCTTGCAAACAACGAACATGTAATCCCACGAACAACACATTGTGAGATCCACTGCAAGATCTTTCAACCCAATCCTCAAACACACTAGAACATGTGTGGGCACGTAGAATAAATCAAATGCACTTTTCTGTCTCTAGATGTACTCAACACATGAGATATAAAGATTTTGGAGAATGACTATTTGAGACAGAACTCTGAGAGAGAATAATAGAACTCACAGAGCTTTAATTAATAATTAAACGATCAGATTGTTCACTTAGCTTAGGCCCCTTTCATTTTAGATGTAAATAGTAAATTATTTATGAAATGTGCCATTTTGTTGTGGGATCCATGACAATTGGTGCAACACTGTAGTGTCACGTGACATTGCAGTGTGTCGTGTGGCACTATAGTGTGCCACATGTTATTGTAGTACCACGTGGCATTACGATAACTCACGTCAATCTCTGATTAAAAAAATCAGAGACTAACATTTGGCAGTCTAATATGTCACGTGGCAATTATCCTATAATTTATTATTTATATTAATCAGATAAATATCTAGATATCAATTAATTCAAAATTAACTTATATGATCTCTCAATCAATTATCTTATCTGTTAATTAACAGATAAGATAAACTAAATCAAATCATTATCTCATAATAATTTAATATTATTTAATTTCATAAATCAAATATTCTATCACTAATCGATCAACATTAAATTAACCAACATTATTATTTATTTGTAATTTTCTATTTGAGAATTATTTTTTTATGAATTAAATTGGTTCAATAGATTATAATGATAGTGATCTGCATCATTAGGGTTCGCTAAAATCCCAACATAAAGCATATTAGAAAACAGACTGCGTGCAGAAAACTGTTAAAATCAGTTTATTCTTTGTTTTGGTCTAAAATCATATACTTCACAATGAGGTCTTTAATTGTTACCTAAATCACTTCCTTCAAGTTGATGCTAACATCTTCACTAAAAACCCTAAAACCAAAATTCTTTACAATTATATATATCATATTTGGGACTCAAAATTACGGCCTAGGCATTTCCCTAATAAACTAATACGTCCACCTTGAGTTCTTCTATGTTGCATTTCCATAATAATGTGAATTAGGCATTTTCCTACAAATCTTTGTGGCAAAGTAAGTAAGTTCCCATCGTTTCTTCTTTGAGCATGTTAAAGATTTACAGATTCTTCTCAAGAGGAAGATATGAAAACTTAATTCTCATCTGCCTTCTTCTAACTGTTACGTAGACTCTTAAGTGATAAGCATTAAGAAAATATTAACAAACTAAGATAACATTTAGCCAGATAACATTGTAGCTCCAAGTGTCAAACAATTGGCGTGAAAATTTACTAATATATTTATATTGTTTCTACGTACAAAGTTTCAGCGTTGTTTGATATTATGCTGAGTATATTATGAACTTTTTCAACACAAGATCCTTTTGCTGAAAACTAAAGACCGCTAAAGAACAACAATTTCTTATTGTAGGATTATGATAGCAATGTCCAAATGACCTTAAACTTTGAAGGATTAATTCATGTTTGTTCACTATTACAAGAAACTCGCTCATCAGCCATGACAAATTACGTCGCTAAAAGGGGACACTTGTTGGTAAAGATTTTAGCGATGTAAGCTTCGTTGCTAAAGGTGGGTCAGAAATACACTATGGACAGAAAAAGTGCTAAAAGTTTGTAGCGACGACATAAATTCGTCATGGAAGGTATCATGATGGAATTATTTTCATCGTTGATATCTTTTTAACGATGAGCTAATCGTCATCGTTGAAGCTCTTCAGTAGGGATGAAAAAATGTTATAGAACTGGCTGAACCGAACTGAAAATGATCGGTTCAGTTGGTTATATAAGTTACCTCAGTTTGGTTCGGTTCGCATTTCTGCTGAACCGTAGTTTTCAGTTTGGTTCGGAAAATTATGTGATTTCGAGCAGAATCGAACCGAATCGAATCTCATATGCAAAATGAGGTTGTTGTATACCTCAATGCAGTTTCTCTTCAATACGATGTGGTTTTGAGTCTCTACACCCCATATATAACCTGAAAAATTAGGGTTAGGCTCATTTTCCCCTTTTATATATATATATATNTATATATATAGCAAATAGGGGCTTAGACAATGACCTTACTGAACCCGAGTCCTGGCTCCGTCCTGTGGCTCACAAACACTTCTCGACTTGATAATTTCATCGTGAAGATGGAGGTTTTGGTCCTTTAAGACCAGGACCGCAAGCATATTCCTGATCGTTTTTCTAATAACTCTTCACCAACCTCGGCTTCATTAGGAGTTGGGAGTTCCATCTTCAACAGGCTCTTCGCTTAATTCACACATAGGCTCCTAATGTTAGTAAAATGAGCTTGGATAAACAATTTGTTAAATGTTAAGAAAATCTTTATTTAAATAAATTATAATAAATATATTGATTCCTGTATGCATGTGTTTAAGTCTTATGTTGATTATGGAATGACAATTATACCTAAAATGTTCGGCACGTGTTTTTTCCCCTGAACTTTTAAAAACGTATTTGAGATACACATTCGTTTTATGTATCAATGCTCAAACATGCTTTGTGCACACATTCGTTTTATGTATCAATGCTCAAACATGCTATGTACATATAGATTATATCATGTAACATGAAGAACCAAGTACATGGCTATATATTTAATCTAAGCCCTAAGTGGATTTTTAGTTTATTGGTTACTTGGTGGATGAATGGGTGGAATCGCATGATTAAAACATTCTCATGCCTCATTTTGTTTCAAGATTTCTTTTCATGATTTTAATTGATGGAATTAATTAATGGAGGATGAATTTTGCGGGTAAAGAAAGTCCAAGGATTAATCGGTTCCATTCTAAAGTTCATAGATGTAAATTATTAAACCTCCGAAATCTAATGGTGCAAATTGAATTTAACTAAAACATAAGGTACATACTATTGTTATGAGTTGATAATTTAAAATAATTTCACATCGTATGTTATATGTATATAAATTATAAACGAAATAATAATATTTTAAAATCATTCAAGTAATGTGAGAGAAATAAATTAATACCCAATAACTTTGCGAATTGATGATATGTTTCTTAGTCCTTACACTTTTAATTTGGTCAAGTTAATTCTCTAAATCCCAAATTTCAAAGTAATGTGGTCTTTTTGTCTGGTTGTTTCATTACTTTTCAGTAATCTAAAAGACTAATACTTGAAATGGGAATATTGGAAAGAAGGGTCGCATTATACAAAATATAAAACTTATAGGACCATTTAACCAAATCACATGCTCATATAAAATGGTTGAAGACTACTTTGTAATTTACCATAATAATTCGACACATAAAATGTGAATGACTGAATCATATAATGGTGAGTGGTGTCTAGCTGTGAGAATTGATGGATGCTTAGAGAGAGGGGATTGTATATATTTTGGTTATAGGCAAACATGATTGGGTCTCTTAGGAATTGTATGGTTGAAAGATTTTGAATTAATTGAATTGATTGACTTTTGGTTGCTTGTGTCATGTGTGAGTGAGAACCAGCTAATCTCATGACCTTACCTTGTTCTCTTTGTCTCTCACTCAATGCACATTTGAGGAGAAAGAGAGAGCTCCTTATTGCAATAATATCTGAGACGTGGCTACTCGCATTGAAAATATTTTGAACAATATTTGAGAATGTTCAATGTTAAATTGGATTGATTTTTTTCAATGATAGAGTATAGATGGAAATCATTGGGTGTGTTGCAAATAAAAAAATTGATTACTTGAACATTTTGGAAGTTACAAATGGTTTTTATAAGTTTTAATTTTATGTTATAAAACATAATAATAATTGTATGAGAGGTAACGTAAACAAAGTCTCTCTTCGCTTTCAAAGTGAGAAATGTATTTTACATCATCCTATCATCTTTTCTAAATCAGTTCCTCAAATTCTCATGTCTGATTTCACTGGTTCTTCTAGTTATGAGTGAACGTATAGAAGAACATAATTTAAAATGTTGAATCTTTAATGTAAGACGGGTATTAATGTTGATGTGTCAAGATACAACCTTAAGTTTTGACCAAATATATATGTTTAAAAGTACTTGATTATGAATAAAAATAACGTTTTACCATAAGAATCTTGCATGATTGTGAACACCAGATGCATGATAATTTAAATATTTCGTATTAAATTGTCATTATCTTATCTTTAAGATTAATAATATAACTAAAATCTAAATTTATTTATATTTACTAACAAATGACAAATCTATCATTTTTTCAGGCATCAGTTAGAAATGAGAGTAAAATCCAACTGTAAAATATTAAAATGAAAATGAGAAGAAGAAAAAAGTAAAATATAATTTTCTACTAGAAATCTACCGTTATGATTTTAATTTTTATTTAAAAATCATTATCACGTCTAAAGTGAAAGAATATATACCTTCTAACTACACAATCGTGTTTAATATGTTTTTATTATTTTTGATACATATGCACTTATACCTTTGTTGGAAAGTTTAATTAAAGGACACCCTAGTGATATTGAAATGTGAGCCATTCCCAAGCACTACAAGCTTTTGTAATGTTCCCATTATAGCTTCTTCAATTCTTGGTAGGACAAAAGGAAAGTTAAACTCAACTCCTCTTTTTTTCCATCAACACCCTTCAAAAGCATGTGACAGTGTCCCCCACATGCCCTTTCATCTGAATATGATCCATTTAATGTTACATTTTATCTTTATTTTTTATTAATATGTAAACCTTTATAAATAATACATTATAATTTTATTATCTAACAATCACATCGCAAACATGAGTTAATAAAATAATTAAATTTTTATAAAATTGTGAGTTTCAATTATATATATCATTAATTTTTTATAATTATTAATTATAAAAAAAATAATGATAATAAAGTTGTGTTTGTACCCCATTTAGTGTTTGTACGCCACGTCCCGTCCTAATTTATGAGTTAATTTGGACAGAAATAAATGTTAACTCCTCGATTTCTTATTCTTTCCCTTTTCTTGTTGGCTTGAAGAGGACAGTGACCCACACACGTAGTGGTCGTTGAATGGTCAATTCACTGTTTCCTTTAGATTTATTAAGATTTTTTAATTATTTCATGCTCATTAGAACTAATTTTTTCGGGAGTTCTTTTGTTTAAAAGTACTTTGTGAAAATGAAGACATTATTTTAGCTAATAATTATTGAGTAAATAAGCACAGTAAGTATTTTAAATAAGGCAACTCTTACTTAAACATTATTGATGATGAATTTTTTTATAATATCAAGAGTAATCGAGCACATAAATGTGAGACTTATATAGAATGATTGAATTATAAACAATTTCTAAATATAATATCAGTTCAATATTGAAAAATCACACATTATTCATGGAGAAACAATCCAACTAATGATCCACACAAATTCTATGTAAGTGTGGCATAACATGCTCCACAAAACCTGTCTCATATGAGATTGATTATAAAGTAAAAAAAAAGACCTGTTAGAGTTGTACCTCTTATAGGGTACCACAACTTGCACCAAACTACACTTGGATTTTCGCTTCAATTTAGCATTCTATTTAATGTTTGGTTGGATATTTGATAGACACATTACATTCCCAACTAAACTATGTACTTGTTTCACTTATTTTTTCTCCATGGTAATTTTATTTGTTCTAACAAACACTCTTTTGTATCCACAAGTAACTAAATAAATCAATAAAAAATAAAACAACATTCATTTTCACATGAACTCATTTTATTATGCATATTTTGTTCAAAAAGTACGTTTTTTAATTCACTTGTCCATTTTCTCAAAAGAAATAAATAAAATAAACTGTCATTAGAGGCGCAGTTATTAAACTCACGATCTAAATAGTAAAATCTTACAATTTTATGATTATGTCCAACTCTCATGATTATTTTTATAGGTACAATCTCAAATGGGTTAAATCTAACGATCTTATATTCTCATAAAACCACAATTTTGTAAAATAATCTTTCAAAAATATATTTAAACTATTCAATTTTTTCGTTCATTTTTAATTGAACATGGTAAGATCATTATTTACCATTTAGTTTTTAACTATATTCAAGAACTTTTGTATGTAGTTTCTTAAATAGTATTGTTATAATATTACTAGTATGTAGTAGAAACTTGATCTACAATTCAATCATATAATTTGATCATGAACTCTCTCCATTATCTAAGGTATGATATTGATTCTGATAACCTTACTTAGAAGTGTCGAGCAGTAGTAACTTTAAAGGAATATTATTATGGAACGAGAAGAAGTCATCGAAAGAGGAATTCATGCTAACGAATATGTAGAGAGATAAAATTTAATTGTTGTGCAGAAACATCTTATAAATTGACAAGTTAATGATTATATTTAATACGATATATCAGTTACTATATTTTATGTAACGTGTCCAACTCAATAATTGAAGGTCAAATGAAATGTAATTGTTTATCAGTAACACTTACTTTATACTATTTCTCACTTGTGTCTTGTGCCATGTGTGAAGTTCCCACGTCCATGGTAATGATTATTGGCTATCTTTCATAGGTTAGCTTTCTATGTTGAGGTCAAGCTTGAGTATGAATATGTTCATACTCACCTCAGTATTAGAACTAATTCGATACAAGAGAATGACTCTTCTATATAGACACAGCTTGCCATTGAAATGCATCCACGTTTCGAATGATAATTGATTGGATCTTATTAAATTTAGAACTGTTTGTGTTAATGTAGTTTGAATATGTCATTAACATAGATCAACTTTCACTTTCACCCGACCCAAATAAAGTAGACACTCCGTTTGTGAATTTGCAAGTTACATGAGATTTTTATATGATATAAATTGCTCTTCATGGGTACAATTTTTCTTCTTCTTAACACACTCCCTAAATTTTAAAAAATTCCCCATATTCTTTATACTATTTCAAATCCACCCACATTTTAGATATTCATCCTTCATTATTTTACTTTTATAAACTCTTCATATACATGAACTGGCTTACTATGATAAGATGAGATTTAGAGGGTGCAAATAAAAATTTGGAGCCTTTATTAAAAGAAGGGTGTAGAATATAATTTTGATGCTTCGAGTTAACCAGATTTTGAATTTAGTTTTTGTACTTCTATTTTTTCCAATAAAGTCTTTAAATAATTAAAACGTTGCAATCAAGTAATTTCATAAAATATTAAACCGTTTTATCTCTTGTGTTGTTTATAACCTAGAGTTTATAATTAGAGCATTCAAGTGTTTTTCGATTGCCTAAGTTATCAATGAAATAAAAACATCAAAGTTCAAGGCCAACAAAAGAACTTATTTGCATCGTTTTTAATTAATTCAATGATTTGGTTGAGAAAACAAACTCGCATTTACTAAATTGAGAATCATAATAAACTTGAAGGACCAGAAATGCATTTTGTTCATAATTGAGTCATGAAGGGTCTCCACATTAGATCAAGAAAGAGATATAAAAAAATGTTCATTCATATAGATCATTCAACCGATCAACCAACAACTAGAGTTGTATGTAAATATTTGATAAACTATATTAAATTAAAAATCATGTAAGAATGGAGAGACTAAAAGTCGATTTTGCCATTGGATTTAAACAAACCCATATCTAATGGTAACCAAAGGGTTGCACAACACAAGTAGACAAGTGGTGCTAGATTCAAGAAAAATGTGGTCCAAAAAAATGACCATAAATGGGCCCAATGGCCTTCCTCCAACCTCAAATTGTCCTCTACTAATCTCATAACAATACTCCACCATCATACAAAGAACACCCCCATAAAAGCTCATATGGGCCCACTTTTCTATCATCCTTTCTTTTTCTTTCCTTCTGTCAAAATATTTGTGGGTTCCACCTCGAATGTCACCCGTATTCCGGCAAAGTACCGGTGAACTTTGCTGTGGATTACCGGCATTTGAAGGTTTCGGTAAATAGTTGGGCCCATAAGCCCGTTTAAGGACCAGCCCATCACGTGTGGTTGCTGTCAGGTAAAGGGGTGGCAGTAGGTGGGTGAGGAGACAAACTAAATTATTGACCCCCCAATATGAAAATATCATTAATGCTATTATCTTTTCGAAAATAAAAATTAATTTGGACCAATTCATTATAATTTTTTTTTTAAAATTAATTCACATAAATAAGAAAAAAACTTCAATTCACCAGTCTCGTGGGTAGGGTATCCATACAACCAATAAGAATTGAATAAATATTTTTTTTATCCTATTTCACATCATATAATATCTCAAATATAGTTTCATTTTCATTTGAACTACTAAATACAACTAATGTTTTTTTTACAAGTAATACAACTAATGTTAACACAACATTCTTACCACCGACCAATTATTATAACTATTACATACATTCGTGGAATTGTTTTATTTGCTAACTTTTATTTCTCATCGTCATGTTTATCAAGATCCCACTTATTTATATATCTGTTATTCTACCGTACAGCTCATGTACAGCATAATGTCTATGTACACATATGTATAAAACACTCCATGTATTTGATAAGAGTTGTATCATAAATAGAGAAATGTAAATGATTTTTTCTGCTAATCAATGATCAAAGGGAATAATATTGATAATGGTTGATTTATATAAGTACTAACGAGAGAGAATGTATGCGTAAGAAGTAAATGCTTTAAGTTGTATTTACTTAAGTTGTATTGAATGTCTATGTTTCATTTAACACGCTGGCTTTATATAGGCTTTCTAATTATATGAGTCAACTAGAATATTAATAAAATGGAGGGGAATGATTATACTCCCCCTATGGTCTTGGAAGCACTCATTATACCTAGAGATCACGCTCATTCGTGGGGATGTGTCTGCCAGGTATGACCATATTTCCCTTCATTACTTATCATTTCTATTTATCTTGTTTAGCCCACAATCATTTGGTGATTTCTTGTGGTTTGAGCCATTCAGTCATAGCCACTTGGTGGCCCGCCATCCTATCTCGTCCGAGTCATTCAGCTACCTAATAAATCATGCCACTTGACTGTCATTTTGGATCCATTTCGTCCGTTCTCATTTTCTCCTGATCCTTCTCTTCCCATTCTTGCACAGGTCTGCGAGTGCCATACCCGTTCAGGGTAGTTCTCCGAGTCTCAGGTTCTTTTTCCCGTTCCAGAGGCGTGGGTCATTCCTCAATCTTTTCCTGTTGGTCAATCAGATTTTTCTATTCTGGTGCTCTTTCCCATTCTCGGTATGCTTCCAATCGTTCTTCATTTGTTAACGGGTGTCTCGCGACATCAGTATTCTCTCCTATTTCCTCTTTTTTGTGACTTTCTGCGAGCCCTTTGGTTTGGCCCTCATTGTCCACCCGACAGTGTGTATTTTTTACCTATTCATTTGCCCCCCATTGCAATTCGATGATAATCGTCGAAGCGCAAATAATGTTCCCAGCACGTGTTCAATTTTGGGGAAATGGTTACCTTTGGTTTATTTTCACCTATTCATTACTTTTTTTATCCTTCAAAACATTAATTGTTGCGCATTAAAAGTTATCATTTTTAAACAATAAAATGGCATACCATCATTACTTCATTTTTTTTTGTTGCTAGCACGCTCCTCAAAAATTCCATTTTGTCTTTGCTTTGTGTCGTCTTATCTTCCTATGGTAAGATCTCGTTGTGACACGAGCACGTACAGGACTATTCTTTCATTCCCCATGCGCGTTGTTTCATATATCGTTCTTGCGTAGTGCGTATTTTCAGGTCACTAGTTTATTTTTCTCCAGCTGTCACATTGTCATTAGCTTGCCCTTTAGGTTGACAAACGTAATCATTCGTTACGGTCTCTTCACACACACGTGTCGTTTGCCCCTTCCCTTTTTCAGAACTGGCGTCTTTTCATTTTCAAATTTATTAAATGTTTTGAACTCGATTTTGGCATCTATAGCGTATATCACATGGTAGTCTTCTTCATTTTTTTTTCACTCACATCCCTACCTTCTGTAAGTCTTCCTTCTTCCATTCTCCGTCTTTGTTGTTTCTTTTCTTCTTGCTATTTTGCTCCATTTTTCTTTCCCTGGTAGTAATGGAGGAACATCCATTTAAGGTTATTGTTCCCCCAGTTATAAATAGGAATGAATTCAACCGCTTCCTAGCACTTCATCAGGACGCCTTCCCGCCAGATGTAGTCTATGGTTTCGGGGAAGGAGTCCCTAAATCTTTCCCATGTAATCTCCCTTATCAGTTCTCTCTAGCCCCGACTTACATAGCCTTAGGGTTAAAACTTATTTTCTCTCCTTTTTTCAAGATTTTTTTAATACCTTCAACCTTGCCACTTCCCAATACACTCCTAGCACTTACAAGGTTCATTTAGGGATTGAAGCCCTCAATAGGAGGCACAACTTGAATATAGGTGTAGATGCGATCTGTGCCGTGTATATAGTGAAAAGGCGTGAATTGTCCCATTACTTAGCTCTTCGCATAAGTAAGAAGCGGGGAGGGCTAGCTACTGACCTCCCCAGTGGGGATAAAGGTTGGGAGGAGGGTACTCTCCTTATAGGCTGGAGCTGGGATGGTGACGATCGTTGGGCATCCGTCGGATCTGGGTAGAGTTCAGTAAGTGACTGGAGCACCCATTCTTTCTTACCTTTTCTGCTATTGCTTCACTTTACTATTTTATTGTCGCTTTTATTTTTAAATACTAACAACATGTTCGCCCTTTTTTGTTTTGTGCAGGAAAAAACTTGAACAAGAGGTTTTTACTCCAAAAGACGTAGCCGCGCAACTCTGTGCTTCCTACAGTTGCCTAGAACGGGATTGGAAACACTTGCTTGATTCGAGGAGGGAGACTGAGGTTGTTGTTGCCTCGGTTCCTGAAGCGAAGACCACCATTCCCTCGTCATCAGTTTTGGACATCCCCCGAGTTGTTCCCGTTGTTGTTCACTTCCTCCGTCGTGCTGAATCATCTAGTTCCTCTAACACCTTAAAACCTGAGCGGGAAGAAGAGGAGGAGGATGAGAGAGAACATGAAGCGAGTCGAAAAGAGGCTGAGGAGGAAGCCTTGTTCTGCTTTGCACGGGAAAAGCTTGAAATGTCGAAGCGCTGGCGAAGCAACTTATGGCAAGAACAAATGCCCGAAAATGGTGTTTGTTCACCAGACGATGTCTCAAGTGATGTCACTCCCCCTATTCTTGCTTCTAGTGTTATCCTCTGCATGTCACGGTCGATCTCCCTACCCTCGTTATTGAGGCTTCTCCTGTTCAGGGGAGGAATGTCACACCCCCTCTCCCACCTGCCAGGACATCAACCCCTCATTCCTCTGGTTCCTAGCGTCAATCTGAGGAGACGAGTGTCCGGAGTTGGCGGCGATACCCCACGGCTCTACAAGTTCCCACCAATGCCATCTTCCTAAAGGACACTCGTTCTTCGCACGTGGTCACGAAGGGGATCATGTCTAACGTGGACACTTCCGCACTCCGTCGGATGTCCGTCTATGATAAGGTCATCAGCTTAAGTCATATCTGATGTAGGTACTTTTGTTTCTTTTTATCTTTTTACATCCTTAGTTTTTATATGTAACTTCCTTACCAATTTGTTTACTAAAACTTTTTGAACAGGTCGTGACCTACCACAACAGGATTGAGGAGGATATTCACTCTGCTGAAGAAAAGATGGATGATTGGAAGAGGAAGGTGATGGAGACCACCAAGGCTCATGGCACCTTGTCGCAGAACGGGATGACCTCAAGAAGGTGGAAGCTGATCTTCAACGGGTTGTTACCCATTTGACTTTTGAGCTTGACGTTATCACGGCTAAATTGGCAAAGTTTGAGGAGTCCCTTAGGGAGACAGAGAAGATTGCAAAGTTGGCTGAGGCCGAGGAGACTTTAGCTAAGTCACACGAACAAAAGGCTGGACTCGAGGTTAAGTATCACGCCATGGTCGATGAGTACGTGATGATGGGTTACACAGCAGGCTACCGTGATGCTAAGGCCAAAAAGCCTCCCCGCACGTTGCTTGCCTCGCTTCCTGGCGAGCTTGTTGACCCTAAGGCCAAGCTTCCCTCTTCAACTGCCGACCCGTCTTCTGAGGTTTTCCCGCTACCTCTTTTGAAGTGCCAGCTGACATCGCTCCCGAAGGGGAGGTGGAGACTTAGTTCTTTCCTTTGTTTTCTTGTAATTTTTTCCTTGTACTTTGCACTTCTTTTTACTTTGTAATTTGTCTCGTTCCCTTTTAATGAAATGATCTTTTTGTACTAAATGTTTACTTATCTTTCCTAGTAGTAATAAACTTGTTTCTTAACAAAATTTCCTCCTAAGAAAACCTCTTCCGTTCCCTAACACTTAACAAAATTCTTGAGAAATTTTTTTTCTTTTTAATAGGGATTTCCTTTTCTTGAAGATCTCGCTTTCTTTGGAAAATTTCCTTTTCTCAAACACAATGAAAATTTTGAGAAGTAAAATATCATTTTAGAATGGATAAAATGTTTTCCTAGTTACCCATTTTCTTCATGCTCGTTTCACTTTTCCATCTGCTGAGGCTAGAACTCCTTCCTGTTAATAATTTAATGGGTCTGTTCTCCCTTCCGTTTGTTGTAATTTCTTTATCCTTGTTGTGATGAAGCGGGCCCGTTTGAGCTTGTCCGTCTCCGTGGCTTTTCCTTTCTTAGTGATTTTTCCTTTTGAGAGTAGGACTTATGAACTGCTCCTCCCAATGACTTTTTATGCCCTTAATTATTTTTAGGAGTATGACTTATGAATTTTCCCTCTCAAGAACTTTTTAGGCACTCATTTCCATTTTCAGTGATGATATAGCTGAGGAGAAAAGATTGACACTAAAATTTTCATGTGGAAAACCTTTGAGGGAAAAAACCATGGGAAATGTGTTCCACTTATAATGAGTGTTTATATTTTTTACACAAAATATTTCTTCAGATGAACTGCATTCCATGGTTTCTATAATTCCACTCCTTCTCCTGTTTTTAGGTTGTAATAGTCGTTTTCTCCTATTTTACTGATGACATATGATCGTTTCCATGTTAGCCCGAGCTTCCCTCTATCTAGAAGATTTTTCTGAGGATCATATCTCGCGTTTGAAATTACCACTTCATTACTTTCTTCTGGAAATAAGATCTCATTTTCTGATTGTAAGGGCCATTCTGATCGGGGTCGCTTCCCATCTTCCCTCTAGTTCATCGAGATTGTTTCTTAGGAGTTTTTCATTCTATTGTTCATTTAACTCAGATCTGATTGTGGGGCTTCCAATTTTCACGGGGATGATTGCTTCTGCTCTGTATTTTAGCGTGAATGGGGCTTCACCTGTCATTTCTATATGAGTTGTTCCGTATGCCCAAAAAATTACGGGCAACTCTTCCACCCATTTCCCTTTAGCGGACTCTAACCGTTTCTTCAGGTTATCAAGTATATCTCAGTTTGATCTTTCTGCTTGCTCATTCCCCAATGGATAGTAAGGTGTGGAGAAGCGATTTGTGATTTTCAGATCTTCACAAAATGTTCTTGCTAAGTTTCCGGTGAACTGAAGTTCGTTATAAGATACCAAGATCTGGAGATCTCGTACCTACACACTAGGTTTTTCCATAGGAACCCATTTACTTCTTCATCCTGAATTCTGGAAAAAGCTTCAGCCTCGATTCACTAAGTAAAATAATTTGTTGCTACCAATAAAAATACGTCTGGGCAGGTGCCGTGGGGAGTGGCCCAACAATGTCCAGGACCAACGGCATGAACGGCCAAGGATTGGCCATGGTTTTGAGTTCTATAGGGGCCATTTTTGCTATGAGCGCGAAATGCTGACACTTGTCGCACCCTTTCCACATATTGTTTGGCATCCTAATGTATCGAAGGCTAGTAGTAACATTCATTCATGACTTTATAGGCTAGCGATGTGCCCCTAGTGTGGCTTCCTCATTTTCCATCATGAATTTTTGCTAACACATACTTGGCCTCCTTTTCCCGTAGACACTTCATGTACGGTCTTGCAAATGTTTTCTTATATAATACTTCATTAATCATCATGTACCTTGCACCCCATTGTTGCACATTCTTGGAAAGTAGTTTGTCTTTAAGAAGCGTTCCTTCTTCATGGAAGCGGATTATGTCGTCCTATCAACTGGGCGTTCAACTTCTACATCAGCCACGTTATTCCATGGGAGTGAGATGCTTGACTCCTTGAGAATTTCCACGGCACATTCCTTTTGTAAGGGAATCATAATGAAGATGCAAGATTCGCCAATGCATATGCAGCCCATTGTCTGTTCTCAGGATCTGTTGGATCTCATAATTTTATAACATGCCAATGAGATCTTTGCTCGTTGTAAGTAGTTCATCATTCGTTCATCTTTGGCTATGTATTCTCCCGTGACTTGTTTCATAATTAGCATGGAATCACAAAATATTTTTACATCAGTTACCTCATATTCCTGTAATAAATATACTCATGCGATCAGTGCTTTATATTCTGCTTCATTATTTGAAGCATTGAACCCGAAGGAGATGGAGTACTCAAACGTTTCCCCAAAAGGTGTTTGTATTTCTACTCCCACCCCTGCTCCCCTATTATTTGATGCACCATCAACGAAGAGTTTCCATGTTCCTTCATTCTCCGCTTGTCGAGGTTCCTTTTCGACTTTCCCTTCAGTGAAGTATACCATGAACTCTGCTAATACTTACCCTTTTATTGAAGTTTGAGGTTCGTGATTTATGTCGTACTAGCTCAGCTCAATTGACTACGTTGTTATTCTCCCGCTTGGGTCCGTTGAGTGCAAAAGGCTTTTAATGGGCAAATCCGCCAACATCTTGATGCTGTGGGCCTGGAAATAAGGCCTCAACTTTTGTGCTACAGTTAGAATGCCCAGTACCTATTTCTCCATCCGTTTATATCTCGTTTTTACCGCTACAAGACTTTTGCTCATGAAGTATACATGTTTCTATTTTTTCCCCTCTTATTTGATGACTACTGCGCTGACTATCCCCTTTGAGATGACTACGTATAACAGAAGTTGCTCGCCAGGAGCAGTTTTGGATCGAAATGGGGAGTTGTTAGGTACTACTTAATCTTAGCAAAGGGTTCTTCACACTCTTCATTCCAGTCGCTCGTGAAATTTTTCCGCAACCTCTCAAAGAAAGGCTTGCTTCTATCCGTTGACCTAGAGATGAACTTGTTTAGAATGACTAATTTCTGCGTTAACCCTTGGATTTCTTCGAGGTTCCACGTGGACTTCATTTCAGTGATTTCCTTTACCTAGTCTGGGTTTACTTCGATTACCCATTGTCGTAACTAGGTGACTAAGAAACTTTCTCGCCGCTACTCCAAAATTGCAGTTCTCTAGGTTTAGCTTCATGGAATTTCTCCTTAGAACAGAACATGCTTCTTCAAGGTTCCGAATGTGGTCTTCCCGCTTCTTACTTTTGACCAACATGTCATCAACATATACTTCCATATTCTTCTTCATGTGCTCGTAGAAGACTTTGTTCACCAGCCTTTGATAATTGCACATGCATTCTTTAGACCAAAGGGCATGACGTTATAACAATAGACACCGTACTCAGTAATAAAAGAATTTTTTTCCTGATCAAGTTGGAACATTTTCACCTGATTGTAGCCTAAGTAAGCATCTATGTAGCTGAGCAGTTCGTGCCCTGAAGTGGCATCTATCATTTAGTCTATCCTTGGCAGTGGTATCGACTTTGGGGCATGCCTTATTTAGGTCAGTGAAGTCCACACAGATCCTCCACTTCCCATTCTTCTTCCGCACTATTACCACATTAGCTAGTCATTTGGGGTAGTTTACTTCCTTGATAAAATCCGTTGCTAAGAGCTTCTTAATTTCCTCTTCAATCGCTTGATTTCGTTTAGGGGCAAAACTTCTTTTCTTTTGTTTACAGGTTTTACGGCGGGATCCATGTTTAACTTATGGTAGATGATCTCTTCCAGAATGTCGGGAATCTCATGTGTTGTTGCTGCAAATACATTTCTCTATTCCTTCAGAAATTTCACTTACTTCCTCTTCTCATTTTCCTTAAGACGGGGGCCAATGTTGGTCATCTTCTAGGTCCCTCCTTCCAAACATATGAGCTCCGTTTCCTCTCCCATCTTGTACCTCAGGCCGCCTTGCCCATTTTCCTGTGATTGCTATAAATGCACAGGTCTTTTTCCTTCAACCTTCTCCATAGCCTTTTTCTTAGCGGATCAAAGTGTCCACTGAACAGATGCGAGTCGCGACCTAGTTGCCTCTTATTGTTTTCACTTTCTCTGGTGACGGGTACTTTAACACTTGGTAGAATGTTAAGGGTACAGCCTTCATCCGTGGTGGAGCCAGGTCCTCCCTAGGATTGCTTTATATGAGGACGTTGTTCCCAACACCATGAACTCAATCATATAGTTAAACGGATCAGTGTTCACCAGGAGAGTCAAAGTTCCTTCTGAGTAGTTGTGGCTCTGTTAAAACCAATCAACGGCTGTGAAGTCCCTTGTAACTTTTGATCTCCCACGGACATTTTCTCCATGGTTGTTCGGTATAGGATGTTCATTGCGCTCCCCTCGTCTTCCTCAACAGGCAGTTCCTAACTTATATTGAGATGACTAGGGCATCGTTATGGTGCCCTTCATGCTCCAGATTTAAATCGTCGAACACCAGCGGTATATTCCCGTTAACTAAGGTATCCTTCCTTGATCAGTTGCTCAATATAATCTTTAATCTGAAAATAATCCTGTGTGTAATGACCATTGCTCATGCCGTAGGAGCAATACTTGTCTTTATCTATGTAGCTTGGTTCCTTGGCGAGCGGGGTTGGTCTTTTCAGCCAAGATTTGTCTTTTATAAACTCTAGTACCTGGTTGACTGGAATGGTCAACGATGTGTAGACTTTATCCCGTTGGTGGGCTTTGCGAGATCCCACATTGGGTACATGATCCTTTCTTTCTTGATATTCTTCCCATCTTCTCTTTTTGTTCCGTCATGCTTCCTTTTTTCAGGTCTCATACATTTTTCTTGTTTCCTTGATTTCTCTTTCTTTGGTTCAGCCGTTCTCCGCATACTCCTATTTTCTTCCTCTAGAGTGATGTATGCTTGCGCCCGTTGGAAAACTTCTGTCATAGAAAGGGGTTTCACTTTGAGCAGATCCTTGAATAAGGGTGATTCTGGGTCCAAACCTCGGTAGAAGGCCAATCTAGCGAACTGATTGTCACAGTTCTTGAACTTGCCCGTTTCATATTTGAAGCGATGAGTGTACTCCAGTAGGGACTCCCTTTCCTTGGTAGAGATTATCATCAGGTCTTCTGAATCTTCCATTACCGTACGGTAAGTAGAGTATTGCTCTATGAAAATGGAGGACATGACAGCGAAGCTCGCGATCGAGTGCATTGGTAAGGAGTGATACCACTTAAAAGTGTCCCGTCTGGACTAGTGGGGAACATCCTGCACCATAACTACGTTGGTTTTTGCCGATGTTTTTCTAACATTGGCTGCTTGCAGTATATCTTCCTTTCCTTTTTCATTGTTCATTCTTGTTCTATTAGTATTATAACTGTGTCAACGATGAGGAAGGGATGCTTCTCCTAGTTGCGCCCATACCAAAAAAATTCAAGGAAAGGAAGATAACAAAATAAAGCAGTCAAAGAAGAAGTTGAGAAACTTTTGAAAGTTGGCTTCATTCAAGAAGTGGATTACTCAGAGTGGCTCACCAATATAATTATGGTGAAAAAGAAGAACGGGAAATGGAGAATTTGTATGGATTTTACTGATCTGAATAAAACCTGCCCCAAAGATGAAACTTCTATTCCGTTGATTTTGCTAAAAAAATACATAATAGTTGCTAAATATTAGCTGTATTTTGCTAAAACAATACATAATTACAAGAAAAAATGGCGATTATATAGCTCATTTTTAGTTTAAAATCAGTAGGATTTAATTGAGTGAGAATTTTGTATTGAATAATTTTTGTAAAGTGTATCTCTCATTTTAGTTAACCTTGCTTAAATTATAAGTTTTGGAAGTAGAGAGCTATATTGTCTCATTTTGTATAACTAGTCATAACCACGTACGTTACATGTGTGGAATAGAACACATTTGAGCTTAAAATTATTAAATATGTATAATATCATATCAAATACATTTAAGACTTATACAATAATTGTTTATTGAATTTTTATATTCTAATAAATCGTATTAATGTAAATCTATAAACAAAATAATATATCTCTAAAAAGTGATGATTACACAACGTTACATTTTAGTATTATTTGAACTTATATCACTATGTCACTGCATGCCATCTTCTTACTAAATCGTCCGGAATAATGATTTAGCTAATTATTCAAGCACCAACTATTATAGAGTTTTGTCTTAATCAAAGTTAAAATTATGAAAGAATGTAAATGTAGATAGACAAATGTAATTTTCTTGATTTTATAAGAAGTTAGTATATTTTAATTATGTGTCATCTTGTGATGAAGTTTTGAATTAAATTATAAATAAGAAAAAATATAGATGATAATAGGTTCTGATTATTTATATTAGTTAAATATATTAAAATTTCACTCGAAGAAATAATAATTTTTATTTGTAAGTTATAGTGGTTCATTGTGTAAGAGTAAATTTATTGAATATGATTGTAATCGGATAAACCGTTATTGTTCCGGATAAGATAATGATT
Organism: Datisca glomerata; assembly: GCA_003255025.1. Classification (NCBI taxonomy): domain Eukaryota; kingdom Viridiplantae; phylum Streptophyta; class Magnoliopsida; order Cucurbitales; family Datiscaceae; genus Datisca; species Datisca glomerata. Next base: position 1,183,655 of record QANY01002371.1, read on the forward strand.
CTTAACCGTCATCTTAAGAAAAAAATAAAGATTGTTTCTCGTTATTGAAAAATTAAGTTAAGATGACAAACTGAATGATCACAATTATGCAACTGTACATGACCGCTCATATAAGATTCAATCATTATCTTTATCGTATTTTGTAATGATATTTCTAATCTTACAAAAAAATGTGTCTTAGTGTGTAGGTAGTGTGATTTAAATTCTTGGAGGTTAAATCAATATTATCTTTGTCAGTTATGTAGATGTGTATATTCATATATTGATATAATTAACCAACATAAATGCATGGACATTGATAAGTACAATGAATGTCTTCTAACATATAAAAAATAAATATTCATGTACATTGTATTTTCGTAGGTTACTATGTTATTGTATTTTCTTCTTTTTTTAAATAAAAGAATAATAGTTAGATTGATTTATCAAAATAAATTTAGCGCCGTAGATTTTAAAAAGAAAACATAGAATTGGGTAGATATATAAAATATAAATAAATAGTCAAGTATATTCATACTACAATGTCTTTGAGAAGGACAAATTAAAGATTAATAAGAAAATCATATGAATAAAATGGTCTAGAAATTTTTTTTCCAATTTTAACATTTTTATATATGTAATAGATATAGAGTTTGAATTGATGAAGGTGCCACAAAACAATAAGATTGCCGTTTGTTTTACGTTTAACGTTTCTTTACTTATAATTTATTAAAACCAATATGTTATTTTTCTGCATAGATCTAAAAGGAGAATCATGAGCATCATGGAACTCAACTCAACACTTTTCTAGTCCACACGACATGCAATCGTGAGACAAAGGTAAGGTTTAACAACATTTTTTAAGCATCACCTTACGGGTGAGATTATACCAGTACCGAAGCATCGGATCCGATCAGAACTCCCACGTTAGGTGGGCTTGGGCGAGAGTAGTACTAAGTTGGGTGACCACTTGGGAAGTCCTCGTGTTGCACTCCTCTTTTTTTTTTACTTCGATCCGATCGAAAATCTCACCGTCTAGTCTACACCACTTCCCATCATGAGCCCAAGCCAATGCTTAACCACATTTTCTTCACAGCATCTTACGGGTGCGATCATACCAGCACTAAAGCACTGGATCTCATCAGAACTCCGAAGTTAAGCGTGCTTGGGCGAGAGTAGTACTAAGTTGGGTGACCACTTGGGAAGTCCTCGTGTTGCACTCCTCTTTTTTTTTTACTTTGATCCGACCCCAAATTCCCCGGTCTAGTCCACACGACATTCAATCATGAGACAAAGGTAAGGTTTAACAACATTTTCTAAGCATCACCTTACGAGTGCGATTATACCAGCACCAAAGCATCGAATCCCATCAGAACTCCCACGTTAAGTGTGCTTGGGCGAGAGTAGTACTAAGTTGGTTGCCCATTTGGGAAGTCCTCGTGTTGCACTGTTCTATTTTTTACTTCGATCCATCCTAAAATCTTCCCGTCTAGTCTACACCACTTCCCATCATGAGCCCAAGATAAGGCATAACCACATTTTTTTCGCATCACCTTACGGGTGCGATCATACCAGCACTAAAGCACTACATCCCATCAGAACTCCGAAGTTAAGCATGCTTGGGCGAGAGTGGTACTAAGCTGGGTGACCACTTGGGAAGTCCTCGTGTTGCACTCCTCTTTCTTTTTACTTCGATCCGATCCAAAATCTCACTGTCTAGTCTACACCACTTCCTATCATAAGACCAAGCCAATGCTTAATCACATTTTCTTCGCATCACCTTACGGGTGTGATCATACCGGCACTAAAGCACCGGATCCCATCAGAACTCCGAAGTTAAGCGTGCTTGGGTGAGTGTAGTACTAAGTTGGGTGACCATTTGGGAAGTCTTCGTGTTGCACTCCTTTTTTTTTTACTTCGATCTGATCCAAAATCTCACCGTCTAGTCTACACCACTTCCCATCTTGAGCCCAAGCCAAAGCTTAGCCACATTTTCTTCGCATCACCTTACGGGTGCGATCATACCAACACTAAAGTACCGGATCCCATCAGAACTTCGAAGCTAAGCGTGCTTGGGCGAGAGTCGTACTAAGTTGGGTGACCACTTGGGAAGTCCTCGTGTTGCACTCCTCTTTTTTTTTTTATTCGATTCGATCCAAAATCTCACCGTCTAGTCTACACCACTTCCCATCTTGAGCCCAAGCCAAGGCTTAACCACATTTTCTTCGCATCACCTTACGGGTGCGATCATATCAGCACTAAAGCACCGGATCCCATCAGAACTTCAAAGTTAAGCGTGCTTGGGCGAGAGTCGTACTAAGTTGGGTGACCACTCGGGAAGTCCTCGTGTTGCACTCCTCCTCTTTTTTTTTTTACTTCGATCCGATCCAAAATCTCACCGTCTAGTCTACACCACTTCCCATCATGAGCCCAAGCCAAGGCTTAACCACATTTTCTTCACATCACCTTACGAGTGCGATCATACCAGCACTAAAACACCGGATCCCATCAGAACTCCGAAATTAAGCGTGTTTGGGCGAGAGTAGTACTAAGTTGGGTGACCACTTGGGAAGTCCTCGTGTTGCACTCCTCTTTTTTTTACTTCCATCCGATCCAAAATCTCACCGTCTAGTCTACACCGCTTCCTATCATGGGCCCAAGCCAAGGCTTAACCACATTTTCTTCGCATCACCTTACGGGTGCGATCATACCAGCACTAAAGCACCAGATCCCATTAGAACTCTGAAGTTAAGTGTGATTGGATGAGAGTAGTACTAAGTTGGGTGACCACTTGAGAAGTCCTCGTGTTGTACTTCTCTGTTTTTAATTTTTATTTTAAATTATTCATTTTAAAAATTGATGGAATAAATCTTATAGTTATCTTTTTTATTCACGTTAAATTTTTCGTTTGATCTTCATTTAAAATATTAACGGACTATCACGACTTACTGATATGACATTACATGATAAAATTGCGTCAAATTTTTAATTACCCCAACAACTACCAAATTACCTCTAATTCCCCATCTTCTTCTCTGAGTTCCCACTCTAAGATACCCCCTCAATCCGACACACTCACAACCCCAACCCACGACCAACCCCACCCACCTCACGAAACTCCCCACACCCTGCTCGCGACTTACTGCTGGGGAGAGAAATCAGCTCAGAGCTCCACCACCACCACACCCACGGGCCACGAGCTCTCCCTCAACGGGGTCTTCTTCTTCGCACCCCCACGAAGTCGATCTGTAAGTGGGTGGGGACGATCCACGTCCGCTGAGTCTCTTTTGAGCTAAAACTCACTCTAATGGCTCTGAAGACGATGAACCACCTGAGTCTCTTGCGTGAGTAGGCTAAAGGGTCCAAAACTCCAACAGGCATAGCTTTAAACACAGAGAAAGACAGAAGGGAGAGAGAGAGGTGGGGACTAAAAAAGCAAGAAAGTAATAATTGATTAATGGCCAAAGGGATTAGTATTATGAGTTTTAATTAGCTTTTTAACAATAGCTGTTAAGAAAGAAAGAAAGTGAGGAAATTAGTTTAGTTTTTGCTTATTTATGATATTGTTTTAGAGAGGGGTAATGGTATTAATTATGCAGGAAAAATGGGTGGGAAGAAACTTGTTGAACATTCAAAAAGATTTATTCTTTTCTCTAATTGGATTGAAATAAAGACTAAAATGTGGAGTAACTCAACAAAATGAAATTGAAGGAGAAGAAAAATGACAGATAAAAGAAAAATTTTAGTTCTGAATAGCAATTTTGAAACAAAGTAAAGCACAGAAAAGCTAAAGAAATACAGCTAGAAAAGCAAAGAAACTGAAACTTGAAAAATCGAAGAGGAAGAAAGAAAGAAGGGGGAATTATAATTTAGATAATTCCTCCCAGTGACTGTTAGGTTAATTAAAAAATTGATATGCTGTTAAATTATTTGTTACATTAATATTTTTAAATAGACATTCAACAGAAGATCTAACGTGAATAAAAAAAATAACTATAACATCTATTCTATCAATTTTTAAAATAAAAAATCTAAAATAAAAATCATCCTAAACTATAAGGAGTAAATCTGTATATCATTTGTGAGAGCCGTGAGCAATCACAAGAGCTTAACACTTCAAAAAACAAAGGCATTTTAAGGGGGCCCGCCTACTTAATTACATTATTTTAAGCAAAGGAGTGCTCACAAAATGATTTTTTTATGTTATATTAAAATAAAAAATAGTTTCAGACCGATTAATAAATCATTTTAGTCAATAAATAATGTGTCCTTTATTTATAAATTAATATTTTTTATTTATTAAAATAATTTATTAAATCAATTCATGAATAAATAACACTATCAATTTATAATTTAAAATTTAGTACATGACTTAATCCATCTAGAATTATTAATATGAAATATTTCACTCGGCATGGCTGGCTAATTGCTGGTTAGACACCGCCTCACTTCCTCTAACCCTCAAAGACACATAGCCAGGCACAATTTTGCCATTATCCCCACACGGCCACACGAAAATCTTCAAAGAGTAGAGACCCAGCACGTCTAATGAAGCTTAATTTAATGAAAATTACTTGGCCCCAAAACCCCATTAATAATTAATTCAAAATGAAGTTAATTAAATGCACTTCCGGTAATAAAATGAGCTCAAACTAGACATTGGGGGTTCCTCCACAGTCCACATTTCCAACACAAAACAAAGAAAACCTTCAGACACATTGAAACAATACACTGATGGTGGAGATAGTAGCTGATCTATGTCCTATTGTGTTTTTTTGTCTTTTACACCATGTTTGAGCTTCTGGGTTTTTCTGGGTCTTGAAGGGATAGAGTGCTGTAAGAGTGGGTTTTCCGGTGTTGGTGGAGGCGGTGGTGGTGGTGGAGGAAATGAATAGTGGCGGCGGGGGTGGAACAATAGGAGCAACGGCAACAGGGATAATGGGTATGAATAGGTCACCTTTTACAATGTCACAGTGGCAGGAACTGGAGCATCAGGCTTTGATCTTCAAGTATATGATGGCTGGTTTACCTGTTCCACCTGATCTTGTTCTTCCTATTCAGAAGAGTTTTGACTCCATTTCTCATGGATTCTTCCATCACCCCACCAGTAATAAACCCACTTAAACTCTCTCTCTCTCTCTCATTATCTGTTTGATTGGTTTTCTAGATACAGTCTGATTTGGTTTATTATTCAAGAGCTTTCCTCCCGTTAATTCCTAATTTCTGAAGTTCAAATTAGTTCTCATATGAATAAAAAGCATTTTTATCCCTTCGAGATAAATGAGATGGACTCGGGGAAGCATGTTCGGATATTTTGTTGTTTTTAATTAGTGAAAGAAATCATTTGCAACCGTATTTATCTTGTTAATAGGATTGGAGACTGTACAAAAATGTTTTTTCTACTGTTATTTAGGCAAGTTACTGAATATTTGGATATATGAATTGCTCTGATTTTTTATTATCACCACATTCATTGCACAAATCCTTCATTAAATTAGCTTACTGACAAAAAAAAGAAAGACTCATTTTCATAAATATGATCTCAAAAATGATTTTCCCATTTCTTCTTGACTTTCGTTGCTTCTTTCTCAGCTAACATACTAGAAAGTAAGGTCGAAATTTGTTCATTTCTTCATATATGAATTCTGGAGGAGATTTTTTATCTTGAATTTTATACTCTGTTCCTTGTTAATATGTTCAATTTGACTTGGATCACTTTTGAAGCATTATTCAAGTTGTCGTTAGTACAATTATTATGTTATCCATGTCTGAGATTTCTTGTTACCTCTTAAATGTAAGTCGAAATATTGCAGTGGGATATTGTTCAATATATGGGAAGAAGGTGGACCCAGAGCCGGGAAGATGCAGGAGGACAGATGGAAAGAAATGGAGGTGCTCAAAAGATGCATATCCAGACTCAAAATACTGTGAGCGCCACATGCACCGTGGCCGCAACCGTTCAAGAAAGCCTGTGGAATCACAAACTCTGCCTGTGTCATCATCTCTATCTACTGCCGCTACCCACCCCAGCGGTGGAACTGGTGGTTTCCAGAATCTTCCATTAAATGAAGCATTCAATAATTCATCTCAAGTCACTGTTTCTGGTACTAGTCAGTCTCTTTATCAGTTGGACTCCATTCCTTATGGAATCCCAAACAAAGATTACAGGTAATTCATTTTCTACAATATGCTTACTGACTTCCTTAAGGCTATGTTTGGATCTTGGAAATTAATAGGGAGAAGAAAAGGAAAATGTGAAGGATTGCATTTCCCTTGTTTGGAGTCTTTCGAATATGTAGATGAAAATAGTTATACGAATGAATTCTGCTTATATTAGTAGTTTCTTCCATTTCCCTCTCATTCCACTTGCTTTTCATTTCATTTTCTTTCCTCTCTATTTTCCAAGATCCAAACATAGCCTTAAAGATATATGAAAAGACAAATAAAGAAGACGTAGTTTTACGACGAAAAGAAAAGTTCTTTCAATAAGATGAACAAAATGGTATATCAAGATGGATTTGGATTTTCTCATAATAGATCATTTTGTTAAATGTTTGCCATATTATAGTTTTTCCTCTCATTTAAACATATAATTGCTGATAAATTGCAGTTTGCTTAGTTGTTGGAATGGTCACATGATTTTTGGGTTATTTTCTATAGTAAGCTATACCGATTGCCTAAAGTGATATAAGAAAATACAAACAAAAAAAGTTATTTAGTATAATGCTACATAGTTTTACGAAGAAGAAAAAGTTCTCTCTCCAAGATGAACAAAATGTAAAAATGGATTTGGATTTTCTCGTAACAGATCATTTTAAAAAATTGCAGCTGGGTTCTGTATTTTTGTTATATATCTGCCATATTATAAATTTTTTGTTCTCATTTATACTTGTTAAAGCTGATAAAAAACTGCAGTTTGCTAAGTTTTTGGAATGGCCACATGATTTTCGGGTTATTTGGACCCATGTTGATCGAATTGTATGTGTGGTGAGAGTCAAGTGGGGGGCTCCCACTATCTGGTTAATGAATATCTTGCAGAATTTCTTCAATTTCTGTCAGATCCAAGGTTCTGGGCCCTTATAGTCATAACCCCTTGTATCCATTATAATTGGAATGTTGTTGCGTGTTTTTATACCATTTCCTGTGTATGACAGCCTTCTTTTTGGCTTGTTTTTGCTTTATGTTTTCTCTGCAACATTGTTTGCATAAGTCTGATAACCATTACAACTTGTCCTTAGACTTGCTAATAATGTAGATAGCAGAAATAAGTCATGATGTTAACCCGAAGAAGATCATCCTTTTCTTCACTTTTGATGCACCTAGATATATCGGAATCATGTTAGATCTTATAATCAATGCTTGTTTCTTTTTCGTTTTTGCATTAAAAGTTAATGCTTGTAGTTTGCAGCAGTTGGTGAATTATTTTTCACATTCTCTTCATATCTGCAAGGTTTGAACATTCTGGGCCCTTATGTCCATCATGTCAGTAGCTGGAATCTGTTATATTTGCAGTTTGCAAACTCCCTTTTTTCCTTAAAGACAGCTTTTTTTGGTCCGCTTCTTAGCTTTCTCTATCTCTGTTAAGTTTATTGCATAACTCTGACAACTTTACTGTATTAAGCATGCTGGTTACTAGAGTCTGGTGTCCGAAGTTTAAAATAAGGGAACACAGTGGGCTCACTGCTTCTGCTTATTTTTCTTCTGTTAAAAGTACTTGTTTCTTATGATTCTGTTTTTTTTTTCAAAAAGAGGCTGCTTTGTTTGTATATGTGGAATCTTTGTTTCTTCCATTGTTTCTTTAATTGGTTATGCAATCTTCTAAGTTAGGAGTTATACTTGTAGTGTTGAAATGATTGGGTACAATAATCGTTCATACTACGTACAAAATCCTTTTCGGTAAGGGTCGATTATTGTAAGAGTTGTAAATTAGGGGCATGAATTAGATTATGTGGGAGTTCTTTCTGTTTGTGAAACTTCTGATCAACTTGATTGAAACTTTTATGAAACCTTGAGAAAATAGGAAAGATGAAACTTTTGAAACCTCGAGTTTTTTGTCACATCTTATGCAGGGAGAATTCTACATTATTTTCTACGTTACTGTTAACAGTAACATACTAGGAGGAGAGAGAAAGAGAGATGAGGAGAGATAAAAATGTAGAATTTCTCTCTCCTCTACATTCTCTCTTTCTATCACCTCCCGATATGTTACTGTTAACGGTGATGAAGAATGACCACCTTATGCAGTCCTTTCATATTTTGTTTGAGCTGTTTTAGTGAACGTTCTAGGAGCTACGCATATTGAACCCACAATTTAAGAGCGTAAGTAGATACATATATATGTATGCATGTACGTCCTTGTAATTTTAAATTTATCATTTTACTCCTTACGGTTCAGGTTGGTTATCAATTTAGTCCCTATAATTCTTGGTTTTGTCAATTCAAACCCTACTAGTTTGACAAAATTAATACTATCGGGACCAAATGGACTACCAGCTCAAATTATAGACACGACCGAATTGCCAATTTGCTGAAATTTGGAGTGTGTAAACTGTACTGTTTTTGGTGATATATAGGTATATCCAAGGACTGAAACCGGAGATCGGAGAGCATAGCTTCTTCTCAGAAGCATCAGGCTGCAACAGAGGTCTGTCAGTGGAAGAAGCACCAATGGACAACACATGGTCTATGATACCATCTAGAGTCTCTTCTTATGCTGCATCAAAATCAAGCATGATCCAGACCGATTATCCCGTTCATTCGTTTTTCAATAACGAATACGAGTTAGCAGAGCCGGTGAAAGAAGAAAGCCACTCTCTCCACCCGTTCTTTGACGAGTGGCCTAGAACAAGGGACTCTTGGTCTGATCTCGACGAGGAAAGGTCTAACCAGACCTCGTTCTCCAAAACTCAACTCTCCATATCTATCCCGATGGCTTCGCCCGACTTCTTTGCGCCAAGTTCTCGATCTCCACATGGTAATTGGTATATATATTCATGAGAAATTATGATGGATAGACCACTGATAAAAAAGAAACTGAAATTAGTACTCTTGTTTTGTTTTTAACGATTTTTTTATAAGAAAAAAGACTAAGTTGTCATTTGTTAGATCATGATATAACATCCTGGCGTTAAGATTAATACTTGATAGATCACGTTCTAACGAAATACTTTAACTAGACCATAGTCTAGTAGACATCAAGTTCACCGAAATTTTTTTCAAATAAAAAGTACAATGTTTTTAGAAAATGTCAAATTTCTTTAAATGTAAGGCTATGGTCGTAAAAAATTGAAGGTTTAGTCCATGAATTTTTCTCTATATACATTTAAGTTTCGATACTTTTTTAGAATTTTGGAAGTTTTCATCTAACACGAATCGAATTGAAACGTATATAGTCCATGAATTTTTCTCTATATACATTTAAGTTTCGATACTTTTTTAGAATTTTGGAAGTTTTCATCTAACACGAATCGAATTGAAACGTATGTTGCAGATAATTGAAATGAAGTACGTGTGAGGAATTTCCAAATTCACCGGTCGGAGATTCTCGAGTTCGTCAGAGAATTCGTGTGGATGTATTCTCATTTAACAGGATGATCCATCTAAGGATTTTTTTTATATTTGGTTTAAACTGTGGTATATGTTACTGTGAAAACTAAATTTGGAAGATTCAAGCTAATAGCCTTGAGAAATAAAAACATACTCTCACCAACAAGTGGGTAAATTTTGAAAACAACATGATTGGTAATGAATGACAGAGAGACCGTCGTGGATTCTGGCTCCATTTCTGCTTCTTAATTCCCGCCTCCTTGTCACTGTATATTCAGTAGATTTCTCTGGTTACTTCTATTTGTTTCCTTAGATAGGTCTGTCAAACCAAGCGAATAGACATATTGATCTTGTAAATCATAATGTTGGCAATAGCTCAAATAATTCAACCCATAATAACATCTTTTGTTATTTAAAGCAAACTTTAGGTTTGAATCCTCGCGTCAAAATAAAAAAAGAACTCTTGTAAATCATGAGACAACTTGTAAATCAAGAAAATTTATTGTCGCAATCCTTATATGTAAGGGTATGTTTGATCCGACCATCAATTCAATTGCAGGTAATATGTTGAAAATTCATTTATTGACAATTATATTTGGTTGTGTAAAAGAATTTATGAAATGGTGAGCGACAAATTTATAATTGATGTATTTTTTTAGTAAAATCAAGATGAAATATATTAATCAAAGAAAATACAAATGTAGAGGAGGTTTACGCCTCTTTCTTACAATAGTTATTTCTTTATCAATCAAGTTAACAATGAGATTGTATAAGTAAAAATTACTGCGATTAATTCTATTGTGATCTAAAGCTATGACATCAACAACAAAATTCTGATTTCTACCGATCCAAACAACTTTAAAGCCTTTAGCTTAACAAAGCTTTCTGTGAACTTTTTAGCAACCAAGTCCCATAGCCTCCAATCAGAACAACAATTAGACTAAACCCAAGATGTGACAACTTTAGAATCGGACTCAATAGAGCCATAAGCCCGATCACTAGAAAGGGCCCAATCCAGTGCTTGAGATAAGGCCAACAGCTCCCCATGGGCGGGGCTCCAAGCTACAACCTGATAACCCGCACAATCCACAATATTTCCATTAGAATTCAGGGCCACCCATCCAGTCGGACAAGCCATGGAGAGAGAGGAGAAGCTCGTATCGTAGTTAATCTTTACTTGCAGAGGAGGATGGGCTATCAAATTCTAAGCTTCTCGAGGTGCCATCGAAGGAGGAGGACACTGAGAGGCCTTCGAAGCAAGTAAGATTTCTCTGTTTGCATCCAAGAATTTATCCCAAAGGGTTTCAGAAACCCTAACAGTGTCAATTGGGGAACAAGGCGTCTGTTCAAAGACAAACTTGTTCCTCCCTTTCCAAATACTCTAGCAAAGGGTAAAAAATAGGAAATAAGCTCTTTTGATCCTCTAGACAGATTTTTGAGTTCCTCAATTCTTCTCTGCATGCAGGTTGTAAAAACTTCTTCAGATGAATCGTCCACACAGAGGCCTAACCTGGAACTTTTCCAGCAGAATCTACTCCAACAGTAACAAAAATAGTATTGTAAGTGCTCTCATCTTTCTGAAAGCATACTGGACAAACAGAGCATTGGAGATATGTCTTCTAGCTAGATTATGTTTAGTAGGAAGAAATGAATGCATAGCTCTCCAAATAAAGTGTTTAATATTTTATGGAACATTAAAATTCCATGCTGTTTTCCAAAATTTTGGACTGATAGCTGATGTAGATATAGCACCAGTGTTAGTATCTAGAAATTTAGCATTATGTAGCAGACAATAACAAGATTTTGACAGAAAAAATACATTTGCATTAGGCCAGATAAACTTATCCTCAGAATTAGCATTAACTAAAGAGATGGCTAAAATATTTCTTGAAATCCAATGGGAAAAGAGGAATTAATAAGACCAATGTTCCATCTGTGACTATTAGGGAAGATAAGGTCAGGCACAAAATTAAATTGAGAGACTTAAACTCAAAAGGAACTAAAATATCATCCCAAATATTAGTTTTAAAACTATTACCAATCCTCCAAAAAATATACCTTTTAATAATCTTTTTACGTTTCCAAATACCTTTCCAAGCATAAGAGTTAGATTTAAACAAAGAAGCATCTAAAAAATCGTAAGTAGGATGGTAAATGCTCTTAGTTAGTCTAGCACAAAGGCTATTAGAGTGTTCCAAAAGAAGCCAAGCTTGTTTAGCAAGCAAGGTAAGATTAAAGTCTTCCAAGCCTCTAAAACCTAAACCACCCTTATCCTTACTCTTAGAAAGTTTTTTAACAGAAGCCCAACTAATGCCTTTCTTATTATCACCCTTGGACCACCAAAACCTCATAATGACAGCTTGGAGGTTTAGGCAAACTTTTTTTGGAAGTCTAAATGTACTAATAATCTAAGTTGGAAGTGCTTGAGCCACGTATTTAAGAAGAATTTCCTTCCCACCATAGGAAAGAAGGTTAGCCTTCCAAATAGAAGTCTTATGATCCATCCTCTCTAAGAGAATAGAGTAAATAGAAGATTTAGACCTACCCCAATCAATTGGGAAGCCTAAGTACACATCCTTTTGACTATTCAAAGCAATGTTAAAAATGTTAGAAATAACTCTTTTATTATCACTAGAAACATTTACTAAACCAAATACTGCTTTTCTCATAGTTAATTCTTTGACAAGTGGCATTGAAGTATTTATTAATGCAAATATTAAGATTAGAGCAAGAAAACAAACTAAAATCGAAATGAATAAGTTATCAACAAAGAATATATGTGAAATAGGAGGACTCCCACTTTTGAGCGATATAGGATTAATACTACCATTCAAAATAGTCCCATTAAGGCATCTAGAGAGATTTTTAGCCACAAGGATAAAGAGATAAGGTGATAAATGATCTCTTTGTCTCAAACCTCTACTATGGTTAATTTGAACCTTATGGACACTATTAATGTTAATATTATAGCTAATGGTAAAAATACTCAGCATAAACTAATGCATAATTTGACATCAAAACCCATTTTAAGTAAAAGATTTTTTTACAAAAACCCAACTAACCTTGTCATAAGCCTTAGAAATATCAGTCTTAAGGACAGCCATCTCTTTTCTACATTTCTTTTTCTTTTTAAGGTGCTAAAAATTTATTGTGAAATGAGAGAGTTATGCTGAATATGTTTCCCACTAACAAAGGCCCCCTGGAAATCAGAAATGATATTACCAAGAAATGTTTTGAATCCATTAGCCAAAATTCTTTTGATGATCTTATAGGGAAAACGTACACAAAGCTATAGACCTAAAATGAGAAGGGGTTTCAGGTTGTTGGACCTTACGGATAAGGTACGTGGTAAAACTTATTTTGCAGCACATTCTCACGTTTGTTTCAAGTATTCTTATTTGGCATGGTAAACTTATTTAACCTGGTTAAATAACAATCTCACATTACTTTCCCAAAAAAATCTATTTTACCAAATAACTTTCAAAATTCATTTACCCATCTTACAACACATTTACACATTTTTCAAAATAACTTTTATTTTCTCAAATCCCCATAAAAATATCATTATTTGTTTGCATCCCTCCTACTTGATTTTGATATTTTATTTTCTTCAAAACCAAAGTCTCACAAAAGTGTCATAAAAAATTCCGATCCTAGAATCCCGCCAGATCCTGTTCCAGTCTGGGTGGAACTAAATCCGTCCCGATATCAAAGTTTGTGATTTTTTTCATCCCTTTCAACCCAGTCCCGAAAGGCCGGGATTAAAATGGGGTCATCCCGTGGGATTAGATATGCATGTTAATGTAATGAATAATACAAACGATTAAGTTTGAAAATTTTAAGGATAGATAAACTCTTCATATATGCATAATATAAAATTTAAATGATTAAAATGGATGTTAATAATTTCAATTTTGTTTTTAAAATAAGGGTTATTTCCTTCCCTGAAAAAAGTATTATTCATAAACTATCAATGTTTAAAAAATATTAAAATTATAAAAAGGGGACTGTAACGGGATTGTTTATAACGTCTTATTTTCTATCTAGAGGACTAGGCCTGTAGGACAAGGTTGTGAAGGTGGATTTTCCCTCAATTATTTAGTGTGTAGAATAAAATATATATGACATTTCATTATGTTAGAATCATGAATACTCATTATAAAAAATCAAAACTATGACAAAAAAGAATTTAAAAATAATCAATAATTTAAGTCTTCTTACTTACACTTCTACGTACTTTATAAAATATATATTTATTCTCAACATCCCATAAAAAGATTAGCCCCATTAAATTTATTAAGTGTATGTATCTTAGTTGTCAAATTCATTTTGAGGATATTTTGGACATATAAAATAATATAAGTAAGAAAAATTGTATCCCGTTCCAGCCGGAGTGGACCGAAATTGATGACCATGATATACATATCTATTAAAGAAAAATATATGTAACATGAAAACTGTTATGTATTAATAAATATTTTATAATATTAATATGAATGACGGTTATTTATATCGGATATAAAAGAGGAAAAATTATATGCTATAATTAATTTATTTGGTATTGGAGAAAATTTAATTAAACATGGCATGAATTATTAAGATTTTTTACTATTTTCAGTAGAGAATTTGTATACTATTTTGCTATGTGAATTTTGAACAATTTGTCATTGAATTTATTTGTACGATGTAAGTAAAAAAAAATATTTTAGTTTTTGGCGTGCTAAGAGAGAAATAGTTGATTTGATTCCATTGGTGCAATTAATAAGATAGTTAATTTATTAGTGTATAAAATAAAATATGTAAGACATTGTATGTATTAGAATATATAAATAATCACCGACAATAAGATTAAAACTTGATAAAGGAAGAAACCATAAATAATCAATAATTGTATTATTGATGTAATTCATATAACTTTTCCAACAACTTTATTAAACTTTCTCAACGACTTTATCCAAGCTTCTTATATGTCAAACAAAGTAATTATATTTTTTCGGTAACTTTTAACTTAATCATATGTTAGTAAATATAGTAATCTTAAAATTCTGTCATTTAACTTTATCACTTAAGTTTATCCAACAACTTAATTTTTTTCAGTATTCTTACTTAACCCGTACCAAACGGTTCCTTAATCCCATTCCCAATAAGATCCCAAAGTTTATGATAAAATAAGCCAGGAAGACCATCTGGTTCGAGGGATTTATCATCACCTAGACAAAAAATAACACTCCTAAGTCTTAACTTCCTCTAAACGGATATTGGAAGTTAATAACACATTACCCTCCCTATTAACCATGTTTAAAATCATCCTCAAAATGAGACTTAAATAATATCAATAAGCTTATTATCATCATGTGCCAAAAACCATCCTTATCTTAAAGTCTCACAATCTTATTAGCAAGTCTTCTTTAATAACAGATTTATGAAAAAACTAGTATTCCTATCTCCAATTTTTAACCAATTTAATCTATAACTTTGTTTTTTTTTAAAAATCTCTTCTTTTTTTTCTAAAAGTTGCTGATTTTCGTAGAAATATCCAGTTTTTTATTCCTATCCTCCTCAATATCCTCATTAAGCAAAGACAGGTTGTCCTTTAATTGACTAACCAGAAGACTGGGATCACCTCTTGAATTCTTATTCCATATTTTACAACCTTTAAACTTAGAAATAAAATTGCCCTTCCCTCTACCCGAGCCATAACGATTCCAGCTTTTTCTAATAATACCCTCAAAATCCTCCTAGAACAACCATTTAGCTTCAAATTTGAATCTTCTAGGAGCCGTAGGAAGCTCCATATCTAAGGTAATGATAATCAAATTATGATCAGATTCAATATTAGGGGGATCTGGACTTCAAAATAATGGAATAAATCCATGAAAGAATCATTGATAAGAACCTTATCCTATCTTTCTTGGATAAAGTTGCCACCATGCCTTCTATTTCTTCAGGTAAAAGAATTGACTCTAGCATTAACATCAATAAGGCTACAAGAATTAATAAAACCATAAAATTTTATAGCCCTATTAAAATCAAAGCTAACAAGATTAGAATTAGATAATTTATCATATTGAATCCATCTCTTCTTTTTATCCTATTACCATAGAAAAATGTAATTCTACCCCACCCGTTAATATTAGTGTTCACAATATTACTGGTATTAGTAATACCAGTAACCAAAATATCTTTATTCCAGCACAAAATAATCCCACCAGATAATCAAATAGGATTAACAATATGATGAAAATCATACTTCCATTTTTTAAGAAAAAATTTAGCTTTGGAAGAGTGTTTTTGTTTCAAGAAGACAAAAAATAGAAGGCTTAAAATTCACTAGGGCATCTTTTAAAGCAAGAACTGTCAGGTTGTTGCTCAACCCCTAACAACTCCAAATGAGGATGTTCATTTATTCTGGGATGGCTTATTAGGGAGAGCCATCATCATCCCATCATTAGAAGTAAAGTTAAATTCCATCCCAACATTATTCAACATATCCTCAAGACTCATATTACTGTATACATCATCATTATCAGTCCTAAGTCACTTATTTCTACCTTGTTTAGATGTTTCATCATTATAAGTCCTAATTCTCTTATTTCTACCTTGTTTAGATGTTTCAGAATCTGTTACTGAGTAAAGAAGGAGAAAATTAGCACTAGTAGTATTAGCTAAACTACTAATCATACCTGAAACTCCCTTATTATTAGAGTAATTAGAGGCCATACCTTTTTCTTGCCCATAATTATGTTTATGAACTATAGCCAAACCCTTCATACAATGAGTCCATACTAGAGGACTAAATTTTGCAACAGATTGTAAACATTCTATTCCAAGAAAAGAACAAATCTTGGAAGTGAATGTAAACAGAAGGAAAATAAAGAGAGAAACAAACAATAGTTTGTAAATCTTCAGGAAAAATACTACTATATCTGCAGAGGAGAGGATTAGAAAAACACCGATAACAAAGAAGAAGAAATAACTATGAAGATACACAGTAGAAAGAGAGACAAGGAACGTGAGACGAGAGACATGGAGAGTAGCAAGGGAAATAATGACGTAGTAAAGGAACGGAAAGAGAGATCAAGAATAAAGGGAAGGGAAGGGAAGCTAGCACTTCTTGGAGAGAACAAGGAGGCTAGAGGACATTGACGTAATGAAGTTGTTTTGAATAGTCTTCTTGAAGTGTTGTGTTTGATATATGTTAAACTTTATTATAAATTGGTGTAAATAATAAAAAATTACTTATATGCTCTTTCAGTTATGTTATCTAAAAATATATTGTTTGACGTACAATTTTAATATTAGTTTTACTTATGTTTGATTAATATTTAAATAAATTAATAAATAATAATGTTGTACTAAACTTTATAATAAAAGTTTGTTTTAGTTCAATTAATAAAATTTAGGTTAAATTATAGTTTTCTGTAGCACTTTCGCTTAAAAATAGTAATGGTCCGTCACGGTCTGCCCATGTGGCTAGTAGTTTAATGTCATGTCATCTTTTTAATTTGTCCAACTATCAAGTGGTAAGTAGTTTAATGTCATGTCATCTTTTTAATTTACCTAACTGTCACGTGGTAAAATGACATGGTGTTAAAATTAACTCAACCTCCCAACCTAACCCGTTTGAAAAATTTACACTTCTAAAAGTTACCACCCAAAGCGCAGTCTTCCTACCTTAGGCGATTAGGGTTCGCGAAATCGCCCAGCCAAATGGCTCACTGTTGTGCTCGAAATCGTTTCAAAGTTTTGCTCGAGTTACTCTATGTGGTCGAAGGACTTTGAGGAGGTTGGAGCTCTCTGTTTGGAGGAAGTATATTTTCAAGTGTGGTCTTCGAGTTATGTTTTTTGAGTTTTGCTCATTGATTTTTAGAAATTAGGGTTTGAGTTCTGGTCGAGTTACCAAATCGCTCACTTAAGTTTTGCTCGAGTTACTCTTGTTTGTCGATTTTTAGAAAATTAGGGTTCGAATTTCAGAAAAATAGGGTTCGAATGTTACTTCTGTTGATTTTCAGAAAATATGCGTTACTTCTAGTCTGGTCTTCGAGTTCTGTTCTTCGAGTATTCAGAAAATATGTGTAAGGTCCTTTGTTCCCCTATTCTAGTTTTCAATTTTCCTCCTTTGCTTTCATTTAGTGGTATGCATAGCATATTGTCAATTTTCCTCCATTGTCATGTTATGTATTCATTTTCCTTTCTGCATTGCATATTGTAAGTAAAGTTTAGGCAAAAATGCATTTTTAGTTCTCCAGGTTTACATAGATTACTAAATGCTGGGTATATCTTTAGTGAACTAATGCATCTGATTCCATCTCTTAATTTTCATTCTCTTGTATATGCATCTGATTGAGGTTTTTTTTAATTGCAGAGATGACTCCATATCTATTTTCAATTCATGTGCATCATAGTGGTCAATTTGAGTGGTCCACTCCTGCAAGATACTTAGGAGTTAAAATATCTATATTTGATGACTGTGACTCGGATAAGATGAGTCTGCTAGAACTAGAGGATATGCATGATTGTTCTGGTGTTGAGTATACTACAATGTATTATGTAAATCCTGGGGAGGATATGGATTGTGGTTTGGTAGAGATAAGAACTGATAGGGATGTAATGAAAATGTGTAGGGTGGTTTCACCTGCTAGACTTATTATACATGTTTATGTCGCACATTCTCTTGAGTCTTTGTTTGTTGAGTCTTTGCTGCTGATGATTTGAATGTTGATAATGAGAATATGCATGTTGATGATGAAAATGAAAGTGATAGTGATTACTATGAGGGGAGTAATGGTGTGGGTAGTGACAATGAATCTAATGGGAGCAGTGATAGTGATGCAAGTGTTAAGAGTATTGACTTAAATGATGTTGTAGATAGTGATTATGAGCTTAATAATAATGAATTTGATGTTGGAGGGGGTTGCACAAGAGTTTCAAATGGAGCTTGATTCTGAGGAGTTGAAATCTCCTCCTAAGTCTAATGAGAAGAATCTCGAAGTATTCGCAGAATTCATGGTTGATAATAACATGCACAATGTTATTTTTAAATTAGGCATGGAGTTTAAAAACATAGCTGAGTTTAAAGATGTTGTTAAGGCCCATGGTAGACAAAGTGGGTATGATTTGAAGTTTTTAAAAAATGAGGCACATAGAGTACTGATCAAGTGTATTTGGACTGGTTGTCCATGGAGATTTGATGCTTGCAAGCAATATTTTTTGAGTGGTTGTAGACCTATCGTTGGCCTTGATGCTTGCCATCTTAAAGGTCTTAATATTTTTTGAGTGGTTGTAGACCTATCGTTGGCCTTGATGCTTGCCATCTTAAAGGTCTTTGTGGAGGTCAGTTAATGGCAGTAATTGGTATTGATGGCAATGATAGTCTTTACCCCATTGCTTGGGTAGTTGTAGAGAATGAGTCAAGGAATTCTTAGAGATGGTTCATGTATTTATTACTCAGTGTTATAGGAGGCGTGGATGAGTCCAAATAGTGGACTTTTATTTTAGAACAACAAAATAGTTTGAAAGAGATTTTGGAGGGTTATCCTACCTTTAATCACAAGTTTTGTGTTAGGCATTCATATACCAACTTCAAGATGACATGGAAGGGTAAGGTTTACAAGGATTCCATGTGGAATGCTACAAATGTGAGTACCATTGCAAGGTTTGAGAAGGAGATGAATATGTTGAAGGAATTAGATGAAGTTGTATATACGTGGTTGAAAAATCACCTTACCAAACATTGGGCAAATCATGCATTCAGTGTTTATCCAAAGTGTGACATGTTACTTAATAACTTTTCTGAGAGCTTCAATGCATACATCTTGAAATTTGGTGACAAATCGATAATGGCAATGAATGAGAATACTTGAAGGACTTTGATGAATCGGATACCAGAAAAGAGGGTTGAAATTTTGAACTATGATGGTCTCATTGGTCCTAAAATTAAATTGACTTTGCAGAAGTATGTTCAGAATTATAGGAATTGTCAAGTTGTATAGAATGATGAACATAAATTTGAAGCTGATTGTGGAAGAGATATGTATGTGGTGACTTGGATGCTAGGTCTTGCAGCCGTTATAGATGGAATGTGTCCGATATTCCTTGTATGCATGTCATACAATGTATTTACTTTATGGATAGTAACCATGATGAGTATGTTGATAAGTTCTATCATAAAGATACAATGTTGACCATTTATTCTCATTTTATACAGCCATGTAATGTTGCTAAAAATAACTGTATCTAATACTCGTTATTTTTTTGCAATCAAATTGCTATTAGATATTTATTGAAAGTTAATTTTTGGTATTTACAAATTTACTCATATATTATAAATTTTTTGAAAATTTCCCTAATTATCTATTATTATCGAAAATTACATGATCTCCTAGAGTTTTAGTTGTATCGAAATTCATTAAATCAATTGATAAATATAATTTATCATTATTAATTAATTAATTAATTAATTTTATTTAACTAATTATCTAATAATTAGAAAATAATAATAATTACACTTAAATCTAACTTAAGTGACATCACCTATCACATATAGGTGTAGGAAACATGCTTTGGCATCAAAACACATTTTGGTCTAACTTGGTTCGTTTTTCTATTCTTGTTCTCTGAGCTATTTCTGAGACCGAATGGATCTACATAAATAAAACTTGGAATTCAAATACTCGGTGAACTTCATAAATTTTTAACCTATTTAATCCTGACATCGTACGACTCTACTATAAGTTCAATGTCGAATTAACTCTTGATTCATGCGCGTTACATTTTCTGTTGGTGTAAATAAATTTTATTTATTTTCACGGTCCATAAAATATTTTAACATAATACCCATCGTGAATATCAGTAACAAGAGCGGAATGTAAAATTATCATTTTACTACTCTTGTTATTATTTTATTAATTCTTTTATTGACAGTGAATAAGAAAGACATTATAGTGAATTGTCTAGTACAATTCACAAGTCTTATTCAATTGCTCATTTCATCGAATATTTAGTTAAGTTAATTTATTCACTTAGTCATCAAAAAAGCATAAAAGTAATATTGTTGTTTTCGTAATCCAACCATGAACTTTCATATCTGTGAATCACGTAACTTCTTATTTAATTAAATTACAATCCCAACAGTCGAGATATTGTTTGTCGATTGCAACTAACCAAGTCAAGTTACGTATTCACTTCAAGATTAATGTAATTACGAAAATACCCTTAAGGTGTAACAATTAGATTTAGAGTTAGGTATACATTTTTGGGCTCTAAACTAATTTGTTACCAGTTTATTCAACATATTCATAACATGTCTAGGTCAACCATTTGAGTCTCCACTTTTATGGCTCAAGGCTAACATCCAAATGTTCAACCTAACAGTCGTTATTAGATTCTATTGTCCAGTCGATCGTATGACTGCAAATATCGTTTTGAATTATTTCAGAAGAGTTCGTCTCAAGCCGCTTTTGTCTTCACTCTTCTTTTGTTGACAATAGTTTCAGGACTTGAGTAATTTATAAGCACGCTTTAATTTAAAATATAATTTTCAATTTATTCATAAAAAATTCAGTAATACAAATGTTTGAGAAATAACTAAATACAAATAAATAGTTATTAGACGCTACTTTATGGACATATTCTAACAATCTCGCACTTGGACTAAAGTAGGCGTATACAATCTCTTATCACTAAGCCCTCCAGATGATCATAAAAACTGCCAGGTTGTTGACCGTCAAAATATGCGTAACCACAACGTCTCCACGCTAAACAATCTCTCTAATCAGGTGATACTTACATTCTATGTGTTTGAATCTCTTATGACTTCTAGGTTCCTTAGAATTCGCTACACCCCCATTGTTATCACAATAAAGTGTTATGGGCTTGTCAGCGTCTGGAACAACTTCCAGAGTCTTCAAGAACTTTCTAAATCATACAGCCTCCTTTGCAGCTTCACAAGTTGCCACATGTTCAACTTCTTATACAACTGCTCCATCATTCAGGATGAACATCGATACTAAAGTGGACCTCTTGGAGTACTTATCAACTTGAAAATTGGAATCTATATACCCCGTCATATTCAAGTCACTACCTGAATACACAAACATGTAATTCTTTGTTCTCCTAAGATATTTAAGGATATACTTGACGGCATTCCAATATCAGGTCTAGTGCAAAGCATCGCTTACATAAGGTTTCCTACGCCAAAGGAATAGGAGGGTATCATTCTCATATCTTCCTTTTCTTGAGGAGTATTGGGAGACTGCTCCTTGAAGAGGCCGTCTCCATGTCTAAAGGGAAGAAATCCCTTCTTGGAGTTTTGCATACTGAAAGGATCCAACACCTTATCAATATAAGATACTTAAGAAAATGTCAATTGACTGTTCTTCTAATCTCAAAAGATCTGAATGCCTAAGACAAATGTAGTTTCTCCAAGACCATTCATGCCAAATTGCTTTGCAAGCCAAAACTTAACATCAGACAATTTTCCTATATCATTCTCAATGAATAGAATATCATCTATGTATAAGACTAGAAAAACCACATTCCCTTCGTGTATCAACTTATACACACAGGGTTCATCCACCAACTGTTCAAAATCATAGTTCTTAACAGTTTCGTCGAATCTACCGTGACGCTTGCTTAATTCCATAAATGGACTTCTGCAGTTCGCAAACTTTTCCCTTTAGGACTTTCTCCATGAAACCATCTAGTTGAGCCATATATATGCGCTCTTCAAGGTTGTCATTCAGAAAGGTAGTCTTGACGTCCATTTGCCAAATTTCATAACCAAGGATAGCAGCAATGGATAAAATGATTTAGATGGATTAAGCATGGCTATTGGTGAGAAGGTATTCCCGTAGTATGTACCTTCCTTTTGGGTGTAGCCTTAACAACTACGTCAATTACTAAATTTTTGTTAAAACTATTAGGTGAAAGAAAAGAAAAACACTTTACAAATATATAAATTAACATTATATATGTAACTCCAACCAATTTAGTTCACCGCCTTAAATGTTTGTAACAAGAGCAATATTTTATAGTTTTATATTGCACAATGTTACTATAATAAGACAGTGCACGTCACATATTTCATGTCATAGTTAAAAAATTATTTTTCCTTTTTTAAGTTTGTTGTTTACACTTGGCGTATAGGTCATAAACTGTCAATTCATAATAGTGATAAGACTATAATACTGCATAGTTTGACATTATATTCAAACTCACACTCAAATATCATATATGATTCGTTAGTTGATCAACTGACAATTTAGAATTGTGATAAGAACTATAATATTGTAGAGGATAACAGTATATTCAAACTCACACTTAAAAAATAGAATAAGGAGAGTATTTATAAGTAACCTATTTTATATAATACTATTGGAATAATATTATTATTCAAAAACATGAAAAAAGCCAACA
Organism: Datisca glomerata; assembly: GCA_003255025.1. Classification (NCBI taxonomy): domain Eukaryota; kingdom Viridiplantae; phylum Streptophyta; class Magnoliopsida; order Cucurbitales; family Datiscaceae; genus Datisca; species Datisca glomerata. The sequence goes on from QANY01002371.1 coordinate 1,206,596, forward strand.
ATAAAAAATAAAATGAAAGAAAAATAGACATTTGGACATCAATTCAAATAATAGTCATTGAGTACCCATTAGGATACGCATATCTTAATAAATATTACCCATACACACCTATTAAATTTAACATAAGTATAAGTAAGGTTTGAGTAGTAAGAATTTAAGATAGATATTTAATGGGTATTCCCACACTTTACTCAAACTCACTCATTATCATCTCTATCGGCGCCTTTGGCTCGAGAGCTCACCGACTATCAATTGGACTTGAAATTCAAAGAAGCCAAGGCAGAATCCGAAGTGAAAATCAGAGATGTCATGTTTCCAACTCGCATATAATGGGTGGAAACCCAACAACAATGGGTTATTTGATGAGGAAAATATGGTTAATCTTACTATAAATCTTCTCAATGGAACTAGTTTATATAGAACACATCTCTTTCTTTCTAGTTGCATTCCTTCAAAATATGCATACGAGGTTTTGTGGAAACATTCACATGTATTAGTGCTAAGTGTTTTGGGAAATCCATTAGTGGAACAATATTTAAGGATTGTAGTTGATATGTTTAAGAGAGAGAACATGAACCAGAGAGAGTGAGAGACCCATTTTCGATGTTCATAGGATTAGTGTTAAAATAATTTTGTTTGATATTAAAATTGTAATTGCATTATAAGTTATGATTGCTCATATTTCCTGCTGCAATTAAATTGTCTCAAAAGATTGTCAACTAAGCTTGCATCTCAATTTAAGGACCGCATTAAAAACATGTTAGTTCAATTATAAGATGATTACAAATAAGGATAGCAGCGAACTAAACATGATCTTAGAGAAAAAAAGCATTGGATCATAGTTGTCGATTTCATCACATGGTCATTCTGTTTTTTTAAATGGAAACATTTCAAATACTTCAAATATTTAGATATTCATTTCAGAAAATTAAAAAATATATATTTATATGCAATATGATAATATATGCATAAAACTGAAGTTCAATTCGATTTAAAAAGTTTTATATTTCAAACGGAATCGAACCAAATTATAATAAAGCGATGTCATTTTGTATAACAGTTCACACATTCCCCTTCCTTCTAACATGCCATTTTATGTAAGTATAAAGGCTTCACTTAGGGTTTTTCTTTGCATTTTCATTTCAGTTTCTTCCCCCCTCCCCCTTAAGCCTTCAAGCGACGACTGACTTTCCTCCCCATCTCTGTCGTCTGTGAGCGATGTTTGTGAGCTGGGATCGGGAGCAGCGACGACAAGCAGTGCGATCTCCTCCCCATCTCCGCTAGTTTGATTCTTGTTTATGGTTCTCTTTCTCCTTCCCTCCCTCGTGTTTCTCTTTCTCCCTTCGTGTTTCTCTTTTTCCTTCTCTGATTTGTTAGGATTTCTGAGTTTTGTATTCCTTCTGAGTTCTGCATTTTGGGTTTGAGATTAGGGTTTATGAACAAACAATCTTGGTGTTCTGGGTTACAATGAGCAAACAATCTCTACGTTCATTTGTTAAGATTTCTGAGTTCTGTGATTAGGGCTTGAGATTAGGGTTTCTGAGTAAACAATCTATGCGTTTTGGGCTATATTGAGCAAGCAATCTTTGCGTTCCTTCTTTAGTATTTTTGAGTTCTGTGTTTAAGGTTGTTGGTGATTCTGCGTCAATGTTGAACTTCGGCTAAAAACAAAACTGTACAGGTACTGTGAAACCGTAGAACTGAACCGAACCGCAAGTCACAATTCAATGCGGTTCATATACGATTCACGGTTCGGTAAATATACCGAACCAAAAGTTTTGATTCGGTTTATTTTTTTATTCGTGTAGGTAACAACAAGATAACCTCCATTCGACAGGTTTCTTCTTCCCGCGAAGGATGTTTGAGACCCTCATTCCCACCATTTTTTCCTCGTCCAACCTTAATTCCCTTCATTTTTACATATTATTTTGCCTATATAAACAACTTCTTCAATTCCCTCAATTTTAGAGCTAAATTCTCTCAGCAAACCAGCTATCATTCTGTAACCATGCAACAACAATTTTCTTCTTCTTCTCATCACTTGTGCGAGAACGATCTCCCATGACAAAATCATCTACCACAATCACTATGCATTAACCGATGTTTTTTTCTTTTTTTGAAACTCTGTCTAGCAACATGCTATTTGAGAAAATATATCATCATTGTCTTCCTTAAGGTATGGCCAACAAGTAGTTCAACGGTGAATAAGTAGTTCAACGGTGCCACTGTAGATTAATTACTCATTTAAAAATTTAATGAAAATAATGAACCCCAATAGACGTTTTATGGGTGTTCAAATTTTGGAATAGTAAAATATGTAGATATTTTGAGTGAGAGATCTTCTAGTTCATTTTAATAGTAAAAATGTGATTAATGAGCTACTATCCAACATGAATGAGTTAGAGACTAAAGTTACCTTGTATAGAAAGAGATAGATTGTGACTACAAGGGCAGAGCCAAGACTTGAGTTCAGTGAGGTCACTGATTCCGCTCATGTTTCTGTTTAAAATATTTTTTAGCGCACGCACATGCACATTTATATGATAGAGAGAATGAGAAATACTAAGATATAAAACCGTAAGCAAGCAATCTTCCATTGTAGAAATCACAAAAATTGCATTTATCCTCGACGACTTTTCATATTTTGAAAGTGTTGTATGATTGTTTCATTTTCAATAGTATAAAATTCATCTTGTTGAATGTAGTAACCAATCAATCATCCATTGTAGAAAATATCCTTTGTACTGAGGCAGTTGCAATTTGTAATATCAATGCTAGTTTTATTAGTAGATAGACTAATTGATACACAATATTTATCTTCGCCTCTACTAACTTTCTAACAAAACACCAATCCTTTCATTTCTGAAAATTTAGGGCTTGTGCACATATCAATAATATAAAATTCAAGTTGGTCATGAAGTTTCATGAGATCTGTTGAAGTAAAATCATATGGATATAAGTGAGCAAGATATAACAACTTTTGTTTGTCAAAAACAGAGAATGAATCACTCAGATTCAAACAAGACAAACATTTCACTACTCACCTTAAGTTCTTAAAGTTGTATATCAATGACATTGTAAAACAACTCAACCTGATAATAATGCATATACATAACCTGAGTCAGAGGGGCTTTACGTCGTGATCTTCTTAGAACCACATAACATTCATTCATATTTTGACACCAAGATACCATGTTTCTCACAAAATACTTAATTCTAGCCATCATCCCTCATCATCTGCAATCGTTTTTTTTGCCACCTTAATTAACATGTGTATGGAGTTTACAATGTCTTGACCTTTTCTTTGCGAGGCCTGTGATAACTCATTTATGACTCCTAATTTTGTTTTGATAAAATAAATAGTGAATGCAAACTCAGAAGATTGAATTAAATCTATCAAAGTACGTGCTTCAGTTCTTTGATCTGTCTCTAGTTCTTCACCGGTCATAAACTATAGAGGAAACCATCAAATCACATTAATAAGTGAATGATAATGGAATCCCCAATATATATCCCCAGCTCGTTGGTAACTAGTTTCTTTTTACTCTCAAAGAAAATCTCGACACTTACAAGATGCTCCAACCATATTCACCAAATTAGCCTTGGAGACCAAAAGAGTAGAAACGCTGGTTTTAGTGACAAAGAAAATCTCGACGTTTAAAGATTTGAGACCATTGATTTCACCTTATATATTATTAATTCACATAACCTTGACCACACATTCATGATGAACACAACTCATGTGTAAAAAGTAAGGACTCAATGGCTGCTTTTAGTGACAAAGTAGTAGTACTAGCAATATGGACAATACTAATAAATCGTTCAATTATGAACCCTCTTTTAACCACATAACCTAAAAAACAACCATTTGTTCCTTGGTAGACACATCATGAGACTCATCAATTAAAATTCTCCCCAAGATAAAAAATGATGGCATTGGTCGTTTACGTAGCAATTGCATTTACAATATCTTTCTGAATGTCGTGAGCCACCATCTTCTGATTTTTTGGGCTATTTTCTAATATGACATTTTTCAAGTCTTTGTTGTTATAGCAATAAGCTGCACAAGTTTAAGAAAATTATCTTTGTTTAGGGGACTAAATGATTCATCATGGCCAAGAATATGTTGTCCTTGGTGAAGAATATCTCTTATTCATTAGTTTGACACATCTAAGCGAATGCGATAGATTCGTTTTGCTTGATATGTTTATGCACAATTAATATGTTGTTCTTGTTTCATCAAATCTTCACACTTCTTCCTAGCTTGGTTATGAGCCCTATTAAAATTTCCAACATGAATGTCAAACTATCCTTTTTATTCCAAGCATAGAAACCATCCTATGTAAAAGAATCCCCACATGATTACTTTCTATCGGTCGTTTCAAATATATAACAACATAAGCAAAATGTTGTATCTTTCTCTATATTTTATTTCAATCAATTGGCATATTGTAAGGGTTAAATCGAAGATTCCTTCTCCCCATTAATTTCTGAGGAAACTTATGATTGAAAGGCTGACAAGGGCCATTATGAATAAGCTTTTCTTACTTCATCTTTGATGGTAAATGTTTCAAATCGACCTAAAGACAACGTTGTTTAGAACTAGAAGAAGGTTGTGAATGTGAACCCACCCATTTTTTTTTCTTTTGAATTTTTGTTCATTCAGCATAAATCAGATTCCTAATAAACAATCAGTCACAAATCAGATTCCTAAGAATAATGTTATCAATTATCAGATTTTTAAGATAAATCATATTCAACCAAAAAAATAGATTCTTAAGATAAAATTCTATCAAGTATCAATAATTCTATATATCAATTTTCAAACACCAACTACTGTTAACCAGTGCAAGCTTTTTCTTCAGCAACGATATCCTAGGTTTCCCTTTTATGATGGTGTAAACAGAGATTCAGAGATTGCAAAAGGATTTATAGTTCAAAGAAAGCTTTTTGGTAAGATTTATCAAAGCCAACACTAACAACAATTGAATTTTGAGGAACCCATTGAGGCATTAATGAAAATGATTCTACACAACGACAGCTTGATTAGATTTTGATCAAGCTCAACAACTCTCCCAACCACTCATCATTGATTAGTAATTTCTCAAATGACTTCAATCAAACAAACAAAACGATAATAAAAGGTAGAGAGTGAGATAGGCAAGAATCGAAACCTGGAAGTTGGAAACATAGAGAGAGAGAGAGAGAGATGATTTGGGGATTTTAGGGGCCATTTGGTACGTGTTAAATAAGAATGCTGAGAAAGTTAAGTTACCGGGTAAGTTTAAGTGATAAAATTAGATAACAAGATAATAAAATTATCATGTTTAGTTACTCATGGTTAAGTGAAAAAGTTGCTGGAAAAGTATGATTCTATTGTTTGATATATAGGAAACTTGAGTAAAGTTGTTCAAAAAGTTTATTAAAGTTGTTGGACAGTGTAATAAAACTATTTATTATTTATAGTTTTTTTATCAAGTTTTAATTTCTTGTCAATAATTATTTATAGATTCAAGTACACACAATATTAGATATTATTAACATGTATTCTAATCGTTTAAACTTTATATTATGTATATATGAAGACTTTATTGTTGGAAACGCGGCACTCATGCGGCTAAAACGTGGGGTTTTTTTAAATTTATTAAAACACAGATCTTTTTATAAAAGAAAATAAACGCGACACAACGGTTTCAAGATAAAACTTTTTATTGAAAAACTATTTTCAAACAAGATCTATAATATATTTATATATTAAATCTAAGACATACATTGATGAGAATCATATATCTCTTATAGCCTATATCAAACATTCTCGCAAACCAACGATCCTGCGTTTAATAAACAACGGGCTTCGAGATCCACATCAAGATCTTTCAAGCCAATCCACAAACGCACTAAGATGTGTGTGGACATGTAGAATAATTCAAAGACATGTTTTCTATCTCTAGAGCACATAAGATCTAGAGATTTACTGAGAAAACTTAATTTAGTGAGACAATCCTCTAAGATAATATGATGATTATTCTTTGAGAGTTTTGACTAACTTTTAATCACAGAGAAAGTTCACAATGATAGTAATTGTGTTCTCAACACTCAACAAATCCTGAAGTCATTAGTAATATCTATATATATTTTATAGGCTTATCAGATTTTTAGGGATATACACAAAATAATATTTGATCACCAAATTACCATTGTAATGAGACCCGCTACAATTTTGTGCATAACTACAGTGTCACACAGTACTAAAATTGTAGTGCACTAACACAGTGCCTCACGACACTACTGTAGTTCTGTGTGGCACTACAGTACTGCATGCCCACTATTGTAGTGCCACATGGCACTACAATATTTCATGTCAATCTCTGATTCTCAATTAGTAATTGACACATGACGGTTACTGTGAATTAAATATTTATTGCAATTAGATAAAATCTCTATATCAGTTAATTCAAAATTAACTTATCTGAAGATCTCTATCAACTAGCTTATCTATTAGTTCACAAATAACAGATTTAGTTAATTCAAATTTTGAATTATTATCTAATAATGATTTAACATTATCTAATTTCACAAATTAGATAAACCGTCTCACTTATCGAGAATTACAAAATTAATCGATATAATCATTTATATATGATTTCTAAAAGTTAATATAAATAATTTAATTAATTAACCATACATAATTATGTACTTGCCCTAGAAATATAATTCTTTTTGTAAGTTAGTCATTTTCTATTGTCCTGAAATATTCACACCATAAACTGTATAGTAAATATGTGAGTTGGAGACCATGAACCTATAATCCGCTCCAATAAATCAAATTATTAATTAAACTCTTTAATTAAATAATCTTATTTATTAATTCCATTATTACTCCACTATAAATATGGAATTACACTCTTAGAGATTATAGAATGTATTTGCACAGTATTCTCGTGTAGTCCATTGATATAATCAGTTCATATAGTTCTATATTCCAATTATTAGTTCATAAATTAGAGCTGATCAAAATTACCGTTTTGCCCTTCTAATTATTTATTGATTCTTAAGTACCATTAATTCACTAGTGAATGTCTAATTTATAAAAATATTATAAATTTAAGCTTAATAACCATTCAGTTCCAGAATTAACACTTAAGGGAACCAATATACAATTCGTTGGAAAATCTTGTATTCTAAATTTTGAAAGATCATGTTTCTACCCATCCATATCACAGAATCTCCAAAACAAAAGTCACTAACCTGTTTTAACCTTAACGAGTAAATCAAAAGATCCAATAGACATGCGTAGGAGTTTATGACTACTCAGGATTCAGAATGATCTACATATGATCATCAGATTGATGTGTATTAAATATTTATGATAAATTGTACGTTAATAAAGATCTTAATTCACATCGGTCATGTCATATATAATCTTATTATATAAAGTTCATTCACTATGATGCCTATCCATATCAATGATCCCGATCTAGATTACATGCATTCTTAATGCTTAGTGAACCGTACTAGCAACCATTCATTAAAGATTTCAAACTTTAATGTGTTGCTGACTATTTTATTCATTATCTATGATTTTAATCCTCTCGTACTGATACAAGATCATAGTCTCATTAATGAATATGAAATTTTCATATATTTATATAAATTATTCAAGAATAATTTAAAAGAACAATTATAAGAAAAATATAATTTTTATTAAATTTTATATGAAAATGTCAATACACATGCTTTGAGGGTATTACCCCCAACATTTATCTATCCTTAATTCAAACTCAATATTTTATTTCATTCATTCCAATTAACATGTACATCTTAATCTCATGAGACGACCTCGAGAAAAGTTGGTGGACAGTTCATTCATGACATGGGTCGGATGGGACGAAAAAATCTCAAAATTCGATATTTGGACCGTTTCGGTTCCACCAAGACTGGAACGGGATTCAACGGGATTCTAGGATTGAGAAATTTTACGATACTTTTGTGAGGCTTTGGTTTTGAAAAAAATAAATTTAAAAAATCAAGTAGGAATAATTGAAACAAATAATTATATTTTTATGAAAATTTGAAAAAGTAAAAATTATTTTGGAAAATGTGTAGATCTGTATTGTAAGGTGAGAACGTTATTTTGTAAAGTGGATATTTGTGGGAATGTGGTGGGGAAATTAATGTTGGATTCTTATTTTACCAGGTTAAATATCTTTATCATGACAAATGAGAATATCGATATGAAACGCCCCCTAGGGTTTTCAGTTTAAAGATTAAAAATAAAAATTGTTGAAGCTAAAACTAAAACTAAAAACTGCTAAAACTTAGGAAATTTAGTAGGATCACAATTGAAAAATCAGTAGGGTTAAAAATATAAAAAGTAAATTATAAAAAAGTCTCCATACTAAAAATTAATGATTTTTAGTGGGATCATCTTGACATGTGGCTCCGTTCCTGTGTGACTATGGGCTCATTGGTATGTTTATTGGTTTGGTTTATAATAATGTAAGAATGTTAGGTTATATTTTCTTGGGGTGGGTATGTTGGTAATTTGATGGTTACGTATCATGGCCAATTATGTAATTTTTGTGAGTTAAATATCAAATAATGTTGGTTATAAGGTATCGAATTATGTAGGTTAAGAACATGTGTCTCTTGTTATACCTATATCCTTGACAATTAGCACATTTAAGTGATATTTGTTTATAACTACCTTGATAAGTGGCTCATCCTCTCCCTCCGATCTTTTCTTTGTCTAAGTGGCCTACAATGTTTGGTTCTTACTATTGGTGTGCAACAACATGTAAATTTATTAAAGCCATTGTTCATGATTAGGGATTGACATGATGTCTGACGTGTTTTCCGGCATGTGTCTGCTATATATAGTGGATCAACATAATCCACCAACTCCTCTCGATTCTTTATAATACACATAATGCGACATGCCCATAAGGTATGCCCGTAAATTCCCAGCTCCTATATCCACATTTCCTATTTCTTAAATGCACAGAGAACTTTGCATCCCACATATGTTCCACCTTATATAATCCATCTCCTTCTTTGTGAGCAAGTGCAACTCATTGCTCCGTCCTAAGTCTCATTAACCTTCTTACGAGTCCTAGAAAAATGGACACGTTTAATTTTCTAATCCCATCCCTTTTCTCTTGAAATATCTTCGTACACAATTTGTATAGTCATACACAATTCTAAATAAAATACAACAAGATTGAGTAATTTTTAAGCTAAAAAATGGATGTCTTTAGTATCATATAAATATGATTATTTTATACTGAATAATGCTTCAATAATATGTAACGTTGCTATGTAAAAAAATGTATTATTAGGACTTGTTAAACAATACGTCATAGGTGAGTATCTTGCATTTGGCTAGGAGTGTTCCCGGTTTGGTTCGGTTGACCTTTTTACAAAAAACGGTTTGACAATATTACTCAATCAAACCGAACTGCTCACGAAAAAAGACTGAACCAAACCGAAACCTTCGGTTCGACATTTATAATAAGAAAAATAAAATTCGTTGAACATTTTCAAAGGATAATATCGGGAAAATAATATAAAACTAATTTTTTTCGGTTCGATATGAAATTATATATAAAAATAAAAATAATAGGAAGTTAACGTTTCAGTTCGGTTTGATTAGGTTAAAAAACTGTTAAAATTTTGAACCAAACCGAAATATCAGTTTTTTAATTTTAACGAACTGATTTGAACCGAACTTAAATAACCGATCAAACCGGTCATTTTTGGTTTGAAATTTTCACACCTATTTTTGGCATTGCTTTATTTGACATCGTTTTTTATATAAAAAAACAACTTTGTAGTTCGCTTAAATAATATAAATCTTTTTTAAATTGATGTCCTTAACCTAAGTTTGAAGAAATTTCCCTTATTATACTTTGTAACTCTTTTTTATCGTAATTTTTGGATCGATCAGAACCATTTGTTTGCGATTTAACGGCCCGTTCATAACATTCGAGAATCAATTTCCAAAGTGAAGTGAGATCACCTCCTGATTGCATTCACCTTGAGCTGAATGCAAGAAAATTGCTCAGGTAGCTTAAAAAGTTTGTTAGTTTGTAGATTGATTTATCAAATTAACTGCAGCTAAACTAAATTTCAAAGTTCGTAAATCTTTATAAAACCAAAAACTCAATTTGAACAAATCACAAATATATTGTGTTCAGTTTCAGTTGCATTGGAATTTTCTTATGGGTAAGCACTGTCAGACCAGTTCAGAGGAGCTGCTATTACAAGCACCCTGAACAGATCCAAGTAAAAGCATTCAAGCTCGACAAAGCATCTTCATAGAGCGAGATGGGGTGGGCATGGGCGATTTACGAGGGAGTCGTGGCAGTGGGTTCGCTTTGCCTGCTGGGATGGGCAGGGTTATGGTTCCTGAATAGAAGGTTATACAAGGAGTATGAAGAGAAACGAGTGCTCGTCCAGATCATATTTAGCGTCATTTTTGCCTTCTCTTGCAATCTCCTCCAGCTCGTTCTCTTCGAGATCATTCCCATTCTTTCAAAAGAGTATGTTCCTCCTCTTCAATTTATGTTCTGTCTGCTTAATTTGTAACGTCCTTCTATGTGGAATTGCAAGTAATTGTTGGAATACAAGTAGTTAGCATGGGTGGGACTGGTTGATTTCATTTTTTGTACGTAGAAGGAAATGAATTTAGTTAATAGAAAATGCTATTAAACGATTGGGGATTCTAACTTCGTACCATTCTAATAATTGGTTTAGTTCAAGAGGTGGTTTTATTTTTTGAAAACGATATTCATTTTAATATTTGGGTTCCCGTTTAATATCTGAAACAAGGAGAGAGTAAGCAGAAAGACATGGGGAAAAAGTTGGAAGTGCGCAGAGTATATTGATGGGGCTTGGTAGTTGGTTCACTGTTAGTTTTTTCTCATGTAGGTATAGACTTGGCGCTTTTGGGAAGTGGGAAGCAACTGCAGTTAAGGATTTCATGTTACATGGCTAAGATGCTGCACTTGCGCTGAAGCATCGGGTCCTGAGAGTTTGTTATGGAAGGTCTTAGAATTTGCAGAAATATCTGTTAGATGCATTCGTACGGTCAATGAAATTGAGTGACGTTAAGTTGCAGGAGTAGCAGTAAATCCATTATAATGGGAGTTTTACTAGGAGCTTTGCGAAATTTCAAATTTCTGGATGTAGGAGTTAATAGGTATTATCTTTAGGAGCTCCTTTGAAGGGAATGTTTTCCTGTGACCAATCGTTTATTTGGTTTTAGGATTTTTTTTGTTTTGTTTTTGGTGTCACATATTAGAGCCTTGTACTAATGGTCATGTGGGTTTCCTTTTCCTATCTTTTTGTGAAAGAGAGTGAAAACTGAAGTAAAAAACCTTTGTACCTTCTTTTCTGTTGCTGAGGAAATGTAAAGATAAAATGAACTAGAGTTCAGAACACTAAAAGGTTTGATTTTTTTTACCACTCAGTATTCTGTATAGAGTTGAATGAACTAGGAAGATGTGCACAATGTACACATGGAAACTGCCTACTTGAAGGGGAGGATCAGAGATAAGCAGCCTTGCTTTCATTGTAAAGCTATTTTGTGTTTCGGATTGGGAGTTAAAGCCACCAGTATTTAACAGTTGTTGCATCTTCATGTTTTCACCAAGACCTACCTTTGGGATGTATGACAAAATGGAGCTTGAAGGTTTACTTTAACACAATGGATGACTGACTGAAGGGAAGGGATACAAAACCACTGTTGTTGCAGGCTCTAGCGAAAAATGTTCTTACACTTATATAGTAGAGTTATCTCAGTGCTGTTTTCTTAAACTTTCAAGTGTTTGATTCATGGTCATTCTTTTATTTTTAATCTCGGTTGCTTTTTAAGGAAAGAGAATGAAACTGTTGTAAGCGTATGTTGGGATCTGGTGTTGTTTGATGTAGGATATGCTACTTGTTATTGATAGCTACGCTCATGAAAAAAAACCATTCTGTTTTGTTAGATCAATGCGTGATGTACTTTCCTCGATATCACAAAGTAGTCATGGAAATTTTGTGCAGTTAACTGACATTGCAGCTTGAGCCCTAAGTTGGTCGAAGAAGCATCGTTGAATTAGTGATGGATTCAAATTTCAATAAGTGGGTTTTATTGGTCCATTTGTTCAGTCCTAGTCATGTAATAAGGCATTCTACTGATCCGACCTTTGTAATAGGTCTTCCATGTTTTAAGTTGGTATGCTATAGTACTTGTTGGTATACAGTATACTGTAGTATTGAATAGTTTTGTATCGGAACTCCTATAATTTATGTATTTTTTTCTTGTTGGTCTTCAGGGCAAGATGGCTGAACTGGAAGCTGGATTTGTTTTGTTTGATGCTGTTACTGGTTTTCATGTTGCCTTACTATCATTGCTACCTGATGCTTTGCAACGGCGGTATATCTTTTTTTTTTGTAGATCTTGCTTTTTTTTCATTTTTCCAACCTTGACGGAGTGGGATTGGCTTCAAACTGCTCTTTTGTGAGAAAGTTTGGGGGCAAGATAAAGTTATAATTTTTTTAGTGCTTTGTGCTTTGAACCTAACAATTTAGCGGCTGGCTGCTTCTGCATTATGTATCTTGTGCTTCACACAAATATCCAGCTTCTTTCTTTTTTCTCTTCTCTTCTCTCTCTCTCATGCTGTCAAATTTTCTTCTTGATTGGTAAATAACCATTTCATGCTGTCAAAATTTTCTTCTTGATTGGTAAATAACCATTTCATTCACGAAAAACTCACAAGGGGGTACTTACTAAAATGAGTCGTGTCTTAAATCGAGCTGATTCTTTTGATGTTATATAGTTACAGTATGTTTAGTTGGGCTGTTAGATTTAATATGGATTAAGAAAATTGCATCGTGTTGAATATCATGCGTGTGTTAGGAAACTGAAAATTCATTGATGATAAACGATTTCCAAACAAAAGAATGTGAGAAAAAGAAGTTCTCACAAACCGAAAAGAAAGAAAGCAATCACAAACAAAAGACATCCCAACGATGCAAAAGGTACATCCTTAAACAATTCAAACTCAGAAACCTATAAAGAAGCAAGGAAAACCATTCTGCTCCAGATCGAAATAAAATCTTCACACGTATCATCGATGTTCTTATTACATTTGAACCATAAAATCCATTATCAAGCCATCACAGTTGAAAAACCCAGGCGATCACTCCTTAAAACCTAGGTGTTAAGGAGAAGCTCATAACTAGCACAAAATGGGTAAGCCTAGGCGACGTGGGACAACATTCCAACACACCCTCCTAGATCACAACGCGTAGCCGAACTAAGTAGCATACCGAACAATCCGAATTAAACGGACAAAGAACCGAACTAAAGCGGCACAAACAAACCCAACCAAGCTCTGATACCAAGTTGAAAAACCCAGTCTGATCACTTCTTTCAACTGTAATGACTTGATAATGGATTTTATGGTTCAAATGTAATAAGAACATCGATGATATGTGTGAAGATTTTATTTCGATCTGGAGTAGAATGGTTTTCCTTGCTTCTTTATAGGTTTCTGAGTTTGAATTGTTTAAGGATGTACCTTTTGCGTCGTTGGGATGTCTTTTGTATGTGATTGCTTTCTTTCTTTTTGGTTTGTGAGAACTTCTTTTTCTCATATCCTTTTGTTTTGAAATCATTTATCATTAATGAATTTTCAGTTTCCTAACACACGCATGATATTCTACACAATGCAATTTTCTTAATCCATATTAAATCTAACATCCCAACTAAGCATACTGTAACTATGTAACATCAAAAGAATCGGCCCGATTTAAAACACGACTCATTTTAGTAAGTACCCCCTTGTGAGTTTTTCGTGAATGAAATGGTTATTTACCAATCAAGAAGAAAATTTTGACAGCATGAGAGAGAGAGAGAGAAGAGAAAAAAAATAACTAGCACAAAATGGGCAAATCTAGGCGATTTGGGACAACATTCCAACAATTACAACACATCTCCATAACATCCTTTTCTTCTTTCGAATAAGCTAAATCCATGTCAGACACTTCCCAAGGATTTGTTGGAATTACCCAAGAAACATCAAGGATATTGATAAAATTTACTTGACGTGGGTACGTGGAACAATAAAGAAACAAATGATTACAGTCCCCTTATAATCCTTACACATTAAGCACCATGAAGGAGATAAATATCAATGGATTCCTCTTCTGAGTCAAATCAGAAGTATTAGGTTTACTCAAATTAACAGCCAAGAAAAAAAATTTAACCTTGGAAGGCACAAAAGATTTCCAGATTATTTTATAAGGAAATGAAATGAAATACTAGAATTCGAGTTATTCAACAAGTGCAAGAATAAGATTCACAAGAGAAGGTCCCGGAACAATCAGATTTCCTAACTCTTTTATCAATGAATCGATGATAGAGGTGTGAAGATGAATGTTATGAATTAAAGGCCAAAGAGTCATATAATCATCATAATAGTATTGACCCATCTATTTTTTCAATCTTGTGTTCTGGATGTTATCGCATCCTAATGAAGTGGTATGAAAGAAAAAATGAGACTTGTCAATAGTTTGTCCATGCGTGTATTTGGATGTCTGTGACTGTTCCCTTGCGTTTTACACCCTTATGGTTGTTGAACGTGCATCTTGATGCGATACTTAACTGTTGCGGACATTTTCTTTTGAGTTCTTTTGTCAATAATTCTACTTTCACTAACCCTCATTCACGACATGTGAATATTATATTAGGTGTAAGGAAGGAACGGGCTGCATTTGGAGCTGTCTTATTCTTATTGGCATTTCTTTATGCTTTTTGGCGTATGGGCATTCATTTCCCTATGCCTTCTCCTGATAAAGGTTATTAATTTATTTCATATTAATTTTTCCTTTTTATTTTTCTCTCAATTTGTTATGATCGAAGCTCTTAGATGATGGCTAGTTGGTTGCTGTCATTCTTGGATAAAAGATAAAAGATATTAACTTAATATGGGTATTCTGCTGAGATGGGGGGTTGAAACACGTGATGGTGATGCAAGTGAAGAATGCATGTAAATGCAATTTTTAGGTTTCTTTTTTCTTTTTCCTAAGTTTAGCATCTTTCTCTGAAGTTCCCTAAGCATCAGTTTGGCATTCTATGTTGGGTGCAGTATACCTAAACAACGTTGATGAACAAGTCTTGATATATTTTTTATAAATAAGAGTGACCAAGTCTTAATGGTTGAAGGGTAGGACATGGGACGATTAATTATTAAACATATGGCTTAATGGAAAATTTATTCTCCACTTCTTGGAAGGTGGAGACTGGAAGGTTGGTTAGTTCGGCATGTTTGTTGACAGAATTAGCAAATGAATGCATGCTAAGAGACTCATCATTTTGATTTATTTCCTTTTTCTTTTTTTTTTTT
>QANY01002371.1:1222001-1295423 GCA_003255025.1 Datisca glomerata
GGGGGGGGGGGGTTCCTTAGATAGGTCATGTAAATGCGCAGATCAGCATACCATGATGGTCTAGCCCCTTATTAATCAAATGAGTCATCACAAGCATCACATGTTTTCTTGATGGCCATCATACTTTCTTTTTTATTTAATTGGAAACAAAATTTGTATCATTTGTGTAAGGAATAATATCTCCATTATTGCATATATGTTCTTCTCTTTCTCTCTGTTTTGTTTCTTTCTTTTCTTTTCTTTTGCTCTTTAAAATCAGCTTCTTACTCTTCATAAATAAAATCTTAGGTGTCTAATTACAAGTTCTTTGCTAGGTTTCTTCACAATGCCTCAATTGGTTAGTAGAATTGGGGTAATTGGTGTCACTGTCATGGCTGTTCTGTCTGGGTTCGGAGCTGTAAATTTGCCGTACAGTTATTTATCTCTCTTCATTAGGTAATTATTGAATACTGCTTTTGATGAATTATTTCTTTTATATTCTTTGTTGGTGAATTTTGGCTATGATTTTTAGACATTCTTAAATTCACTTTTGTCATAACTTTGAGGACATTGCTTTGAGTTGAATGTAGTTTTCACTGCAACACGCACCTTGGCTCATGCAATTGCAAGTGCAAAATTGGCTAGATTTAAAGAGGACTGAATGTATTCATTCACTTCTCACTATCTACGCAGAACTCTTACACATGTTGGTCCTTAAGCTTGACACGACTTGGGACACTTCTATTGCTCCATTCATGTTCGGCAATTGATCCTCCTCGCCTAAGAGCTAAAGAATAATTGTCATTTGCAACTGCAAACTAGATAATTGACGTTCATCTGTTCTACTTGTTTAGATACAGCCTAAATTTTGGCGTTGCTTACAAGCAGATGAATGGCTGTTTGATAGTTGAAGTGATAAAAAACGCATGATGAATGAGCTCCAGTATTTTTGTTCAACAAGTGCCGTAGCAGAAGAATCATGATATGCTTTAATAAGTTGCATGTTGTTAGGTCGTCAACGGTACCTTTAAAATGGAGAAATTGCTCCAATTGTTCAATATAAAGTAATTATTTTTTGTGTTCTGAGTACATATGCAGTAAATTTATTATCATCACCTGTCCTGTGGAGGTAAATATTGTAGACCTAAATGTGTGTTCAAAACCTCCTTCCATCACAATGACTTGTGCTTGTTTGTTTCTCTGTTTGTTGGTTTGGTTTTTTCTTTTCTTTCTTTTTTTTGGTGGGAGGGAGGGAAAGATTTGAGGGAAATGGCTGGGAGCCTTATAGGGAACTCTCACAGAAACCTCTCAGTTGATATTTGAACATAATATTTCACTGAATCATTAGACCTTCAGTATTATTCTTCTATTTTTTACTTGAAATATTTATCTGTATAATGTATGTGTATCTATGTTCATACTGATCATAATGTTGTAGAGAGATTGAGGAATCAGAGATCAAATCCTTGGAAAGACAGCTAATGCAATCTATTGAGACTTGTATTGCGAAGAAAAAGAAAATTATACTCTCCCAAATGGAGATGGAGCGGATTCATGTCTCAGAAGAGGTTTCTTATTTTCACATTTCCTACCGGTGGCCATATTTTGACACCTTATTTATTAACTGCATGTCTTATGCCTCCACTACTTGATAACATTGAAATCGTTGAACTGATATGGTGATGTCATGTTTGAGCCAAATTTCTTTCAGATATGGAATTTGTTTTGCTTCCTGCTCCTGCCAATAAAATTTTCTTTGTGAGTGGGAGAAATGACTTAAGTGTATTTTTTCACCTGGGTTTCATTTGTTCTGGAATGGTTCTGTATATTGAATGCCGAAATTTGAGTTCAATTGATGACAATTAAAATGTTTCCATTCTCAGCTTTTGCAATTTAAATCTTTGGAGATTTTAAGATGTGACTTTTAATTCATAAACCAGTGGACCATGTATTTTTTTCTTGTCTGATCAGTAATCCAGAGAGCTGAAAGGGTGTTTGTGTAGAGTGGGAGGCAATATGTAAGCGTTAATGTAATAATCATGACTCGAATGAGGTAGAAAACTGTGATTAACTTGTTTTCATATTATTATTTTTAGAAATCATCCTAGTTTTTTTCCTTTTAAAACTGCAATTAAAATCCATGTTCCATTGCGAATTACTAAATCCATGATCAATAGTTAGTATTTCAAACTACAATACAATAATTTAATTTGGCAAATTCTTTTGATAAAGCAGTCTTATATTGGTTTGCCTTTTACATGCTGAAGTGGCAGTTTATATGGTCAATTAGATATAGTTGTAAAGATCTGATGCTATGGGGTTGTAAAAATTTGCTTTTTATGTGTAAATTGGATGATGCACTTTAAATGCTCTTTGGTCATTAGTCACTGTGCCGTAGATAGTAGTCACTCTATTCTGAATCTTCTATTACTGGCTCATGAACATTTATGTTACAGAAGTTAAAGGCTGGATCCTTTTTTAAGCGAATTGTTGGCACTGTTGTTCGCTCCGTTCAGGAAGACCAAAGGGAGCAAGGTCAGTATCTCTATAAGTACTAATGATATTAGAGTTTTTTCTATTATTTTTTTTATCTTATATCTTTCATTTATTGTCTTCTCATCACGTCGCTGTCTCTCATCTTGACTTTTTCTCTTTTCCTTGAGATTTTTCTATCCCTGAAACTGGATCTCCAATTTCATTAGTTTGACTAAAGAGTCTAATTTAAGGCAAGGAATACGAAAGATATCAAAAACCAAATATCAAGTTATACTTTATGCTCCTTATATTTCCTAGGTTAAATACACTTTTTGCCTCCAACTTATCAACATCTGACACAACACTGAACTTCTAGAAGTGTCAATTGAGTCCTAAATATCATTTAAGTTTCAAAGGAAGATTTCTCTTAACCCCCTGAACTTTAGTGTTTTACATTGTCACCCAAACTTCGTTCCTTCACATTGCCGGCCACATGAAGTTCACTGTTTTAAAGCACATTGGCAGCTGAAGTTACTTTTCCTCGCATTTTGTTCAAAATGAAAACATCTCTCAAAATATCTAATGATATTTGTATTGTATTAGGTGCATGTGCCCTTAATTAATAGAGATTACACCTCTATCTCAAAATATATAATGATATCTGTATTGTATTAGGTGCATGTGCCCTTAATTAATAGAGATTACACCTCTGAAGCTAATGAAATTTGATTTCCAATAGTAAAAAACCCTCTCATCCTCAAGATTCTAGCCAAGTAAAGTGCAGAAATCAATCAAAACTACTTTGACGTACTATTGTTGAAGCTGAATCCTTTGATTAGGAAAGAGGAGTCCCAGTTTATGGTAAATTAAATGGTTAGATATTTAAGAGATTGTTTCAATTTGAACAAAGTGTCAAAAAAAAACCTTTAGATGGCAATGTCTCAAGAAAAGTAAATTTCAGGTGGGAACGTGTGGGAAAATTTTGGGTGGCAATATGCAAATTGTATAAAGTTCTGGTTGCTAAAGTCAAATTTATCTAAGTTTCAATTCAACGCTTCCGTTTAAGTACACTATTTTTTTGGTCAAAAGCTCAATACATGCTCAACACTTGAGCTACTTAAACTCAATAAGCCCCTCATGTTCAGATAGAAGGACATCTACAAGCAGAAAATCACCTTCAAAGCAAGAAAACACATTTCTTTTGTTTGTCTTCACCACTTTTTTAGGCATTTTCTTCTCAATTTTTTCGCCACGAAGGACTTCAATGAGTTCATATAGCTCACGAATTCAACATTGGAGGAAAAAATTGACAAATGTAAATGGACGAGTCAATTGAATACCGGTAAAGAAGTGGGATTAAAGTGTCAGATGGTGATCAGGCCTCCTTAACAACCTCCAGGAACCTGGGATGTTCAACCACATATTGCTGAACCTGAAAGGCTTCATCCCTGACTTCATCTTGCTACCATACTGCACCACCATTGGTGCATGGTCACTGATCCCCGCTGACCCGTAATGAACAAAAGAATGTTTTTTTTATAAGAAACTATGAACTTTCATTAATAAGTAAAAGTTCACAAAAAAATGGTTCGAAGGATAAGCTATCATGAGTGAACACCAAAAAGACCATAAGTTAGTCTATGCAAGCAGCCGCCCAATCAAACGGTGATGGTTGGAAGGAGAAAATTGTAGTTTATGTTACCCTATTACTTTTTTGTGGATAACGTTCCATTATATAATAATCACATTTCTAATTTTAAAGCACATACATACAGTTATCTTCACTTTTGATCTCCTACTTTCCTCTAAATTTTTCTTTTGAACCTTTAGATATTAAAAACATGGAAGCAGAAGTACAGGGTTCAGAAGAGCTTTCAAAGCAACTATTCCTAGAAATCTATGAGCTTCGTCAAGCTAAGGTTTGTGTTCATACCTTAAGGTGATTTATAAAATTTCCTATTTCCGTTAACTTTTATGCATTACTTAGTATAATTTTTATTTACGAATTTAGCTTGGATTTCTGTTATTGTCTACATAAAAACATATTTATGTTAAGTAAGCATAGACTATAATGTCCTGCCCAATTAAAGTATTTTTGATACAGTTTAGTTTATCAGGAGTAACTTAAAGTCTTTGGAGGTTTAAAACTCTTTAATCGCTAAAGACACGAACGACTGAACTTAATAGTCACCCAGAGTTCTCCCCTCAAGCCCATTTTAATTGAAACATGACTACTTTTCATGTGAAAATATATGTGTATGTACGTATGTGTGTAATATTAATCATATTCTTAATGTATCAATGAATTCATGCATGTGTAACTTATTCCATTTTATATTACAATTTTAAAACATTTATGAAACTAATAAAGTAATGTCTTGATAATTAATGTTGTACACTAATTATTAATTTTTCAGATTTCATTGCTAAAACTATAATAAAAGAGAGATTGTAAGGGTGCAATAGTCAATCAAAAGTCTCTCTCCTGAGTGGAAACTTTTGATGGTCAATCAAATTTTGTAAGGGGTTGGTTGGAATGGAACAAGCGTATCTTTGAAAATAAGGATGGCGACTTTGAGACTTAATGGCAAAAAAATTCTTTTTTTGCGTCCTCTAAATCTTCTTTGTTGAAGTCATGTTTTTAGGTTCCATTTTGTTTTCAAGGCTGTGTTCGGTCTTAGCTTTTCTTTTCTTCCCCCTTTCCCTTTTGTTTCTTTTGGTGGATTTCTTTGTTGGAAAATGTCTAGATTAATTATATTATACATTAGGAAATTAATCTCCGTAATTACGTAATCTTTTCTTATTTATTTAGTTTCCTATATTAGTTAGTTTTCTATATTAGTCTCATTCCGTTTTCTATAGTCTATTGAATATATGAGAATTCAATCTTTCTCAGTCAACATTGTATCAGAGCATTCGGTTCTGTTACTTTGATTGTTTTTTCCGCTGCTACCGGCTTTCATTGCCAGAACTACTCTAGAAATCTGAGCTAGGCTTTTATACCCCTCTTCACTCGCTGTTCTCTCTCTCTCTCTCTCTCTCTCTCTCTCTCTCTCTATCTCTCGTTTTTTCTCTCTGGTTCAGTGACTCTACTGAACAATCTCTATCACTGTCACAATTGTTCTTCTCTTAGTTACTGGACAACTCCTCAACAAAGCAACATTTTTTTCTCTGGGTCTCTCTCGGCGAACAATTTAGAATCAACTCGCTCTCTCTGGGTTTTTTCTCCGCAAAACAACTCGCTCTGGGTTTCTTTGCGAACTGCTCTCTGTGTTTTACGAATGTTCTCTCCCTTTCTGGTTTGGTGAGCGTCTCTCTGGTGTGGTGAACGTGGGCAGTCCGTCTCTCTGTGCGACTCTCTCGGCGCTGCTTTATCTCTCTCTCGATCGGTGCTATCTCTCTCTCGCTCTCTGCGTTATTAATTTTTTTTTGGGTTATTTGTTGCTGCTTTTCTACGGGTTTATTTGGGTTATTCTTGGGCTGTTTGCTGGACTATTTGGTGTGCTCGGGTTTGGGCTGAGTTTGCTAGGCTTGCCGGGTAATTTGGACAGCTCTCTCTGTTGCTCTGCTGGGCTGATTTTTTTTGGGCTGATCTGACTTACTGAGTCGGTGAGTTTTTTTTTTGGGCAGTGAGCATAGTGGAGGTTATTTAGAATTGGGTCTTTCTTATTTATCTGGGCTGTGATTGTTTATTGGGCTGTTTTTTTAAGAAACATTTCAGATAACCATGGAGCTAGTATCTTCTGAAGCAAACTTTCCGACTACTTCAAGAGAAGCCCCTTTCACTAAGGAGCTACATCATGCTCATTTGCTTATCTGCACAATCACAACACCCTAGCTTAGCTCTCAATACCTCAAAAACTTTCTCTGACCCTTGGATAATTGATTCGGGAGCGTTTGACCATATGACTCGACTCTAGTGTTTTCGACACTTTTTCTCATTGTTCTAATCAGAAAGTTGAAGTGGCTGATGGATTTTTTACTCCTATTAGTCGTACAGGACAAATTTCCGTTACTCCATCCATAACCCTTGATCATGCTCTTCATGTGCCAAAAATAACTTGTAATCTCTGTCCATCAGTAAAATCTCTAAATCTCTTCGTTGCTCTGTAACTTTTTTCCCTGATTGTTGTGTCTCTCAGGAGCTAATGACAGCAAAGACGATTGGCCTAGGTACAAAGAGAAATGGACTCTACTATTTGGATGCTAATGGAGTGTGTGCTCAAGCTCTTTTCAGTGAAAGTGAAGAAGGAAAGAAAAAGGAAGTATGGTTGTACCACCTTAGACATAGTCATCCTGGTTTTACATCCTTGAAAACTTTATATCCAAAACTTGTCTATGGTTTAGAACTCTCTCTTTTAAAATGTGAAATTTGTAAACTTGCTAAAAGTCATAGGATATGTTTTCCTTTAAATAATAAGAGGTCTTCTACTCATTTTTCATTAATTCATAGTGGTGTTTGTAGTCTTTTTAGAATTCCATCTCTCACTGGTTTGAAATGGTTTGTCACATTTATTGATGACTTCAGTCGTGCTACATGGATTTATCTCCTCAAAGAAAAATCTGATGTAGGAAATGCTTATAAAAACTTTCACACCATGATTCAAACTCAATTTCAAGCAAAACCTTCAGGTTTTTCGATCCGATAATGGTGGAGAGTTTTTAAATCACACTCTTGGGACGTATTTTCTTGAGAATGGAATTGTTCATCAAACATCTTGTCCTAACAGTCCTCAACAAAATGGAGTAGCGGAGAGGAAAAATAGGCATACACTCAAGGTAGCAAGAGCAATAATGTTTTCAAAAAATGTATCTAAGATTTTCTGGGGTGAAGCTACCCTCACTGCTGTTCATCTTATAAATAGATTGCCTACTAAAATTCTGTCATTTGTCTCACCAATTGATACTTTAAGAAAATGTTTGCCAAACTCTATTCTCATAGGATCTCTTCCCCTTAAAGTGTTAGACGGTGTTGCTTTGCACACATTCATGAGAGGTCAAAATTTGATCCTAGAGTTCTCAAATGCATCTTCTTAGGATACACTAAAACACAGAAAGGATATAAGTGTTATCACCCTCCATCTCGAAGGACTTTCATTACTTTGGATGTAATTTTTTTTGAAGATCAATCTTATTTTCCCCACCTTGATCTTCAATGGGAGAGAAGAAAAGGAAGATTAGTCTTGGTTAGTTCCATTTCCACTTATACATGATATTCCTATTTCTACTTTACAAGAGGTAAATCCTGGTGATAGTTTGGAACAAAACCATACTGCCAATGCAGATGATTCTCAAGCAGAGGTACATCTTCCACTTGAAAAGAATGATGAGTTATTAACATACTCCAGAAGAAAAAAAGATAGATTGGAGAACCATATCTCTCTATCTCAAGGCCAATCATCTCATCCCGACTCAGGTACTGAAAATATTCTCCTCTTCAAATTGATACTGATCTTGATGTTCAAATTGCTCTTAGAAAAGGCACTAGGGCATGCACTAAACACCCCATTTCAAATTTTATGTCTCTTCATAGAATAAATGGAAATTATAGCTCTTTTATCTCACAATTGTCCAATGAAAAGCTCCCTAAAGATATACATGAGGCTCTTAAAGATCCTAAGTGGAAGGCAACTATTCTTGAAGAGATGGGAGCTTTGCAGAAAAATGATACTTGGGAAGTGGTTAATCTACCAAAGACCATAAAACAGTGGGGTGCAAGTGGGTGTCCACGATTAAATACGAAATTGATGGGTCAATTGAGAGGTACAAGGCTAGACTTGTTGCTAAAGGGTACACTGAGACGTATAGAATTGATTATCAAGAGACATTTGCACCTGTAGCAAAAATAACACCATTCGGGTGCTATTGACTCTTGCTGCTAATTTTGATTGGCCTCTGCAGCAGTTTGACGTTAAAAATGCCTTCTTACATGGTAATCTGGAAGAAGAAGTTTACATAGATCAACCTCCTGGTTTTGAAAAGGGTTCCAATATCACAAAGGTCTGTAAGCTTAAGAAGTCATTGTACGGTTTGAAGCAGTCCCCGAGAGCTTGGTTTGAAAGGTTCATGAAGTCTTCACTTAAGTTCGGATACTCCCAAAGTCAGGGAGATCACACTATTTTTATTAAGCATTCCTCTCATAATAAAATAACTGCTCTTATCGTCTATGTAGATGACATTATTGTTACATGAAATGATACAACAGAAATGAAGAACTTGAAAAACCTATTGGCAAAGGAGTTTGAAATTAAGGATTTAGGATCCTTAAGATATTTTCTAGGTGTTGAAGTTGCAAGATCAGGAAAAGGGATCTTGGTATCCCAAAGGAAATACACCCTAGATCTGTTAGAAGAGACTGGTATGCTGGGTTGTAAACCGATAGATACTTCGACTGATCCAAATCATAAACTTGATACTGATGCTGAAGGAATCCCTGTTGACAAAGGAAGATATCAGAGATTGGTAGGACGGCTAATTTATCTCTCTCATACCAGACCTGATATTGCCTACACAGTTGGAATATGCATTCACCAATGCAATGTCACATGGACGCGGTGTATAGGATTCTGAGATTTTTGAAAGCAACTCCAGGAAATGGGTTATTATTCTAAAAAAATAACCATTTGAGAGTTGAAGCGTACACAAATGCAGATTGGGCAGGATTGGTCACTGATTAGAGGTCAACTACGGGATATTGCACCTTTGTGGGAGGAAATCTAGTCATATGGAGGAGTAAGAAACAACATGTAGTTGCAAGATCTAGTGCAAAAGTGGGGTTTCGAGCTATGGCCCAAGGGATATGTGAACTGTTATAGCTTAAAATCATTCTAAAAGAGTTAAAGGTGGCAACTGAAGAACCTATGAGACTCTATTGTGATAATAAAGCAGCAATCAGTATAGCTCACAATCCACTTCAGCATGACATAACAAAACATGTGGAGATTGATAGACACTTCATCAAAGAAAAGATTGATAGTGGATAAATCTGCACTCATTTTGTCTCAAGCGGGCAACAACTTGCAGACATCTTTACAAAAGGAGTTACATGTTCTATCTTTAAGTATAGAAAGTGTCTTACTACCCACTTGAGGGGGAGTGTTGGAAATTGTCTAGATTAATTGTATTATATGTTAGGAAATTACTTTATGTAATTACGTGATATTTCCTTATTTGTTTAGTTTCCTATGTTACTTAGTTTTCCATATTAGTCTCATTCAGTTTTATATATATAGCTTGTAATTTAGTCTATTGAATATATGAGAATTCAATCTTTCTCAGTCAGCATTCTTATCCTCCTTTAATGTATTTTTCTTTTCTATTAATAAATAATTTGGTGTTTCTAACAGAAAAAGAAGAAAATATCAAAATTTTCTCCTTTCAAGCCTCTTTTATATATAGTATAGATAGATATAGATTGTAACATTCCATGTCAATATTTTTTTATCAGTAACATTCCATGTCAATATTAGTAAACCCGTGACATTGCGTCTATTATTGTAACATTTCCTGTTGACGAATCTGTTGAGTCATTACTTTGCCTTTGATCTTTTATAAATGAATTGCTGTTGTTAATTTTGGACTGAGTTCTCTTAGCAAATTCAAGAGGTCCATAAATTTTCGGCTCCAGGAGAAACACTTAAATTTCATTCATGCCTTGCAGGAGGCTGCTGCTTATTCTAGAACCTGGAGAGGTCACATGAAAAATCTGCTAGGCTATGCATGTTCTGTCTACTGTGTGTATAAAATGATTAAGGTATGGTCAGATCTTTTGTTTAACCAAATGTCTAAAGAAATGATTTTTCCTGTTATGTTTCGGAGTTTCAAATGGTATAATAGTTTTTATAGTTGACAAAAAACTGAACCTGCTCTTTTCCTTGTTCATTTTGATTATTTTGAAGGGCTAGGATATGATATGCGCCTTAAATTTTATACAGTTTTGTATGGGATTTTATATTCTTATGATATTATTCCTGGTTCAGTTATCAATCCCCGTGGTGCGATAGAAAAAGTTAACAAATAAATCTTGTCAATACCTACTTAAGAGCTCTAATCCCCTGTTAGTTACCGTTGGGAAGTTCAATTAATGGAATTTCCAGCATTGGTAAATTTTATCAATACCTACTCTTTTTTACTCTTTTGGTTGCAAGTTAACGGTAATTTTATCATGTCTTGGTTAAGATATTTCAACAAGATGCATTGTAAGTGGAAATGCAGCTGATGACACGTATAAATCTTCCATTGTTCTGCTTCTAGTTTATACGGCAGAAACTTGTGTACTTTTGATCTTCGTTGCTTCTTTCCATAGTGGTGTGATTTTTGTACCCCTTTTTCTTTGTTGCAACCATTTTATTACTATAGAAATTTATATTTTCTCGCATTGGGCATGCCATGAGGAAATTATAGGTATTTAAGTAGGATTGAGGAAGTTAAAGGTAACAAAAAACCTAATATTGTTAGGTGAAGATGGGATCAAGGCGATGTATGTATATTTCAACCTGTCTTGCTGTTGTTTTAGTATGGGGTTGTTACAAACAACTATGGTCAATCTAGATAACTGTGAGCTAGCTTGAATAGTGAATTTAAGGTCTTTCTCTTTGGCGAGGATGCCAAACTATAAGTTTGAATGAGGGAAGAAGTTGATACCTTGTATCTCAAACTCCATTTGCAATGAGTATAAATATATAAGTGTGTATGTGTGTAGAATTAAGGAATCAAAAAGTCAATAAAAAGTTGCGCTCCGGAGTGAAATATTCTAGGATGTTATGGAGGGAAGCCTTTGTCCTGAACTTGTAGAAATCTGCAAAGTATATGTGTTGTTCTTATTGAAATTGGGAGTTTCTCTCAAAATGGAAAACTAGAATTTTTTATTTGGCTTTAAAATTAAAGAAATAACAGCAGCTAGAGATGCTGGGAATCTGTAAGGTTCCATGTTGGTGTGCCTTATTATTCAATTTGAAATCTTTAAAGTATATTTTTTATGTTTTTGTTTGGTCTAGATGCTGAATGCTTGTGCACTCTGATTTTCTTTTTAAATGTTTTGAACTGAAGTGTTGAATAACATGCCTAATTGATGAACTTTCTCTTTGCAGTCTTTACAAAGTGTTGTCTTCAAGGAGGTACTACCATTTCGGTTTCTCATATTTTGATTTAATTTTTTTTGTGAATTCTGCATAAAAGAATGTTTTCTGTGAATTCAGTTTCGCATTGCCAAAATACTTTTTACTGCTTTACCGATATTTAAGATTCGTAAAAATCTATTTCTATGGCAGGCTGGTTCAGTCGATCCAGTGACAATGACTATTACCATATTCTTGCAGTTCTTTGATATAGGGATTAATGCTGCTTTATTATCACAGGTAGTTAAGATTCTTTTATGTTGCGTGGACGTTCATGGTTCATCATTTCATTGGCTATTTGCATTTGTTTCTGGCTGTGAACCACTCTAGCATATAATTTTCTTCATTTGTATGTTAACCAAGGATTTCAACATTTGATGAAGTGGATATTTGTCCTTTGTGGTTATTGTCTTTGATTTCTTTGAAGAAATGACAATAATTTTTTACACAATGCAGAAATGTATTAAATTTCTTCAGTTTAAAGTCCAATTCAGATAGTTGTTCAATACACTACCTAAGTGGTTGATTTGAAGAGAATATCATTTCAAAAGTGCAGTTCTTTGTCAAAAAGAAACAAAAATGCTCGACTCAGATTTGAATAGTTCAAAGTGTCTTTATTCTTGTGATATTCTAGTACAAAAATCAGGAACATAATTTTTACAGTTAAAAAGAAAGGGTTAGTGCTAGTGATGGTTAGTACTGCATGTAGGTGCTGGCTATGGTTGTAGCTGAAAATCAATCCTTCGTTAGGACTTAAAAAATAGAAATCTTTTGTTAGGATAAAAAATCTGGTCTTGATTAGGAATATCTTCCTGGGAAACAAGTAGTAGAACATGAAACTTAGGCATCGCTCTACAGTTAGGATTATATGTGTGTTGTTGTTTGAAGCCCAATATTTCAACCAGACCCCTTGAAATGAAACAATGCTGGCCATCCATCGGAACCTTATTGAACAGACAGATCAACATGATTTTAGTAATTGTTAAACTGATATATGTAAGGCAGTGAATATAATCATTTGTTGTGTTTATAGAAAAGAAAAAGATCTAGAAATACGGGAACTAGAATGCAAGAATCAGAAAGGGCTGTAAGAAGACTCCAACAACTACTATGGACTCCTCTAACAATGTTCTCTATCAGCTTCTTCTATCCTTGTGCCTAACTTTGCTTTTGCAAGGGTTGCCTTTTGATGTTCTTTTTCTTTTCTTTTGTCCTTCCTCTACCAAGTTATGGCCATTCACAGTTTCCTATCACTCATAACAAATATTTGAGCATTATTTTAATTCCATAAGCAGGTTAACTTACAACCAATAATCGTTCCTCTCCTGTACTTGGGTGTAGTCTATGGAAAAGATTGAATGGAACTACATGATTAACATCTCTAAATGCATATTTTCAATGTGTTTTATTGTAATCTGTTGCTAGGATTAACACTATTTATCTTCTTTCTGGTCTTGCTTCCATGCAGTACATTTCCCTGCTATTTATCGGAATGTTGATTGTAATATCTGTGCGGGGCTTCTTGACAAATTTAATGAAGGTATAGCTTTTGATTTAAATCTGCATTTCTTGTGTACACGTTTGCTAATTGCTCTTTAGTTTTCTAAAAATAGGTAAACTTCTTGTCATAAAACTCGTTGTCTATGTATCACTTTGGTAGAATCCTATGTTGATGTATGGTTGGAACATATTTGCTATTTCATTACTAATTGGTCTAACATCTGTTGATAGAGGGCTGTTGTAATACTAGAAAGCTAAAAGAGTTATATTGATCAAAATTAATATTTAGATAGTACATGGGGTATTTATACACATGGATAAGAAAGTTAAAAATACTAAAATACCCTTAAATACCAGAAAAATAGCAAAGATAAACAATATTATCCAACACTCCCCCTTAAGCTGGCGCATAGATATCAATCATGCCTAGCTTGCAAAGAGTTGACTGTAGAAGAGTAGGACCGACAGGCTTTGTAAGAGTATCAGAAATTTGCTCAGATGAAGGAACAAACTTTGTAGAGATAGCTCCAGACCGAACTTTCTCTCGAATGAAGTGAATATCAACCTCGATAAGCTTGGTTCTTTCATGAAGAACAGAATCTGAAGCTAAAATTAAGGCTGACTTATTGTCACAGTATAATGTGGAAGGTAAACAGGGCAAGAAACCTAGTTCCCCTAGAATAGAATGAAGCCAAAAAACCTCACACGTCCCATGAGCCATTGCCCTGTATTCTGCCTCGGCAGATGATCGAGAAATCACAGACTGCTTCTTGCTTTTCCATGAGAGGATGATTACCATAAAAAGTACAAATACCAGATGTAGATCTCCTATCTGTCTTTGACCCAGCATAGTCAGCATCAGTAAAGCAAGACACATCAAATGTGTTTTTGGAGGAATAGAAAAGACCAAGGCCCGGACAAGACTTCAAGTATATCAAAATGTGGTAAACTGCATCCAAATGTGAAGTACGGGGAGCATGCATAGACTGGCTCACAAGGCTAACAGAAAAAGCCAGATCGGGACGTGTGTTAGTTAGATAAATAAGTCTTCCAACCAATCTCTGATACATACTCAGATTTGTTAATAGTTCACCTGATTCAGCTGAAAGTTTGACATTCGGATCCATAAGTGTAGATGCAAGTCTACATCCCAACATCCCAGTATCACCAAGCAAGTCAAGAACATACTTCCGCTGGGAGAGAGAGATACCTATCTTGGAACGAGCAACCTCAATATCCAAAAAATACTTTAGCCCCCCAAATCTTTGATATCAAAAGCTGAACTAAGATCTTTCTTGACCTTAGTAATGCCAATACTGTCATCACCAGTCAAGATGATATCATCCACATACACAGAGAGGATGACACATTGCCCTAATGAATTCCGTCTGATAAAACATGTATGATCAGAGCGACATCTAAGAAATCCCAACTCAAGCACCACTGCACTAAGGATTTTCGCAGACGACATACTTTCCCTGAATACTCCCCCTCAGCCCGAAAACTCGGAGGCGGATCCATATAATAATCTCATCCAAATCACTATTCAAGAAGGCGTTCTTGACATCCATCTGATGCAAGGGCCAGGAGTGAGAAGCAACCAAAGAGATAATAAGACGAACAATAGTGAGTTTTGCAACAGGAGCAAAGGTTGCATTGAAATCCTTGCCGGGAATCTGAGTAAAGCCTTTGGCGACTAGACGTGCCTTGTACCGATTAACAGTTCCATCCGCATTATATTTAAGATTGAATACCCAACGACATCTAACCGTTTTCTCCCTCTGAGGCAAAGCAACCAAGTCCCAAGTATGATTATCTTACAAGGCTTTCATCTCATCTTGAATGGCGGCCACCCACCGTGGGTCTTGTGTTGCTTCCCCAACAGATTGCGGAATCGCAGTAGAATCAATGTGACTGACAAATCCGTGAAAGGAACTGGACAGAGCACTATACGAAATATGATTCTCAATAGGGTGGTCAGTAGAACATGATAAAGTGAGGCGATTAGGGGGGTGACGGTCCCCCAAAGGATATCGTCGAGAGGGGGGAGGATTAGTACCTTCGTTCGTAGAGGAGTTCAGCACAGGGAGATGAGAGCGACGACTATACACCTTGGTAGGAGGACCTGCAATGGGAGGCAAAGAAGTAGGAGAAACAACGAGAGCATCGATATTAGGGGGGTCAAGAATAGGGATAGAACAAGGAAGATCCTCAACAGATGGGACCCCAGTCCTAACACCAGTGGAACCAGAAAAGAATGGGGTATTCTCCCAAAAAGTAACATCTAAAGAAGAAATAAACCGTCTAGATGAGGGATCGTAACATCGATACCCTTTGGATTGAGATGAGTATCCCATAAATGCGCAACGAATAGACCTATCGTCCAACTTTGTTCGAGTAGGACTCTTGTTTTGAACAAAGCAAACACAACCAAAGACATGAGGAATAATAGGGAAAATGGGTTTTTCGGGATGAAGAAGACCTAAAGGAGTTTGCCCGCCGAAGATTCGACTAGGAACTCTATTAATCAAATATGTTGCGGTGAGAACAGACGTGTCCCAAAAAATTTGGGGAACCGACATTCTCTTCAAAAGGCAATGGGAATTGCCCATAAGGTGGCGACTCTGCTACGTCATTTTGTTCAGGAGTATATTGACATGTAAGCTGCTGAAGAATCCCAAGACTAGAAAGATGAGAGACAAGATCACCCGAAATATACTCCCCCCCCCCGTTATCAGAACGAATCGATCGAACAACAGTTTGATATTGGGTTTTGATCATAGTAAGAAATTGTTTAAGCACATGTGAGACATCAGATTTTTTCCTAAGCAAATAAACCCATGTACATCTAGAAAAGTCATCAATAAATGTGACATAATATCGGTGTCCAGACATAGCAGTAATAGGAGATGGACCCCAAACATCAGAGTGAATTAAATCAAATGCAGCAACAGATCTATTCGTGCGAGAAATATAAGGCTTACGAAAATGTTTCGAAAGCTCGCAAATTTCACATTTAAACTGAAAGTGTTTACATGCATTAATCAACGAAGGAAATAACGAACAAAGATATTGAAAATTGACATGTCCCAAACGAGAATGCCACAAATGTAAGTCTCTAAAAGAAAAGGAAACAGGAAAATAAAAAATAATAGAAGAGGCAACTCGAATAATAGGATCTGGTGGTTGAAGGGGAGGTGGATCGCCAAAGTAGTATAGTCCATCCCGCTCATACCCCCTGCCAAAAATCCTCTTCGTACGACGGTCCTGCAAAAAACAACGAGCAGCCAAAAAAATGACAGCACAATCTAGAGTTTTGGCTAGGCGACTAACAGATAAAAGGTTCATAGCAAATTTAGGCAAATGAAAAACAGAGGTAAGAGTAATTTCAGGAGACAGTTGTACAGTCCCTCTACCGCTCACAACAGTCCGAGAACTATCAGTTAACTGTGCCGAACCTTTAACAGGTTCCAATGGTGTAGAAAAAACTGATAACTCACCAGTAATATGATCATTTGGCCCTGAATCCAAAATCCATGTAGGTGACTCAGTACGAATATGAAGTGCAGTGGGAGTACCTGAGGCAGTGGAGGTAGGAGGATCAGAGACAGGAGCAATAGCAATAGTAGGAGTCTGTTGAGACATAAGACGAGACACCTGAGCCTGTAAAGCTGCTACTTGAGAGAGGACAAATGACTCAGCCAAATTATTGGTGGCTACAGAAGTATTAGCTACCGTTGCCGATCTAGTGGGTATATTAATATTTTTCTGGAATTGAGTGCGCAACTCGGGATGAAATTTCCAACAAGTATCCTTGATATGACCATTGTTCTCACAATGATGACAAAATTTCCTCCCAGTTGGAGGACAAGAACTAGAGAAACCATGAGCACCAAGGGCCATCTGATCATTATTACTAGCAGTGGCAGGGATGAGAGTCGGGGCCGAGATAAGACGTCGATGCTCATCTCCGTCAACCATGGCAAAGGTCTCAAGCAAGGATGGTACAGGAGAGGAATTAAGGATTTGGATACGAAGTGACTCAAACTCAGGCTTAAGCCCCATCAGAAATGCATATGTGTGATGACGATCTAGCCTATTAACTGCTACATGAGCCCTTGTCCCAAAGTTACTGACTGGTTCATATTGAGCCATCTCATCTCATCGTACACGTAAATATCCAAAAAATTGAGCAACATTCAATCCAAGTCGCTCCTGATTGGCACTAGCAATCTCCTGATACAACTCAAAATATCGAGCCTCATTCCTTGAATGGGCATACATGGCAATCAAAGCATTCGACAAATCGACAACCGTCTCATTATACATAAACATATTATAGACTGAAGACTCCATAAATCCAAACATCATCCCAATATCAAACAGTTATCAACATCCCACTGTGCTTCCTTTGCATCGTCATCTTTAGGGCGAGGAACACGTCCTTGAAGCCAAAGACTCTTTCCCCGTCCACCAAGAAATAACTTCAACGATCGAGATCAAGCAGCAAAATTTCGTCCATTGAAAAGAACACTAGTAACTCTTCCACCGGACACAGATAAGCCAGATCTGACTTAGCAACAGCCATAACAGCAGCATTTGAAGATTCAGACATCACGAATCCAAGAAAGCAATACAAATTACCAAGAAAATCCGATGGAGAGATGAAGAAAGATTGAACATGACCGTTTATATCATGAAAAAGTCACCAAACGAGTGACCAAACTGTGATCTAAGCCACAGCAATCCAAAAAATACAGAAAATCCTAGGTCTGGTCAGCACACAGTCTAGGAAAACCCAACCACTTTGAAAAAACAAAGCTGGAAACAGTAAAAAAAGAGCTCCGGCGGCCGGAGGTTGGGCGGCCGGCGGGAGTGGCGGTGGTCAGCGCTGTCTGGTGGCTGTGGTAGTGATGGGTGGTAGATTAGGGTTAGGGTTAGGCTCTGATACCAACTAGAAAGCTAAAAGAGTTATATTGATCAAATTTAATATTTAGATAGTACATGGGGTATTTATACACATGAATAAAAAAGTTAAAAATATTAAAATACCCTTAAATACCAGAAAAATAGTAAAGATAAAACAATATTATCCAACAGTTATGGCTTTTAGTAACCAACAGCTTAACTTGCACTTGCTGCATGCAGTTCTTTTTTGCAGTTTCCAGAGGTGGCAGTGGATCTTCAAGCAATGTTGTTCTTTTTCTCTCGGAAATTATGGGAATGTATTTTCTTTCATCTATCCTTTTGATAAGAAAAAGCCTGGCAACTGAGTACAGGTATGCTTCCAGATTTAATGCATTTTATCTTTGTCAGATTTAGTTATGGCAAGCCTGCCAAATGCCGGCAGTGCTTGGACAATTGCAATGCAGATTGTGGTTATTATATATATTACTATTTCAGTGATATCCAAACGTGTACTTTAGCAATCCTCACTTTGCATCAATTTAGAACGTCTCCAATTTGAGATCAGAGAACCAAAGGGAATGGGAAGTCCTTGGAAAGATTAGAACTATAAGCAAGATTAGAACTACAAGCCAACTTTTATGCCACAACTTAGCTTTGTTAATGTTCCTTTTAATTTCTTAAAAAATGCATGAGTTCCTTTCTGACCAAATAATCTATAGGATGGCGAAGATAGAAGATCTCCATAAAATTTTCTTGCTCTTCTTCGCCCCTTAGCAAATGGATTAATCAAAAGCAAGGCCTTTACATCCCTCAACATATTATTAGCGACTAAATAGGTTCAACAACTTTAATTATAGGAATGAATTAATCAGGAGACAAACTTGAAATGTTGGAGAATTTTACTTTGTAGTTTCTGTAGTTTATGTTGTGTAGTGACGACCTTAATTAAGTTCTGCTTCTTTCTCTTTCACATTTTTTTTCTTAATTATTAACGCATACAAACAGTTGTGCAATCTTTTTCTGATAATAAACTGTACACTCTCTTATTTTATTATGTATGCTCATTTGTTAGACCAAGCTATTAAGGATAAAGTAGGAATGCTTTTAATGAAGAATGAGAAACATGAAAAGCACTTCATATTCATATGTTTTTATCAGAATTAGGTAATCCTTTCCAATATAGCAATGCTATGTTATACAATTTGAATTGTTGACATGTATAATGAAGCTGTGACTGATTAATAGAACTAATGGACGCCAAGAAGTGAATTTTTTATTACCATGCTTACTCCAAAGTATCAACTCTAATACTTCGTCTTTGCAGTAGTGTTGATTTGATATCAAAATTAATCCAGGATTAATCCTAAGTGTATATTCTGTGCTGATGGTTCCTTGTTTCATGACGAAACATGAGAGCATAAGAACTGATGCTAATGGAACTTTGAGGGATTTCTTTGAAATTCGATCTTTTGATTAAGTAGAAAGAAACTGTAGTACTGATCGCCCAGGATGATCATGAAAATGAATGTCAAAAGAGTTTGAAGAGAGTATACTTCTGGTGCTTAGGGCATCTAGGAGCTATGAGACATATTATTAGAGTATTATGATGAATAAATGTAAAGAAATTCGTGTGTGATCTTATATGACCAAAGGGTACCTCTGAGATTGAAGGCGAATTTCATAAAATTGCAAACAATGCAATAAAGCCACATGTGTTACACATTGTTTTTGGTATAGAGATTGTCGTTTGCATGGATTCCAGTTCCTCCATTCCTTTGTGCTTTTATATGTTTATTGTTTCTTTTCTTTCTTCATAAATTGTTTTTTGTTTCCTATAAAAAAAGAAATGGCACAACCGACCAATAGAAAAAAAGACATGGCACAAAATGTTTGACAATGAAAGAAAATAAATGTTTGTAGGATTGGTGTTATGAATGAGGATGCTATGATATATGTGAGAATATCAGAAGGATGAGAAATAGAGCATCAATGTGGGTGACTCAGCACCGATAGAGGGAAGATGAGAGAGGGTTGTCTATTTCAGTATGATTACCTGGCATTGAGATACGAGGATTGTGAGGTCTGAGCTGAAATAGAAGAGCTTTCAATAATTAGATCTAAGAGGCAAATATATTGTGGGATCAGCCTAAGTTTTTAGGTTCTACTTCAGCCTCTACACATAATATAAGGAGAATTATGCTAATTTTTCTGACCCAGTTGAATTGGGTTGATCATTTGGAATTATGTAGATTGTTTTAAGATTTTTTATAATTAGAGCTTGTGTATGATTGGCTAAACTTTGGGTTTTATGGATTGAAAATCATTTTCATTGGGATCTTTTACGTATCTGCTTACTGCATGTTGACCACATAGTTGTACCTAATTATAGAGATTATGAGATTGTCCATATCAGAAGGTTGAGTTTTCAAGTCAACGAAGAGGTGAAGGGTAGAAGGCTTGGGATAACATGAGTAGAAAAACAAAAGGCTATGCTGCAGATAAGTGACAAAGAATTTAGGTTTCAAAATGATTAGGTGCTAACAGTGGAAGTTTTACATGGAAGAATCAAGGTAGTACCTGAAAGGAACTCATTGCCGAACCCCAGTTTATTGAGATTAGCGCTTGTTCTTTAATATTCATTGATGTCCTCCTTATAATTATTACTTCATCTGCCATAATTTTTTATAGCTTCTAACTCCAAGTATTGGATTTGTCTATATTGTATAATTTCCTGAATCTCCTGGCAGGATGATCATAACAGATGTTTTGGGAGGAGATATTCAATTTGACTTCTATCATCGGTGGTTTGATGCGCTTTTTGTGGCCAGTGCTTTCTTATCTTTGCTTTTGCTTTCTGCACATTATACATCACGCCAGACTGACAAACACCCAATTGATTGATGTAAGTTAGGGTAAAGAGTATTACTTTTTTATTTCCTTAATAATAAATTGAAGAGGGTTAGTTTCATTAAGATACTCACCCTCTGAGTTACATGTACTATTGCTTAATATCCTGAATTTGGTGAAGATAAGAATTGCTTATACTAGAATATTTAAAAAAGATATTGTTGTGTTAACATTGATGCGTACATAATTTTAAGGATTTGAAAGGAGAAACTAGTTCAACACTTACATGGAGGCTGTACTTCTAGCCATGTTGTTAGAAATTGATATACGGACAAGATAATGACCGATATAGATCTAGGAAATAAAGTATATCTGTCAAAAAATAAGTAAGTATTGAAGATATCAGTAATATATCAACAAAATATCGAATTGGCATATTGATGTATCAAATAAGATGAGGTGTTACTTATCTAATAAGATTATAATGAAATTATAGTCTATATAATGAACTTTAGAATTTTGAGCTTCCATTAGAATTTTCAATAATTGTATCCTTGATTTTTGTGAAATATGTCGATAGAGACTTGGTAGCAAATGAGTTGCTAATGATTCCATCAATGTTTAGATTGTCTGATTTTATTTTAAGTTCTTATGGCATCAGCAAAAATTGAAGTTTGGCCTAAATGATGACATTATTTATATTTCTGGTCGTTGGCCATAAAAAAATGCTTGAACCATCATTACAAGTTTTTCATTTCTAACTGCTTCATTCTTATACGTTACAGGAAACATTGTTTTGAAATATTTGTTACAGGATTGTGCCAAGACAGTGTATTATTATCAGGTAATGCCATTTTTTCCGTCATCCTTTATTGGTTCTAACATCATGTTTTTGTTCTTACCAGTTTTCATTAACTGCCCTCGTTTTTAGTTAAATTTTGCGATATGTTTGAATTAACACGTGGTTCAAAAATGTAGTCGAATATTGCTTATATTTCTTTCTCGAGTCAAACCATCATATGGCTAATTTTAAAAAGTTGGGGTGAAAGACAAAATAGAGAGGTTTATTTGTATCTTACTGTCAGATTCTGCTGCAGAACTTAGCCTTTTAGTCTTCAATCTATTGGATGAGCCTTTTTTTAAGAAGTGGAACTCTGCCTCGCGTACGTGCGTGCAAAAAAGAAGTCGTTCTTAAGACTGTTTTCTGCTCTCCATCCCAAGCACTGGACTGAGACTGTTTCTATTTCAGCAATAGCAACTGCAAATCCGTTTTTTCAATTTTGTCCGTCAGTGTGAATTTGTGCATCCATGATCTGTATCCTTATATTTGATTCTGACTCGGGCTATATGGTTTCAAATCTTATAATTTCTTCTGTAAAGCAATTAATTTCATCTTTAGAAAATGTAGGTGAACCGGGAACATTGATGATGTGTATAAAATATTTTTTTAAATCTGTTTTTAGAGGTGGTGGAGCAATGAACTGGTGACCGAATATTGTAATAACAGATAAATCAAATTTGCCCCCTTATTAGACTTTTCTTCCTTACGCATCTACATAAGAATAGATCCTATATGTCTCATGTTTCAGGATTAATCATACAGTAGTTGCCTTGCATATGATGAATATTTTGTTGTCACGGATGGTTATATATTCTTATCTAATTAATTGCTCTCACTCTTCATGCTCTTTGAAAGAACTTGGTTCTCTTTTCGTAAGTTTCATGCTCAGAGGATTAATTAAACTATTGCAATTAGATATGCAGGTCATAGAATAATTCAAACTGTGACCGAAGAGATTAAGAAAAACAGAGAGCCTCATGCAGAGCCAATGTGATCAAGGATGGAGTTCCACATGGGTGCTTATGTGAGTTTTTTTTGGTCAAGAACATCTCATTTATTTTGAATAATTTCCATGTATGACAGGAAAAAAAAGTTACGAATATTTGACAAATTAGTTTTTTGCAAGCGAAAGTCGGAATGTATAATCGACAATTCCGATCTTGGTATATATTCATTCAGGTCATTGACCCTTGCTATGGCTTTGCCCGTTAATCTGTCATGGTGTTACACGAACACTGAAAATAAAATCACCGTTAATTAAGGCCATTTTTGGATTTTTTAATGCCAAATAAGAATATATTAATCAGCTAAAGCTACAACTTACGGGATGTGGGCGAATTTTTGGGTTTAATGTGTTTTTTAAATTTTTTTTAAAAATAAGGTAGTTTTAATATTAATTTCAAAACTAAGGTAGGTTTGGTCAGGTTGGAAGACGTATTTCGTAAAGATGACTTTCAGTTGACAAAAGTCATCTTTTGCAAAGACGCATTCAGTGCAGAAGCTGACACCTGTATACAAAAATCATCAACAACTTAACCTGCATATAAAAATCATCCATCCTCCAGAACATTTTATGACTTTATGTTACATTCTCAATGAATAATATACATTTTTAATAAATTTTATGACTTTATATTTTATATTATTCTACAAAAGTTCAAATATAAAAATATAAATCAATCATGTTTCATTTGGTGGTCGTCTTCTCATTCTTCTTGGTCATCTTTCATATGTTCGTAATTGAGTTATTTGTGATGATGAACATTTCTTCATAATAGCTGCTACACTTTTTTCTTCTACAATAAGTAGTGAGTCTTCCTCCACAATATATGAGTCTTCATCCACAATAGGAGTATCTTCCACAATAGAAGCATCTTCCAGAATAGGCGAGTTTCGGGCACGTCTTCTACCTCCTCCAGAACCACCAACTCGTCCTCCTTTACGTCGTTGAGGTTGATGAAATGGTTCAGAAGTGGAACCAAATTGAGTCACTGACTCGCCTCTAAATGTATAAAAGATCGGCGGCGTGTATGACTCTTGTTGAGACATAAATGGTTCGTCTTGAAACATGTGTGATTCTTGTTGAGTTTTTTGAGATGAGTTGTGCACTCCATGCCTTCAGGACAAAAGAGCTTGATAAGCCGCATTCGCTTGTCTTATTGCTTGTGTGGCTGTCTCACACACATTACGGATTGGAGACATTATCCAAGACGGCTCAGTATCATCAAGTGTCAAAGTGTTAATATTGTCCAGACTCTCCATCTGCATAGATAAAAAAATATTATATAAGTTACTCATTAAATGACCATATAAACCTATTAATTACATAAATTAATAAAAAAAATTACTATTAAATCATATAACGCTCCCTAATGATATGAAAGATTGAGAATTTTTTTATGAATGAGAGTGAGATAAGAGTGAGAGGGTATAATGCCGGCGAAATGGTAGTAAATTCCGGGCACAATCGACGGCGAACGGCGACGGGGAAAGGTGTTAGTGAGCTGAGGCTAAGGGAGACCTGCTTCTGCTTCCTGTACCGTGATTTTTAAAGGTAGCGTTGAAGGGGTATTTATGAAAGACGCCTTCATTAATAGTAGAAAGCGTCTTTTAGAAAAACGCCTTCTACTTTTATGAATGCGTCTTTACAAAAAACGCTTTCTACGTGGCCTCATTTGTGGTCACGCCACCACGAAGGCGTCTTTTACAAATACGCATTCGTTTTAGCTGTACCATTTCACCTTATTTTTAAAATTAATTTAAAAAATATTGTATTTTAATTATTTTTTTTAAAAATATTATAGAATACTCAAAAATCCCGGGATGTGCCCTAGGAAACTAATAAAGTCAGAAAATAAATGACCGCACCAAACACTACCTTACTGAAAAAATGCCACTAGGTAGAGACCATTGAGTTTGAGTTTGTGGTGTCTTGTTAACATTTGTGTCTGCTATATTTTGTTTACCCACAGCTTATTCCGTACTAACTATTACATTGCATAGTTTTTCTCTTTAATCCTTGGGGGGTTTTCCATACCTAAGACGCAGATAGTTTAAAAAAACATAAAAAGAGCGAATTTCTAAATCATTGTCCTAAAACTCTTTTGAGACTTTTTTGCAAAAGAAAAATGTAAAGTAGCATTATAGATCATTATTATAACTTGTCAGTGTATTTAATCTTACGTCCCATGTAAAATATAAACTAAAGAAAAATTGCTTTCTTTTTATAGCATAAATAATTCGTTCCGAGGAAATAGTATAAGATCTCATCTTGGTTCGTTTGGAGTATTTTTGCCACTAAAAAATTATCTAACTGAAATAGGTTGAAGTGTTATGTCAATTGACTCCCAAAACTTATAGATCTATATTAAATATATAGCAAACACCTATAAAATAAATACTACCGAATGAAAATATCATAGACTCAGATTTAGGTGGAGAAAAAATCACCATAGATCGTGATCTAGGTGGAGGAAAAACGACCATAGATCTAGATCTAGATGGAAGACAAATCACCATAAGTCTATAGGAAACACCTTTAAAATGAACACTACCGAAGGAAAATATCATAAACCTAGATGTAGGTGGATGAAAAATCACCATAGATCGTGATCTAGGTGGAGGAAAAATAACCATAGATTTAGATCTAGATGGAAGAAAAATCACCATTAATCAAGATCTAGGTGGAGTAAAGCCTTTACAAGGAAAGGAAGACAAAACGGAAGTAGAATGACAGGAAAAAATCTTACTAGAAGAGGAGATCTCCTTCGGTGAAGAGTCAAAATTGATGAAGAGATAAACCAGATAGAGAGAAAGCGAGGGAGATTTAGTTTTATAAAACTGAAAAGAAAAATAATATCAACCATAAGGTGAATGTATAGTACCGAACTATATATGTTTGCATGCCATAATAGTGTGAGGCATCATTGTGTTAGGTAGTGTTACTATTTTTCAACCTTTTTGGGGATTTTTGAGTATTCTACAGTACTTTTAAAAAAAATTTAAAATACAGTATTTTTGAAACTAATTCCAAAAGTAAGGTGGAATGATACACCTAAGATGAACACGTCTTTGCAAAAGACGCTTTCGTGGTGGCCACGTAGAAGGCGTCTTTTGTAAAGACGTCTTCATAAAAGTAGAATGCGTCTTTATAAAAGATGCCTTCATTAATAGTAGAAGGCGTCTTTTATAAAGACACTTCAATGCTACCTTTAAAAATCACGGTACAGAAAGCAGAAGCAGCTCTTTCTCAGCCTCAACCCCTCTCAGCCCGCGAACAAAATAACCTCTTAGCCCACGAACACCCTTCCTCGTCGTCGTTCGCCGTCGATTGTGGCCGGAGCTTACCACCATTTCGCCGGCATTACACCCTCTCACTCTTATCTCACTCTCATTCACAAAAAAAAATTCTCAATCTCTCAAATCACTAGCAAGAACTCCTCAAACCGCAAGAACTCCTCAAACCCTAGGTATATTTTTAACTCCTTTGATCTCTTAAATTTGTTCTTCAAATCTTGAAATTGTTCATTTTTTATGAATGTTGTAGGGATATATTTCATTAGTTTTGTAATATCTCTCTTTAATCTCTCTCAAACCCTAGATTTTCATGTGTTTTGGGTTCTCAAATTTTAGATGTATTTTCTCAATTATGTGATGTTTAAACTCTTAATTTATAAAATTTTATTTATGAATGGGTTGATATATTATGAAATTATAGTTATTAACTTTTAATTTGTAGATTAATTTGTAGAATTTTTAGATCTAGTTCTGAAATTGGTGTGTATTGCTTAGTAGGTTGACAAATGGAGGAAAAGCCTGGGGTAGTTTTATGTTACATGAATGGTAATGTCGTAATCGGTGCAAATATAGTTTCTTATGATCAACCTTTAATGAGGGAAATTGTAATTCATAAGAAGATTACTTTTAATGAGCTATATAATACTTTATGTGAAGAGGATGATGTTGTGAACCCCTCAGTTGAAATACTCCAGCATGAACCCTCTTCACCATTCCTTGCTCAGTTGGATTGGGATGCTGTAAATGCAAAGTTAGATTCGATACTCATCCAACGTACTGAGATATGAAATGTAACAAATGAATTATACAAACGTTTTGAAAGTATGGCAGACCTTAAGTATGCTTAAAAAAGATACTTGATACTCAGACATCAACATTTTAGTATGGTAGAGTCATTGCCATACCTTTGGGTTATAAAATGCAAGAAGTTTAATGAAGGTTATCAATGGAAAGTTTATGCGTGTCATCGAAAATCACATAATATGTTTGAAATAACTCAATACACCGAATCTCACACATGTGTCTATCCAAAATTATCACAATACCATTCACAATTGGACTCAACATTGATTGCACGAAAGTTGCAGGGTTTCATGAAACGGGATCCAACTACATTTGTTGCAACACTTCATCAGATGGTGAAAAATAAATTTGGATACGATGTGTATTATAGAAAGGTATGGGAAGCTAAACGAAAAGTAATTGTTAAAGTGTTTGGTGATTGGGATCAATCTTACCAGCAACTACTAATATGGTTGGATATGCTTGTGAAGTCTAATCCTGAAATTGTAGTTCAATGGAAAACACATAACATCGGTGAACTAGGTAATGTGATATTCGGATATGTGTTCTGGTCTTTTTTTGCTGCTGCTATAGAATGATTCAAATATTGTAGACCAGTCATTCAAATCGAGGTTCTCACTGGTCAACATCGGAATCACATATACAAAGGATGAAACAGACAGTATGTGAATTTAAAAGAACGAACATGTACTTGCAACAAGTTGCAATCATTTGGTCAACCATGTTCCCATTTGTTAGTAGTGTGCACACATGCTCGTATTGATAGTTCTCAATTCATTGAACATTATCACCGCTGGTCAAAGCTTATTGAGTGTTGTAAGCCACAGTTCAACCCTCTTCCATATGAACATTATTGGGAAGTTCCTAACTTTTCAATAGTGCACCCTGATCCAACTAGGACACAGGAGAAAGGTAGACCCAAGTTTTCCCGTATCCGTAATGTGTGTGAGATGGCCACACAAGCAATAAGACAAGCGAATGCGGCTTATCAAACTCCTTTGTCCCGAAGGCATGGAGTGCATAGCTCATCTCAAAGAAGTCAACAAGAATCACACATGCCTCGAGACGAACCATTTATGTCTCAGCAAGAGCCATATACGTCACCGATTTTTTATACATTTGGAGGTGACTCAGTGACTCAACTTGATTCCACTTCCGAACCATTTCATCAACCTCAACGGCGTAGAGGAGGACGAGCTGGTGCCCTGGAGGAGGAGGTAAAAGACGTGCCCAAAACTCGCCTATTGTGGAAGATGCTCCTATTGTGGAAGATGCTCCTATTATGGATGAAGATCCACCTATTGTGAAGGAAGACCCGCTTATTGTAGAGGAAGAAAGTGTAGCAGCTATTATGGAGGAAGGTCCATCATCACAAGTAACTCAATTACAAACATATGAAAGACGTCCAAGAAGAATAAGAAGACGACCACCGTGTGGAACGTAATGAATTTATATTTTTTGTATATGGATTTTTGTAGAATAATATAAAATGTAAAGTCATAAAATTTGTAAAAAATGTATGTTGTTCATTGAGAATGTGTGGTAAAGTCATAAAATGTTCTGCAGGATGGAAGATTTTTGTATGCAGATTAGGTTGTTGATGATGTTTGTATGCAGATATTAGCTTCTTCACTAAAAGCGTCTTTTGTAAAGATGCATTTTGCCAACTAGAAGTTGTCTTTACAAAAGATGCCTTCCGATGTGGCCAATGTAAAGGAAAAAAATCCACCGTCTTTGAGGATCGGTCATGAATTTTTTACAACATAATATGAAAATCAAGAGAATAATTTAGAGAGAGAGAGAAAATAATGACACAATAATTTACGTGAAAAACCTTTAAAAGGAAGAAAAACCACAAGGAGATTTTGATAGTATTTTATTATAGAAAAATGGTTTATAATGCTAATGAGTGTTGAGAGTTGTTATCTCCCGTTTGGAGTTGCATCTTGCCTCTACTTCCAACTCCAATTTATAATTTTGACCATAAAAATGAAGTTTTCACTTTTTTCAAATTTGGCTAAATTCCCTAATTTCTTGGTCAAAATCAAATTATTACAGAATAATAAAATTTCACCAAAGATAGAATTCTAAGCTGACCAAGTTATAAATCAAGTTATGCATCAATTATTTATAAGTAGATGTTTTATC
This sequence comes from Datisca glomerata, assembly GCA_003255025.1. NCBI lineage: Eukaryota > Viridiplantae > Streptophyta > Magnoliopsida > Cucurbitales > Datiscaceae > Datisca > Datisca glomerata. Next base: position 1,250,916 of record QANY01002371.1, read on the forward strand.
AATCATTAAATAAGTTGATAAATTAACCTATTACTTATTCATCATATAATTACTTAGAAAATAAACCTAGACAAGAGACCAAAATATGACAATTAGGAATCGTTTGGTAAAAGATGATGAGTAAATGATTTTCGGAATAAGATTGTTGGAATATGATGTGGAAATGTATAAATTCGAAAAGTTAAGATTACTTTGTTTGTTATACTTGAGAATGCTATGATTTAGTGATAAATATATTAAATTACTTTGTTTATTTTAATAGAATGTGGAATGGAATGTTATAAGTATAATTACAAAATTTACTCTTGAACTGAATTATGTTTAAGTATGACTTATTAATTAATTTATTTTTTCTTCATTATTTATTATTTAATTTATAATAGGCTAAATATAATTTGTTAATTTATTTATTTGATAGAATAATTTTTATTTTATCATAATGGCTACATTGTACATTTACCTAACATATATTGAGCATGAAATAATTAATTAATAAGATACATATAATAAAACAATGAGAAAATATGAGAACTGAGAAATAAAAATAAAATAAGAAATAAATTAAACAACGAGAGTATTAAATTATTTTATTTGTTTTAATGAAATGTGTAAGAGAATATTATAAAAATTTATCAATTTATAATTGTACCCTTACACTTGGTTTAATATATAATGCTAGAATTAAAAATAATTTCATCTATTCAAGATACCATAAACACATAATTTACCATACTCATATTCATATGGTATTTCAAAAATAAAGATTAATACCGTATTGGATAACTAGCAAACAAATTTTAATTGATCATATTAAAAATATGTTTTAATTATTCAATTACCCATTGTTTAACATGTATATAAAAGACGATATGAGAGAGTGATGAATGTTAGTATAAAAAAAATTCATAAGATAATTAATTTGAGATGTCAGGCATGAATATAACCCTCAGTTTTAGAGTATCAAGATAGACTCAAATAAAAGTATCTTTATATCATGAGTGTCAATAAATTTTATAACTTGTCATATTAAACAAGAAGATTTCTAAACTTCACTAACATTCTAGACATTTAAGTTAAAATACCAAACCACCTCTTAGGTTTTACAGTCGGTAAGATACCCGGTTAGAAAGAACATGAAATAAAGCTTGCATGTGGAAGACTTACGACTTGAGCAAGAAAATATGTCGAACAGCCCTTCTTTGGCCTTCAATTCATGCTAATCTTGAGTTAAAGTGAAGAAAATGGGATGTGTATTAGCAAAAGGCAATACACATCTTGCAAATGTTGGAACCACTCTCTTCCTTTACTCCTTCCCCTACACTCTTGCAATATTTTTTTCAGCCAAATATACATAATTTAGTCACAAAATCTCACATTCTATGAGAATCCATGGATCTTACATGTATATTCTCGTTTCATATTTCTCTTTAATGATTTTTACCTGTTCTTCAAGTACCTCTCGATCCTTTTCACAATCTTTTATTCTCAACAGATCCCTAAATGGAGTTGCTGGCTTCAGAAGTTTCTTCAAAGAGAGAACTCAAGCCATTAGATCTGTCATGAAATAACAGCCTTCATACTTTCATATAGTCTGATTCCAACTGATTAACACATCATCTCAATGTACTCGACAGTTTCAAAAACACTCTCCTCTTATTACTTTTCATTCTCATGCTGAGAAGTGCGTTGTGGACCTCGACATCAGATCTAAATTTTGAACATACCAAAGCAAGTCTAATAAATTCATGGAAAGAAACCAATATCTAATATGTTAACCTTAACAGTCACCAAAATATCATTGGCCTCAAAGCCATCTTCAACATAACAATTCAAACCAAATGATAAAACTTGTATCATCAAATCCTAAAACATACTTTTAAAGATGTGCTACTTAAAAGGAGAATAACAAGTTCCTTCACGAAATAGAAACAAAAAGTGCACTTGGATATTAAATAAGAAAGCTTCTCTAGTAACGACCAATACCCCAAACTCTGATTACACCATCGGTATATCCGCTAAATAATGTGCTTCCATCAGCACTCCAGCTCAAGCTTGTGCAGTAAATGACCTGCAATTAAACGCAGAGAATATCAAAATATATGCAATTGGAGATCATTTCATCACACTCAAATAATTAGCAATCCAGATAACGCAAGCAACTGACTTTTCTCGAGTAGTGATTGTGATTAAATAGTCTCAAAGACTCAAGTTTAGGATTTTATACCCCAGTAGAAACACAAAACTGAAAAGAAAGTAGAAAAACTAGCGACTAGAAAAGAAGCAACATTGTGAAATCCAGCAAACCCCCTCCGAAATCCAGTGGAAACTGAATATATAAAGAGGCAGAATTCAGTAGTATAAAGTACTGCACTTGAATCCAACATAATCTCTATGCCAGGTATGGGATTAAGCTAAAAAATCAAGGCAACGCCTATTAATTATCATATAAAGTCCATTGCCGACCGGAACCGCTCAGAATACACTTTAAACTCGGACCAGAAATAACCACTTACTTATGAACAACATATTGCTTGGCTACATGGTTTGGTAATCATATAATTTCAGAACAAAGAATATGAACATACAATCCACCAACACATCTCAATAAACCAATGGTGAAAAAAAATACCAAAATGAATTTATGTTTAATAATTAATAAAGATGGAAGCTGAAACCAACAAAATATATACCTTTTTCTTGTTTGCAGTAGCAGCGTGAGTGTCATCAGTCTTCTCAGCCTCAGTTTTCAGATCAACCTTCAAATCCTCAACAATTTTCTTGCTTTCCAAATCCCAGATCTTAATGCTTTGCTCTGTCGCTGCACATAGCCAATACCTATTCGGGCTGAAACAAAGAGCGTGAATAATTGATCCAGCATCTAGCGAGTAAAGCTTCTTCCCTTCAGCCAAGTCCCACAGCAAAATAACTCCGTCTTTCCCTCCGCTGGCGCACAGAGAACCGTCAGGAGATACTGCGACTGTGTTCACGTACCCGGCGTGGCCGGCCAGTGTGTTCTTGAGCTTGCAATTGCTCAAGTTCCAAACTTTCACGGTCCGGTCCCACGATGCCGAAACAATGGTGGGCTGAAGTGTGTTCGGACTGAATCGTACGCAGCTTACCCATTCAGAATGAGCATCTCCGTCCTGGATGGTATACTTGCACTCACCCAGAGTGTTCCACAGCTTGATCGTACGGTCACGGGAGGCGGAGACAATTTGACGGTTGTCAATCGAGAAAGCAACGGAAAGGACGTCCTTTGTGTGGCCGACGAATCTGCGAGAGGTAACACCAGTTGACAAGTCCCACAGACGGAGCTCGCCGTCCCAGGAACCGGAGAGGGCAAACTGACCATCAGATGAAAGGACAACGTCCTGGACGAAGTGAGAGTGACCATTTAGCCTGCGGCGGGGAACACCATAGGTCTTCTCATCCTTGGTGAGGTGCCACAAGATGATTGATTTGTCACGGGATGAGGTAACAATAATGTCAGAGTTGTCGATCGGAGTGGCTATGGCCGTCACCATGTCGGTGTGAGCCCTCATTGTCCCTCGGAGTACAAGCCCTTCAGCCATTTTTGATCGGTATGACTTCTCTCAGCCTTCCTTTAGCGTTCTGTTGGTGAGAAATGGATGAGAGAGCCAAACACTATCATTTAGTTTATATATAGCAGAGGAAATTAGGGTTTTTGAAACTAACCGGTACAGAGGTCTCTCTAATTTTATTTTCTATTTTTTCTTGGCAATATATCCAAGATAAATAATTAAATATGACTCAAAGAATATATTTTCTTTTTTCAAATTTACATATTCTTGGGGGACGGTTGGGATTCGATCATCCACTATCCTTTAGATATCGCCTGACGGCTTTATGATTTGTGTAAATTCATAGGGAAAATTAGAGATTTAATCCACTTATTTTTGTGAAAATGCTTTTTTTTTTTCATTTTACAGATATAAACGAAATAATAGAATATTCTATTAGGTAGTTAAGATATTTTTATTATTTTACTATTATACCCTCAATATAACTTTTTTTTTTAAGTTTTTATTTCTTTTCTTCGCGACTTCCTTCATTTTCCTATTTGCATCTTCTTCTTCAATTCGTTTGTAACATAAATAGTAAGATATATGTTTTGTTGATTTTGCATGTCATATCTAATTTTAGATTTAGGGATTATTTGATTGCTGAATCTTCCTTCCTTTTTTATGTAACAATTCTCTTTCTCTCTCTATTTCTGATTTTTAAGGGAGAGTGATGAAGAAGAAGAAGGAGGGGGCGAGGCTTGGGTGTAGGAAGAAGTATGGTACAAGATGATATATACAAATATACTACATATATACTATGATATACTAATAGTATATAAAAATATACTATAGATATATTATGATATACTGATGGTATGTAAAAATATACTACATATATATTATGATATACCGATAGGATATTAAAACACTACGATAAATATGCATATCACAGTATATTATTATTTATCATAGAGTATATATTTATAAACTACGTAATATTTTATGATGAGGTTGTTATGCGAATAAAGTGATTTTCGTCCCTTATTAATGAGGGTAATCTCGTCTATTTATAATATTTTTTAAGTTTTAAAGATGGATTACTTTAAAATTCGGCCATTTGTAGAAATCATAACTTTTTAGACCATTTTTTTTCCTTTATTTTCATATAGTGATATATTTGCCTAATTGAGCCAAATTCATATCTTGAAATGAGAGTTGCAATGGCTTTATTTCACATTAGTTTAATTTAGTTACAAATTCTTACCAATAATTATTTTTTGCTACAAATCCTTAATTTTCTTAATTTAGTCTTTTTTAATTTCAATTGGGTTATAATGAAGTCATTCTTTGATTTTATGAATTATTATACTTCATAGACGTGTATAATCAGAACATATTGTGTATTCTTCTCACTAACGTTTCATTTTTGTGTACGTATATATCCAATGTGTTAATTTGTGAATGCAACTTTTCATGCTACTATAGAAATGTTAGTTACCGATACTTCTTTGGTAGTGTTCCTGGTATTGTGTTAGAGTTTTTTTAGAAGTATATGTAACACATAAGTGTTTAACACATTTGAGTTAACTCGTTATATATTTGAGGTATTTCTCCACGGACGACGTAGTTTGTCAATCTCTAAATTTTATTTGGCTAATAAAAAATTAAAGGAAAAAAATTAAATATTAAAAAAAGAGATAAAAGAGAGAAAATAAGATAAACAAAAACAAAAAGAGATAATCGGTTAAAAAATAATCTCCATCATAATCTCTCAAAACTTAAAATTTTGAATTTGAGTGAAATAAATCTAAAATATTATAATATATAAATAGAATCAAATCAGATATATCAAAATCTTATTATATTAAAAGAGGTTTAAATGAGAGAAATTTTTTATTCTCTTTTTTTACCATTCAAGCATCCTTAAGATATAATACAATTTAGGGTTTTTACATCTTTCATCATTTAATATAATTCATATAATGGAATAATATTTTGTAATCATTGATAATTTATTTATAAATAGTTTTTTAATTAAATAATTTTACATATTATGCAGTTAGAAATGTAAATATCCGTAAATATGAATTTTAATGAGTTTCTTAAGACTATTTTAAGTCATCGGTAGCTCATTCCTTTAAAAATTAAGTAATATGCGATATTTATGTTATCGGGACATAAAAATTCATGTAAACGAATTGAGAGAAATATTTTTGAATAAGATAAATTAGCTCTCAATATGATAGAATCTAAAAATTGACGAATAATCATTTTTTATTATTCAAATAGCAATGCTATATAGTATAATTCTAACAATATTACAAGATGTTATGTTTATTATTACAAGTATTTTATTTTTAATTTAGATTTTACAATTATTTTAAAAAATAATGAACTTATTTAAAAAATCTACATGTATTATAAATTACCTAACACGTGTGAAGTGCGTAATTTTTTACTAGTATTTGTTATAAGCATGGTTAAGATAGCAAGCTATCTCTCTTTCAAATTTGAAGCAAACGTGAAATTATGAAAACTTGTCTAAACACAATAAATCTAAATCTTGAACCAAACCTGATGAATATAACAATCGTTTTACAAATTTTAAATCTTGATAAAATCTATCATCAATTAAGTTCAAATTAAAAAAAAGATAGTTTAATATCTTGTGAAATTCTATAATGATAAGCTTGAAAAATCTGTATATAAAGTTGACAGGGGATCTAAAAGGGAATCAAAAAACAAAATTGGAGGGGGAGATACAAAAAATATGGAGCGAAAAACAGGGAAAAAAAGACAAAATACAAAGAAAAAAGAGAAGAAAGAAAAGAAAAGAGAGCAACGTAGAAGAAGATAAAGAAGGAAAAGGAGAAGAAGCCACCATCGCTATCGCCACCAGTGTTATCGTATCCGACCTTCATCCGTTGACATGAAACATGTTTCATCACCAACTACCACTCTGAATTTCATTTGAATCGGTGAATTTCATTTGAATCGGAGGAACGGTGATCAAGATATAATCGTTCAAAGTTTTAGACTAAAAACTTCAATCACTATTTTTCGTTTTTTATGACTTTTCTGGTATATACGCTTCTAGATTATTGTTTGATAATTACATAAGATTTTGTTTTGATTGATTTGAATGATGGTGTGAAATTTTATTATTGAAATAATTTTTATAACACTTTTGACTTATACTTGAATAAACATTAAACATGAAAACTCTTAAGATTGGGTTTAAGGACATTGAAATTCAAATAATCTATTCTCAAGATGTGAGAAACAATATTTGGAAGTTTGACTTTGATTTCAGTACCATTTTTATCATCTCAAGTATTTTCGCAAAGTGAGTTTATACACATACCTGTTTTTTAGGGAAAAAAATACATATATCTAAGAAATATCAGAATTCTGATTTTCTCATGATAAATTGATGTCTTCCAAAGTCTGATTTTAATCTCTATATTTTCAAAATACATTTTCATAAAAAATAATATTTTAAAGTTAAAATTTAAACTTTTTCAATGTCTTCCTATAACTCATTAATGTGATAAATTTTGTTTCAATTTTGATACAAGGTAGTACATAATGAGACATGTAAAAATAAATTTAACAAAAAGTTTTAGGATCATTTTTTTAAACATATGTTTTGACAAAACTTTGATAACTGTTTTAATACCATGTGTTGTGGAGTGTTAGTATCTTCTCATAATATAAACGACTCTCTCGACCTTATTCAGATTTCCATAGATCAAAATATTTTTTAAATCAAATATTTAATCACACTCTAACATGATTCATAATGACTTTAAAAAATCTCTTTCATCTCCACTCCACGTTGCAGGCACATTACAGCTCACACATTGTGTATTAGCACAACCAAGAAAAAAATGACATAATGACACAAATGATTGGTGTGATGACTAAATTTAAAAGGACTTAATGAATACACCTGTTGGACTTTGCTAGTTTTGCAATCACACTCTTTGCACAATTCTATTGGCTAAACATTTTATAATTTATGCAATTTAACCTCGTGCATGGCATAGAATATGGTAGTTTTTTTTGTAAAGGTAAATATCATTAACCAAAGAAAGAGCATATTCCAGGAAAACAAAGAAAAGGCACAACCTAATACTTAGGCAACAAATTACATAGAACCGAAAGCGAGATAACTAGATCTTACAACCACTGGTCAAGTAAAACAAAATCTATGTCAATTATTTTTTCATTCCCTAAGTAAAACAGTCTTTCTCTCACCATTCTAGATATTTTCAGGACAATAATGGTGGGTCTATAATTTTCCCAACAAAAACTCTCCTATTCCTCTCTAGCCATATGCAAGACACAAAGATAGCTTTAATGTCAAGGCATTAGGATTACTTGAAGCAGTCTGAATAAGCTAAGACAGGAAGCAAGACCAAGAATTCACATTACAATGTAGTTCACAACCTTTCCAGCAAGTTAAGTAGAATCTGTTCTGTGCTGCTGCACTCAAACATAATAATGAGCTATTGATTCAGTTCCAGAAGTGCAAAAGACACAGGAAATCCCAACAGAGGTACATCATTTAGAGACAAGATTTTTTGTTGCTAATTTACCATGAAAAGCAAGCCAAGTGACAAAAGAGCACTTGGGAATATGACCTTGAAACCATGTCAGATTAGACCAAGCAACTCTAGGATGTTGCTACTGCTACTGAATTAATGCTGAATACGTTCTCTTGATGGAAAATAAACCATAGGGCTTAACCTAAATCTCCAAGAATCCTCCTGGCGAATGTTAGGCAAACTTAAATCCAGGTTAAAGCCCTAGTGAGAGAGACTAACAACAATCCCATGACTAGGCCGGAACCACCTGTTATTTCTAATCAGCATAGATAGAGGAGTGCTCAGATGCAAGCCAGTATCAAAAGAAGATTCTTACCCCCAATAGAGTAAAGAATCCCTGCAGGATGCCAATGATCTGTAAATAAACAAGTTTTAGCCCCATCACCAATATTGAGCTCACAAAAACCTGCCAATTCGTCCCTCAATTTGATTAATTTTTTCCAAGACCAGGAAGGGACTGCTGGCAGCTTAAATGAAGATAGTTTTGAAATAATGGTGAAGATAATTTTGAAACAATTTAACTTTGAAAAAAGTTTTAATTCCCTTCCCACTATCATTTTAGACAAAAGTCCTAAATTAAACTAAATTAGAGATTGCAAGCTAAAAATTGAGAGGCTATTACTTACTTGATTAAACTACAAAATAATTTAATTTATGTGTTACATATAATACAAGAATAATTAATTAGAATATGGATAACTTGGTTGAACGAGAAAAAGAATTTACAACTGGATAACATGTAGAAACTAAACTACACATTTTTGTACAAAAGTGATCTTAACTATAAAAAAAATAAAAAAGTAATGACTAAATCAAAGAAAATGAGAGAAACTCTACCAATGAACGTGAGACGTCAAATTCAAACTCATGCGATGAAATTATGAAACGGCACACTTATTCCTTACTCATTTCAATAAATTATTATATTATTATTCTTGTACAACATTCGTGTCACAGATCTTAATGTACGAGAGTAGGAAAAAGGGAGAAACTCTCCAATGAGCTCGTAGCAAAGAAAACGGAAAAAACTCTACCAATGAACGTTTGACATCAAACTCAAACCCCTGCGATGAAATTATGAAACAGTACACTTATTTCCTTACTCATTTCAATAAATTATTATATCATTGTTCTTGTACAACATTCTTGTAATAGATCTTAATGTACGAGAGAAGAAAAAAGAAAAATGAGGAAACGTGAGAAACTCTACAATGAGCCTGTAACGAAGAAAATGAGAGAAACTCTATCAATGAGCCTGTAGCGAAGGAAACTGGAGAAACTCTACAATCAGTAGCCATTCTCAAAAGAAAACTGGAAGTCATTCTCAAACCATACAACAAAAAACACTATGATAACGGCCAAAAAACACTATCGTAGCGTTTTTATAACATTTTTCAAAACGCTATGTCTGCCAACATTTTAAAAGTCTGGCCCTATCATAGCATTTTTTAAACGCTATGGTATACCTATCATAGTAATTTTCAATGTTGTTAAATATCTACCGTAACATTTTTCAACGCTTGGCAGGCCTACCTTAGTATTTTTCCAATACTATGACAAATCTACCATAGCGTTTTTCAATGTATGGTAGACAAATGATAACATTTATAAACCAATAGTAAAAACTTACCATAACATTTTTTAAATATTGTCAAAGACTTTTCATAGTATTTTTATGCTATATGATGTGCAACATCTTGTTATCATAAATTTTTTTGTATTACTTATTCTTGCCATTGTACAAACTTACAAAATAATATTTTTGAGAAAATACTAGGGGTGTTCATGATTTGATTCGGCGATAAAACCGAACCGAGCTGAACCATGAATGTTAAAAGAACCGAATCGAACCATGAGTTTTGGTTCGGTTCGGTTCTTCGGTTCGGTCTTATTAATTAAAATAAATAAATTTTAAATGATATTATTGAAAAAATATATACATAATTAAAGTATTACTTCAGTTCGGTTTTATGAGAAATTATATATAAAAAAATAAAAGAATAATATATAAATTTAATGTTTCAGATCGGTTCGGTTAAAAAACCACTAAAATTTTGAACCGAACTGGAACTTCGGTACGAAGATTTTTCCTAAACAGAACACACATAAAGAACTGTCCAAGCCGACCATTTTCAGTTCGGTTTGGTTTGATTTTGAACACCCCTACAAAATATAAAAAAAATCACTTTTTATTTTATTACTCAAATTGTTACAAACTACTATCCGCTAAAAATCATAGTTTCAAATGACAAATACATATTGAATTTTACATAGAATAAGCAAAAGTAATATCCTAAAGAGAATAATTAAAATCTAGTAAGACTGTAAATCTAATTATGAAGCTTCAAAAAGACAAGAATAAAATATTAAAAGCTATGAGGAAGAAATAGATAGAGTAGACGTGAAATTTAGCAAAACTCTTGTACCATGTTTCAACGTAGTGTCCTTCATTTGAAAGAACCAATATTAAAACAAAAATGTAGTTTGACAATGTATAAAGAAACATAGACATTTTAGCCAAACTTACCAGTAAAGCAAAACCCATTTACACCCCTTCACAATATTATGAATAACTCAACCATAATTACTCTACCTATAAACAAACTTATTAATCATACCTCTATCTCAGATTCCCCTCACTAAAAGAGGTAGAAACAAGCTCAACAAAGTAATACATCAAATTTTAAGATGCAAGCATAATGCATACATAATCAGGTAACCAACAATGGCTTTCTAAAGGGATTGAACGACTGAATAACACACCATAGGTAAAAAGGAACTCATCAAGAAATAGGAACTTAGAATATATTGTTTCAGCTAAAAGGTAAGAAAATGATCGAATACCATACGCATATAAGATATTTGCTATTAACAGCTTCTATTAACAGATCTTCCGCCAACATATTCAAACACCATAACCCCACCCCCCACCCAAAAAAAAACCCATCAAGATATTTGCTTTTCTCAATATATTTAAATGATTGTCTAAATAAAAAATTCATGACAAGTAAAGTACCTAAAAGAAAAGAGATATCTTTTGACATGAAATGGATATATCCATATATCTTTGACTTTTATATATGAGATGATAAAATATGGAAAAACACATACCAAAATTGGTTCACGTAGGAATGGACGAATGCGGCTAAGTCGTCTCACTTGAGAATTCTAGAGTCGGGCTTCGGTAACCAGACCAGCAACAAGGACTTCTTCTTCTCCAGCATATTATGCCGATCCAAATGGATCTTGTTCAACGAATTGATCCATTGTTGTATGCCCTACTTCTTAGTCAATTTTTGGCTCGAGCATAAATCAAACGAACCCCATGGATCCATATAAAAAATTGATATGTTATCCATATCCAAACATATATATATATAATTCCATGTGAGAAGAAATTTAACAGATTCTGTTTGCTTGTCATCTCTAAGCAATGCATGGCATCATGAATGCTCTTTCTCAAGCAATTAAGTAGCATAGACAATCAACAATTCATGTTGAACTTTCTGACAAGGAAAAAACAAAAAGTGTTATAACCATTCAAAATATTGATAAGATCCTTAAGGATACCAATTGAAAGGTGGATACCAATTAAAAGTAGATTGTCTTGTCAGCTTCAAGCTGAATTTCAGGATCAGCTGGATCAATTGTTGTGCATTTAACGTAAAGATCAAACACCGCCAGTACTAAAATTGGCAAACTAGGGAGGCAGCTAAACCTAAACGATGAAAGACAAGAGTGTCTAGTTTTTTGAAGAGTTATGTCAGTTCTCAAAATTTTAGATTGTAATTGTGAAGTAAGCCCAATACTAAGCAATGCATAATACTATACACGCATGCTTGGGTGACATGTTTTAGTAATGATAACAACAGAACATTAGACATTACCTGCTATTGGCATAAAAATAGACATTCTCTTCATACTTGGTAATACTTATGCATTATTGCCTAAGGCTATTTTTCTAAGTGATAAATAAGTTCAACACTTAAAAAATTGAACCAAGATCCATTATGGTAGTGGAAATTACCTTTGAATCTTGCTAAAATTAGCTTTAAAAAATGCATCAACAAGTGCTAGGTACGATAACTCTTCTCCTACATGCTTGTAAGTGGTTAAAAAAAGATTGACGTAATTGACTTGAAAACCAGAAAAAACATAAAAAAGAAAAGAAATATCTACCAGAGACCTACCAAAGGCACATATTATTAAACATGATCATCAGTCATCGCTAATATAGATAAAGCAAATATCTAGATGCTTCTAATAAAACTGTTAAGAAGAAAATAAGAAATTTTGGAAAAAGATGTATCATTAGCGTGCTTTACAAGTAGGAAAACAGTAGCATTATCATCGTCTAAAAAATAGAAATTTCTAGAACATCAAAGGGCATTCTTTTTGTCAAATTGAATTTCCGTCCACCGTTCACAATAAATTATCGTCTGATAATAATACCCACAAGACAACGTGCAACTGTACTTCCCGTGACTTCTAGAGAAAGAGAGAACATTTTCAACAAGCTTTAATTGGAAATGCAAAACATCCATATATTGACCAATTTGGTTGCACTCCATATTAAAGGACTGTACTTAAGTCATTTAGCAGTAAGCAAATTAGTGAGTGATGATTGATTGCCTATGGCACTAGAAGTAGAGAAAGGCCGACGAAATATTTAGAACTATTAGAAATTTAAGGTGAAAACATAAAAATTTATGATACAATTTGTGAAAGCACTGTACATATAAGCCAACCTTGTTATCCCAATTAACAGATGATTGATAATTTTGAACACTCTAACCAAGTACACTCATGTGAATATATAGTTTAATACTTACAAAGGTAAGCTCAATATATAAAACATATAATGTAGATGAAATATTAATGAAGTAGAGCCTAATATATACTTAAACATCTATAAAGAAGGAACCACTGAGGATTAATTAAAAGCCAACTAGTTCCAGAGAGAAAATAAATACTAAGGAGAAAGAAGAAGATGCATACGACATTGAGACATGAAGTAGCAAGGAACCATTGTTTAGACACCACTAGGTAGTGGAAGCTGCGAAATCGATCGGGACATATATCAAAGAAGTGACAGACAAAGAATTGATGCAATAAAACTCAAATCCATAGTGTCGGACAAAGAATATGATTAAATCCAAATCCAGAACTTCTATAGAAACTAGAAAATTTCAGAATTACATCAACAATTTTAGAATAAAGCTGTGATAGAAGAAAAATCCAGCTATTATCTAATAAAAAATTTCAGAATAAATCTACTTAGAGCTTTTAACTCAGAAAAGGTTATCTAATTAGAAAAAAAGACTACGATTAAAAGCCACCATTAAATACCCTCTAACCCTAGGTTTGACAGACGACTAGGAGAGTTCCAGTTGAAAAAGGGTTCACTGCATAACCAAGCACGATGAGCTTAGGGCTGGATCACGCGTGCCCGAGTCGCCTGTAGAGAAAGAGCGAGGGAGTGAGCTAAGAAAGACATATGATATAGAGATAGCTGAGAGAGACAAAGAGAGATGATGTACCATACCGAGAGAGACCCTCGATCATTCTTAACCCAAATGTCCCTCTGTGAGCTTTGTCATTGAGAGAGTTGTCTATGAGCCTTCGTCGTAGAGTCTGTGAGGGTTGAAGAGAGGTGCTGCGTGAGAGATTCACTAGAGAGAGCTTCACCAAAGAGAGCTTCTTAAGAGAAAGATGAAAAAGCGAGCTGATTCCTGAGTACTAAGATCCTTGTTCGACATTGAAGCGAGGTCGAAGCTGAGAGAGATGTATGACTTGAAAGAGGTTGAAAGAGAGAGAGTTTTGAGAAAGTAATTTTAGGCCGGGTTGAACTTTTAGTCCACAGGCTAGCTTCCCTAAAATTGATGACCTCTCTTAGTGTTTTCATAAAAAAAACACTGTCGTGCACTGCTATAAAGCACATGTTTGTTATAGTGAAACAAACCAGTCCCTATGAACGAAAGAAGTGAGAACGGAAAAAGAGCTACGCAGTAAAAGAAGAAAGGAGATTACAAAAAATACAAAAAACTATGGTTGCATCGGCGACAACATCTTCAACAGAAGGGTTGGCACCAACATCCTTAATGGGAAGATTGATAACAACCTGTCAAATGGCTACTTGAAAAACTATGTCGTGTATTCCCAAGAAATACGTGTAAATAGGAATGGGAAAACATAACATCAAATAAAGGAGAAGTAATCATTACTGACAGCAAACTGACAAAAAATTATTCACAGAACGGGAAGGCGCAACAACAAAAAGGAAAAAAATGAGAAACCATCACTGATAGTTGACAGTAAAAAAGTTTCTTGAAAAACTACATCGCATGTTTTTAAGAAACGCATGAGAACAAAATGGGCATTATACTTCATCGAATAAAAATATGTTGAGTGTAACGGGAGCCAATGAACAGTAAAAATCTTACATTACATGTGGCAAGATCTAGATTGGAGATTCAATCGAATAAAGATAGAACGAGAACCGTATGATCAACTAGACGGTTATGGAGGAGAGCATCAGAGAGAATATTCTCTGGAGATGTCTATCAATTCTCCAAAAATTGCTATGAGATAGGGAGATTTATTATTATTTAATTATCATCTTCATGTATAAATCGAGTCAAATGTAACAACATAATAAAACCCATACCTACACAACATACAAACATGACACGATACAATGATGTATGATGTGAAGTATAATCTTTGCTATACTGTAGTGGTTGTCTACAAGAAGGCCGAACAACAAAACAAGAAGCTTCTCGACCACCTTATTAGAATACCAAAAGTCTTCTCGTGATTTTTCTTCACTTTATTGATTTTTCACGTAAACTATTATGTCATTATTCTCTCATTCACTCTTTAAATAATTATATTTAATTATTCATTCGTAAATGGTTCTCCATACTAAAAAATCATTTACAGTGTGGTTACAAAATAGTCGAAGTCCATGAAGTATTTTTGTAATTTAGCCATTCAAAAATTAGTTTAACTTAATCAATTTAGCCATCTAAATTAGCCGATTAAATTGTGTAATTGAGCCCTCGAGTCATTTAACTTCATTTTTCTAAATTATAACATTTCTTTCACAACATATATAAACATTGCACTTTTAGAAAAAAATATCGATTATTCTAGTAACTTTCAATAAAATAACAAACTCATGTCACATCAAACAGGCATGATATATCATGCTTGACCTTAGGTCCAAAACTTGTGTTTGGGCCATTAGTCTTGACCATATGAATCTGTATACTAACGGGTACCCAAGTTTTGTGAATGAGAGATGACATACGTAATGATCTAAACACAAGCGTGTCACCATTGCATCTAACGGCTCGGATCAACACGACATGATACGCGGCTGCTCTCAAAGTATACTATTTTCTAGACAAAGTACCTTATAATATATTTGGAAAGACACGAACTTAACTTGCACACCTCCCCTCCAAATAAACGTTTAACTCACTACTATAATTTTTTGTTTTAAATGACTATGAAAATCCATCATTATAATTTTATAATGATGGTTGATCACCTGTCACCTATTGAGTTGTCATTTTTATTCTTTTTAATAAAAATAGTCATATATAGGATGTCGTCAAAAGTAATTAGATGACGAGAAATCCCCGTCATCATAGGTGCCGCAAAAATAATTAGATGATGGAGAATTTTCATCATCATAGGTGCCGTCAAAAGTAATTAGATGACGGAAAATCTCCGTCATCTAATGTCCAAATTATTTAAAAAAAACAGTCACGGAAAGGCAAAAAAATACATTTCCATGACAACTTTTTCATTACAAAACCTTCTCACGGCAGATTGATTTTATAAAACTATCATGGAAAGACATTACCTTTCCATGACAACCCTTCAATATTTTACATGTATTTTGGAAAACCACGAAAAAATGAAAACAAATATAAGGTGAACCAGACAGATTAAATACTTGAGCTAAAGATCATGAAAATGGATACTGGAAAACATAAACACAAGAGTGGATAAATAACTCAGATTTAGTACAAAATATGTGAAAGTAATATTTTTTAATCGTACAAAGCATGTGAAAGCAATATACATGGAAGTATTAATCAGATCCTCCTTAAATCTTTACTTAATAAGTTACCTGAAGTCCAACAGAACTTCCATCAGAATACAATCACTACCATATGCTATCTTTAGATATGTTGAGACATAAGGAACGTTTAAATTCAATATCAATCAACTGTACTTCCATTTTCACTCCATCTTCTTCTGTAAAAATTATTTGAATAATATCCACAAGCTAGATATTCATTTACAAGAGCAACAACAATTATCTTTATGAAAACAATTTCACGTGGATAATAGAAAAATGGCATAAAAAACACAAGTAAAAATTTGTACATCAACGCAAACACCCCAAAAGAAAGCACTTCAAGTTAATTTGTACATGACATAGTTAAATCCTATAAACGGCTACATAAATAAAAGGATACAGAAGCGACTGACTTTATTCTAACAAAACATAACGAATTCATAATGCAATTACTCACCAAATCAGAAACAAATTGGAAACTTCTTGTCTGCTTCCCATCACCATAAACAGTTAAAGGCTCCTTTCTCAACGCCTACATTATACCCATTAATCATAATTAATACCCTATTTACACTACCATAAACCCACATTTTGAGCAAATGAATCCCCTCATTCTATACAAATTTCTTACCCGTGCCACAAAATTACTGACAACATGCCCGTCGTCAATGCACATTCTGGGTCCGTATGTGTTAAGTATTCTAGCAATCCTCACCTGCGAAGGAAGAAAATCATTTTCGTTAATAAAATTGACAGCGAATAATTCTAAAAAAAATCTCCCATTTCTTTCAAGCCAAAAAATCCAAAAAATATTTCATCGGATTCATGACAAGGATCCTATCTGTTAAAAGCATTCCATCGGATTCATGCCCTAACGGCTCATTCCACCAAATTCATGCCCTTACGGCTCATTCCACCAAAGTAATAAGTTAGTAATGATTATATTTTCAGAGCAGAGCCTCTTCTAAAATCAACAAAAGTTAACACAGCCCAAGTTCAAAAATTTTAAACAAAAACTTAAAGAATTAATTTATGGATAAAAATTCAGTAATAGACAACTTTGAAGAAAGTAACTACAGGAAATACATGTATTTGCCTAATGGAGTTTTTTATACCAAACATAAGTACAGCATGAATAAATGTCAGCATTTAGTAATTTCAAAGTTGAGTTTGAACTAAAAATAAGTTCAACTCAAATCACATAAAGAAGTCTAACTAAAGGCCTGTTGATGAAGTACGAGACCATCAAAATATTAAAATATACGCTACAAAAGTCACCCTAACATTTTTTTTAAAAATTTAAACACATGGGATAGATATGAGTGTAAATTTAGGAAATGAATAAGAAAACAAATATTTCATGGCTTTTCAAATATGCAAATCCCAATTAAAAATAAATGTAAGAGATTGCTAATGGATATATGTTAGATGAGCAATGAGTAATCGCTAAAAGTGAAGGCTTTGAACAAGAAAAGAAATTCATCATGAATAAACATTCCAGCAAAATTATCTTTTAAGTATTAATATATCGTCTACCGAAATTACCCCATGCAAATTATTTAGAACAAAAACTAAATAGGTTTCAACTTCAATTGAAAGGTGAATAAGAAAGGTCATGGTAACTCATTGATTACAAGTTTATAAATGAAATTACTTGAAGGCACCGTATATATCTCTTGGTGTATCCTAGATCATTTCTAATGAGACTTCCAAGGCCTTTGCCAATTGTCGAGAAGATGCCACAAACCTAAATCAGAATTTTAAATTAACCATGCTTCATTCAAAATAAAGTTCTCAAACCCCATGCTCTCGACTGTGTTTTTCTATTTATCTATTGTTGGCTTCCAAAAGTTGTGTTTTGTGTTTGTGATGTATCTATGTATAGTTTATTCTAAGTACCCTAATATATTTGTCGTGGGTGTTATGTGCTAAGAATATGCACCCTCTATGGACATGGGAAGGGGGAATGAGTTTCTGTGCTAGGCATATATGCCCTATCAGCTGTAAAAACATAATTTAGTTGCAAATGGATGTCCTTTGACTATGAACATGTAATTTAGTTGACAAAAATTAGAAGTCATATCAGAATAAAGTGAAGTTCACAATTGAACCTATTGTTAGGCTTTATGAAGCTCCTAATTTGTGATGGTTGCTTTTATTTGATTATTTTTTGAGGGCATAGATCTGGATTTTCTTCTTAAGAATTAACCCTTCTGGGACTCTATTTCAAAACTTGTACCAATTAAAAGTTATTATAAACATGGATAAGTATTTAAACTTTATATTAAAAAAGCACACAGTGAGAAAAAACATCTTTGACATTTGAGATACTTACATAATAACAGAGTGGTATATTGGACCAATTGACCAACCACAGTTCTATCTTAAAAGAGAAAGAAAAGAATGCATGATGGATAGATACTTTCTTCAAAATTAAATAAATACATAAGGAAAGACCATACACATTACAATTAGTTTACAATTTTGGAGAAGATAAGTATGATGATACATTTTGCACAACAGTCTGATACTTTTGAGCTGCTACTCCAAGCTGACTAACCTGCAAATCACATTTTATCAATTTAATAAGAAGACTGTTCGCCAATCTCTCCAATCCTTGCCTCCTCAATTATCTTGTCTATCACTTCTTTGACATGATACGAGACGGTGATGCTTAGCTTTAATTTAGCAAGTATCTATATGAAATCCAAAATTTTGATCATAAATTGAATATACGATGAAAGTAAGCACAAGGAAGCATGGTACCTGATCTTTGCTTACCACAATCTCCAGCTTAACTTTAGCAACACAATTGTCTTCTGAAAATTCAAAGCCTACAGAATATTAAAGTAAGAACAAACACCCATTCAACAAGCAAGATAGATAAGCCGAGTAAGGAACATAGCATTTAGATACAAGAAAGCAAATCCATTGCTCTTATAAAAGAAAAAAAAGGATTAACCTAAAATGGTAACATCCAAGGCCATGCTTGATGCCACACTTGAACTCTCCTAAATAACAGCTACCATCAGAGCAAGTCTGAGCCTGCCATGACTCTACCCATCACACCATTCCCCTACAAAAGTATCCCCTCTATAGAACCTATAGACCCCAAATCCATGTCTCAGACCTTGCCGATACTATCCTCGATAACGACTCCCTCTCACATAGCTTTCAATCCCATACCAAGCAGTCTGAAACAAAGTGAAAGGTGAAGAACGAAGATGATAGGGAGGGAAAGTAAATAGAAAATAAAATTGAAACCAAACCTATTTGGAAAGTAAAGCTAGAAACCCTAAATCTGAAATTAAAAATAAAATAATAGAAATTTGAACCAGAACCCTAAGTCGGTGAGAGGCTGGCCACCTCCCTCTTGCGGTTTCGATCTCTCCATCGCAGGACTTGAAGACGGTGGCTTCTTAGTCGCACCCTCTGAGGGTTTTAATTTCCCCATCACGAGGCTTCACAATCGCGGGGCTGGGGCTTCTCAGTCACGCGGCTGAGAAGAAATGGACGAAGAGAGACAGAGAGAGAGAGAGAGAGATAGAGAGAGCTAAATCGTGAAAGAAAGAGGTAGAGAGACCCTAATCTCCAAGGAGTGTTGTTCCTCAAATATGAAGTAAATGATTTAAGATAGATTAGGGATTAGGGTTAAAAGGCATGCCATTTTGTAAATAAAGAAAAATTATAGAAATATATCAATAAAAAAATAGAAAAGTGAGAGGTTACTATGACAGACCAAAAAATAGTGCCATATATTAATGACATTGTATTTAAAACGTGTCATATTATCTCAAAAGTTAAAATAAACATTTTTTCTTTTGACAGATTTTATAGAGCTGTCATTATAATGTATATGTGGCTATCATTATACCCCTAAATTGTAGTAGTGATTTAGTTCTTTTTCAGTCCATTATAGAAGGTTGTGTGGGTAGTTCAAATGAATAATTCCTACACATATGGTGGTTGCCTTCTATGAGAGGACTGAAAGAAACTCCCACCCTCTCCCATTCATAGTTTGAAACACATAGAATCTTTCATTAAAAAACTTCATGGTAAGGATTTAAATCATCCAAAACCATATCGACATGCTCTAGTACAAATTGACAATTCAATATATATAGAACAAATCTGCCTACCCCACATCTTTGCCAATCGAACCAAGTTTTAGTCACAGAATCCCTTTAAGAATCTAATTTAATTATCATCAACTCTCTCTATTTTACTATTGTATTCAGGATAATGAAGCTTATCTTTCAATACAGTATTTATAGAGAGAGTTAGACTATTGAAATAGTAATATTTGAAGATGAATGAGTGTCTCAATCAACCACCAATTTCTAATGGTTATTGAAGATATGACTAATGGCTTTTAACCACCACTAATCTCTAATGAATACTTCTCTAATATATTGGATATCGAATACATAAATGTAATAAATCAATTATCAAAAGATTATAATTTCTTACATTCTCCTACTTGGTCTTATTATAATTGCTCAAAAAATATTTTAAAAATGTAATCTATCGATCCATATATTGAGAATCTTATAATATAGAGTACTTTTGAGTTCTCTTAGAATAGGGAACTCGACTCATAGCTAGATCTATATCGCATTGTAAAATTGGCCAATAAAATATTTATGCCATGCTTTGGTTGAACTGTGTCTCGAACCCAGACACACCATATCTCAAAGGACACTTGAAGCATAATTTTCCATACACGTATGTATTAATATGAAAATTGAACTAAATTAAACTGGATTACATAATGTAATCAAAATGTGATCACAATACAAATTATTTAGAATCGAACCATAAACAACTCCTATTAAGTAAGGAAATTATATCGTTCAACCAAACCCATACGAGCGACATGCTCTATATATTTTATTCTAATGTGCTCCACAAACACTAGATGATTTAAAATCCTCTCTTTAGCAACAAGGTATTTAATGTCAATATATTTCAACCTTCTTGAACCTTTCGTTATTTTCTCCATACATGACTGCAACAGAGTTGTCATAGAAAATCACCATAGGTTTGGAAATGGAATCCATAACCTGAAGTCCTAAGATCAAATTTCGTAGCCAAATTGCATGAGATTGGCCTCATTACATGCAATAAACTCTACTTTCATAGTGGATGAAGCGGTTATTATTTGCTTAACAGTCATCCATAATGTAGCTCATCCAACCATTAGAAAAATATAACCTGAAGTGGATTTCATGTCATCTTGACAACCAACAAAGTCAAAAAATTGTATATCCAATGACTTCAAGTTTGTATGTCCTCATATATGTAAGCATGTAATCCTTCGTCTTATGTAAATATCTCATGACTTTCTTTATCGCTATCCAATGATCTGTACCAGGGTCACTTTGATATCTTCCTAGCATCCCAACAGTAAATGCCATATCTGGTCATGTACAAGCAAACTTGAGCATACATTAAGCTTCCAACCGCAGATGCACAATAATGCTTTTCATTTGATCTCGCTTAAGGTCATTTCTCAGACACTGAAATTTACCAAATTTATCATCCTTCACTATATGTGCATTACCCCCTCTAAAATGGTGCATGTTGAATCTCTTTAAAACTCTATCTATGTAGGTTTTCTATGACAACCCATCAATTATGCACTCATCAATTATGTTTCCTACAAACCCATAGGATTTAACGACCTCATCAAATTCTAAATACAATTGTCTTGATCCATGCTTTAAGTTTGCAGACTAAATATTCTTTGCCCTCAACATCACATCCTTTAGGTTGTAACATATACACATTTTTAGACAAGTCGCCATTTAGAAATATAGACACATTCATTTGATGTAACTCCAGGTCAAAATATGCCCCTAATTTCATTATTACTCTAAATGAGTATTTCTTTGAAACATGAGAAAATGTCTCATTATAGTTGATGCCCTTTTGTTGAGTGAAACATTTAGTAATAAGTCCAGCTTTATGCCTTTCAACTTTACCATGAGGGTCACACTCGCTTTTTAAAATCTATTTACAACTAACATGTTAGACTTGTTCTAGTAAGTCAACTAGGTCATAGACTTGATTCTTTTGCATAGAGTCCATCTCATCTTTCATGGCTTCTGACCATTAAGATGAAAAAGCACTCCTAATAGCTTTAGAAAATGACACATGATCATCATCTTTACCAACATCAAAATCACACTCTTTTACATAGTCATTAGAAATAACACTTTTTCTTTCTGTCTGTGATCTCAGTAATGGCATGCAACTACTGATTCAACTGGGACTACATTTATAGGAGTCATATGCTCTTCAAGCTCTTGGTGATAAGAATCACCATCTTCCATGGTAATTGTAAGAATAACAATGTTATCCTTGGACGGAGAATCTTGATTTTCCTTAAATACCATGTACCTGGGTCATTTACTCCAACTTTCATCACAATCCTCACTGAACCTAGCATTTATTGTCTCTACAATTTTGGTACTATGTGACGGACACTAAAACTTGTAGTCTTTTAACCGTTTTCGATACCCTATAAAATAACATCTCACTGTTCTGGGATCAAGTTTTCATTCTTGTGGGTTATATAATCTTGCTTCTATTACACAACCCCAAATGTGAAGATGATTTAGATTTGATTTTTGACCAGTCCATAACTCAAAAGGTGTTCTCAAGACCATCTTAAAAGGCACTCGATTTAGGATACATGAGGCATTCCTTGATGCTTTAACCATAAGAACTCAAGCAAAGTCGTATGACTCAGCATAGACCTCACCATGTCCATATGAATGTGATTCCTTCTTTCAGCCACACCATTTCACTCAGGGACACTAGCATGGTGTACTGGACAACTATCACACATTCTTGCAGATACAACGTAAATGATCAGATCATACAATCTTAACTTTCCTATTATGTTGATGCTTAACTTCAGTCTTATAAAATTTTGAACGTATCCAATGCCTCTGTCTTATGTACAATCAATATATATATAACCACAACGAGAATAATCATCAATGAATGTCATAACATACCTCTTCCCACCTACGGTGGGAGTCGGGGAAAGGGCCACATATGTATGTATGATGATTTCTAGAATCTCGTTACTCCTGGTAGCATCCTTATTTCTAGACTTTGTCATTTTTAGCACAACTAGTGCAAACACCATAGTCTGAAAAATATAAAGTGTTCAAAACTCCCTATTTGACCAACCTATCTAGTCTTTCCCTAGATATATGGTTGAGCGTCTATGCCACAACATGTAAGATGAGTAATTATGAAAACTACGGTTGGTAATCACATTTAGAGATAAAAAAGACTGGGAGAATAAAGAATCAAGCTTTATAAGATAAAGACAGTCCATTAGTGAACCAAAACCAATAATTTAGAATTATAAAACAAACTAAAAACACCATTGTGAAAGTGACTTTCAAAGTTTGACTTGTCTAATGTGGAAACAGAAATTAAATTTCTAGTCATGAAATGAACAAAAATAACATCTTTTAAACCAAGAGTGAACCCAACCAAACATACAACTCCAATAACTTTGATTGGTGCTTTTATCCTATTACCCATCATTAGCACCATGTTGTTGACTTTCTGACTCTTTATAAACGCCTATAAGAAATTAAAAATATGAACAATAGCTCTAGAATCAAGTCACCAAGTGTGGGGTGGAACAATAGCTAAATGAGACTTTGAACACACTAGACAAATGGTGCTACCATTCGTGGCTAATCAATCCTTGTAGCCAAAACAATCTTTCTTGACATGGTCCCTCCTGTAACACCAGAAATATTACACTCATGTTTTTTACATTAGGCTTTCATATCTGACTAGACACAAGTTCTGAAGTAGCTTGTTTCCTAGATTTCTTGACTTGTTAGATTTTTTGAATGATTTTTGACCCACTAAATGTGCTACATTAACATAATCCTGATTGAGTCATTCTTCCTCTTGAGCACACATAGTTATTAACTCAGTCAATTTCCACTATCTTTATGCACATTATAAGTAATTTGAAAACATCAAATTAAGTAGGAAGAGAAGTTATAATGAAGTGGATCAGAAATGATTCATTAACTTCCATATCTAGATTCTTAGCTGACTTGCAGTACTGGTCACTTTTTTGTTATGTGATCTCTCAGCTGCATGTAATATCAACTGCATGTTAAAACATGTGAAAGATTTAATGATGACAAAAGTAACGATTAAAAATTACATGTGGCCGAATTACAAAATCAAAATTTTGATAAATATTTCTACTGCATATACTCAATTTATATATAATATCAATTCTGTAATAAATACTTTCTAACTCCTTTGGAGTCTGTAAAATCAGAACATGCTGTTTGGCTTGAAAATCTCTGTCAATGTGTTGGGTCGAAAATCACAGGACCGTGGATGATGGTCTGAGCCAAAATTTGTGTCCCTATTGAATTAGTGCGCGGGCGTGTCAAAATTTGGTCAAGAAATTGAATTAAAAAATATAATGAATTACTGAGATCTGATTTCTAATCGAGAAAGTGATGTTGATGAGTATGGACCGAATCTCCTCTAGGGTTCTATACTACTATAAAGGCTAAGAATTTTAGATGATTAAATAGTCGTAATGAAGCAAATGCGAATAGAAAATCGATAATTTTTATTGATATATTCGACAAATAAAATGATAAAGCTAGGGATTAAATCTAAATATATTGAATGATAACAAAAAAGAAAGAGACTTGAAGCTAAAAAATAAACTAAGAAAAACAATGAAAATTTATTGAAAAAAGAACTAGAGAGTAAAAATTAAGAGATGCATGTTGGAAAAAATGATTGATAGGTTGATTGATTGAGCTCCTTTCCCTATCCAGTTCATCTCTTTTTATAGACGTAGAGTCTTCATCTAGGAAGACTCTTATTAGCTTGATGATAAGATCTGATAACATTACCTCTAACTTGATTTGAAATTTGAAATTCAAAATCGTCTTTTAAAATGAGATCTTATCCTTCAAGATTTTTAGGGAAGTTCAAATCTTCAAGTTATTGGAGAAGCTTCAAATTTCAAATTGTGCCTCAATCATTGCCCTGATTCTGTTAATGTCAGTTTCGTAGCCGATGTTCGTAGAATATGTTATAACATAACAAATAGATATTATTTGAAAAAAATATGAATTTAACAAAAAGTAGCATTTACCGAATAAATATTTGAATTCAGTAAAAATTGAACATTTTCAAATTGATCGATTTTCACCAAAATTTCATATTGATTTTTTTAAAAATTTATAGGAAAATTATCGTGAGGCCATCTTAATTCATGTGGCCTCATGGTCATTCTTAATTTTCAAAGTGGCGTTGCCACTTATTCTACATATTTGAATTTTTTTTAATATGTAAACTTTTTAGTCAACATACTTAAAACTCACATCTTAATTGAACAATTAACATGGAGGTGGTCATAGATGTTTCACTTTGAATTTATCTTATTTTCTATTTGTACCTAAGTATGACCATATTTTTCTTAAATATGTCCAAATCCTTCTCTTCGGCTTCTAGTTTGGCTGAACTTTTATATTTTTCACCTCCCATTAATTGGTCTAATATATATATATATATATATTTGAATCATGATTTTGGTATATTTATGTCATCCACCAAAACTATATTCATCTTTTCACTTTTGAGATGAATCATATGTTGGCTCGTTTGATAATTTATAACGATATCTTCTTCACCATTGAAATTTAATCTAGGGCTTAAATCCTTGAATTTATCTACCTCTACCTCTTTTGTTATCTCAATTTTATCATCAGATAATATTTCAATTTTGAAGCAGATGATTCTGATTCACTATTGGCCTTATCCTCCATCGTTTGTTCTACTTTCACTTCAGTAATTAATTCTACCAACGGTTAATCTTTAGAAATTGATGCGATATTTTGTTGGCCACTCATTTGATCAAGTTTCCCCCGGGCGAACCATTCCATCTTAGGGGATGAATTAATTGAAACTGAAAATTCCTACGTGAGGTGAATTTAAAAAAAATATTATGAATTACTAAGATCTGACTTCTAATCGAGGAGTAGGGAACAAATCTCTTTTAGGGTTCTAAACTACTACTAAGACTAAGAATTTAGATGATTAAATAGTGGTAATGAAGCAAATGAGAAAAAAATTGATAGCCTTTATTGAGATATTCGACAAATAAAATGACAAAAATAGGGATTAAATCTAAATTTATTGAATGAAATAGAAAAACAAAGAGACTTGAAGCTAAAAAATAAACTAAGAAAAACAATGAAAATTTATTGAAAAAAGAACTAGAGAGTAAAAACTAAAGGATGCATGTTGGAAAAATTGATTGATTGAGCTCCCTTCTCCGTTTACTTCATCTCCTTTTATAGACGTAGAGTTTTCATCCAGGTAGAATCTTATTGGCTTGATAATAAGATCTGATAACATTATTTCTATCTTGATTTGAAATTTGAAATTCTCTTTTGAAATGAGATCTTATCCTTCAAGATTGTTAGAGAAAGTTCAAATTTCAAGTTGTTAGAGAAACTTTAAATTTCAAATTGTGCAAACACATGCATATGAAACAACACATGCCAATCAGAATTTTTTATGCTAATATGGGTTATCAAAGAATGCCAAAATATTGACTGTTTTAAATGCTAATAATTCAGATTGTCAGATTCAAGCAGTAACATGGCACAATCAAGATGATATATCACCAACGTTAATATCGTACAGAAAGTTATTGTAATTTGCATAGATCATGCTGACTCTAATACCTTATGTAAAATTTAAATAATCTAAAATTGGATTGAGATGATCTAATTCATTAACAATTCAATATATGTAGAACTTATCTACCTACCTGACATCTCTGGTAATCGAATCAAGTCTTAGTCACAGAATCCCTTCAAGAATCGAATAGTCTTTAACTCTCTCTCTCTCCCTCTCTCTCTCTGTTAGTGTTGTATTCAGGATAATAAAACTTGTCTTTCAATTCAAAATTTATGGAGAGACTTGGGACTATTCAAATAGTAACATTTAAAGATGAATAGATGGTTCCATCAACCACAAATTCTCAATGGTTATCAAAGATGCGACTATTGGCTTGTAACCACCATTAACCTATAATGACCACTTCCTTAATATAATGGATATTGAATACATACGTGTAATAAATCAATTATAAAGAGAGCATAATTCTTACATTCATCACATATCGTATTCGGTTATGCGCGATGAATATTCATATTTACGTTCGTTGTTCTTGTCGATTAGAGTACTACATCTCCATGAACACAAATATAGTTCTATCCCAAGAGGCAATTCGTCTTAAGGAGATAATGAATGCTCAGCTGAGTTCGGATAATTTTTCTATTTGATTGACTATATAATTATGTGAGTTCTTCTCTCTATCGCCTTGCAGTTTAATTACAATCTTAAGAAAAATTTAATCTCACAATCAGCATGTAATTTTTTTTGTTTTGTAGTGATCAACTCCAAGTTATTGCACCATTTATTGAATTCTTGATCTGTCGTATTACACCGTTTACACAAATTAGAATACTTGAATTTATGTACATAGTTCCTAATATCTTCATTGCCTTTCATCCAAACTACATTTATTTTCATTTTGGACATTTTTCTTTCGATTATGTATCCTACATTTGTTTGAATTTGTTGATGTTAACGTTTATTAAAGGTTTAAATTTAAGTATATCAACAAACTTTTGCTCTTTGACAATTTATACCCATAGATTTTAATATGCGTAATTTTACTCTATGTAGATATCGTTATTTCATTCTCATTTAATTTTTTAGCCCAATTGTAGTGTTAGCTCTATATCTCTCTGTGATAGATTTTGATGATTAAAAACGTTGAAGCTACTAATAAATTTCATTAAGTATGTAGAGGTTATTGAAAAATAACTATAAAATATGTAGATTGAAGATCATGAAGATATATATTTTCGTTAAGAGCTCACAAAGTGTGGATATTGAAGATCATGAAGATATTTATTTTTAGGTAATTTATATTAGGAGATTACTCATTTTATTTGAATTTATTAAGCTCAATTTATTTAGGGATACACATCTTAAAATTAAGTCTTCATTCATAAAAAGCTTAACAGTAATTAAAATTTTTATATCTTATTGCACAATAGACAAAATACATGAGATAGATATAATGACAAATTACAAATAAAGTAAGTTCTAATTTCAGTAAATTAAGAGAGAGACCATTTACCCAAATAGTTTTGGCCATATTATGTTATTTTAGGTAGGAGTATTCTTTATCTTTTTTGTTAACGATGTTTTATCTTCCTTGTTAAAGATGGAGTGTCATTTCTTGTGTCTAAATTCAAAATTATTAAAGATTTTCCTCTTAAACCCTAACCTCCATTCCTTTATAAATACACTCCATTTCTTCTCACAAAATACTATCTATAGCTAAGAGACTTGCTCATAAAATTCTTCTAAAAATCTCATTAATCTCTTTCAATATTTTGAGCTTTATACTTGAAAATTTCTTGAATGAGCAAGATAATTTTTTTGTGAGCTCAGATTGGACGTTCTATTATTTTGAGAGAGTTATTGTAATAGATGACTTAATCGCGAAACACAAGCCTTGTAATGTTTAACTGACAACCACAGGCTAATTGGGTATGTAAAGCTTGGTCTTCACCTATAAGAAGTATTGGCCCTACTTGAGGTGATAATTTTGATGATGACAGATAATATGTATACTAATATTTTAATCAAGTATTTAGGCTCTAAGCAAAGAGAAAACAATGTTGAAAACTCTTTATTATAAGTGTTTATGCAAGAATAAAGGGTACTTGAAATCGTGCATTACGCGATACATGCAATGTATTATGAAGAGCGCGGAGTATATGAAACAAACTCTAGCCGGGTTGAATCAAAATTGTCCGAATTCAAAACGTTGCAAAGGATCAAGAACTAGACCGAACTACCCCTGAACTAGACCTTAACCGACCGAACTAGACTAAATGTTAATGCCACATTCACCTCTGGTTCAGCATCCAAACCCCTTCAACTTTGGTGTACAAAGCCGGCTGAAAACCGGTCCACTGATGGACTTCTTACAAGTGCATCAATTTTTACAATTAAGTAATAAAATCCTTAATTGCCAACCGGTTCACCAGTGGGCTCCTAACCAGCGCATCAAACGACTTTTAAAGGACTTTTTCCTTAAATTGCAATAGATGCATCAATTTAAACAATGTTTTCACTCTCATACATACCGCATAATATTTCAATCTCAATACAAGATGCAGAAAAAAATATTAAGGGGGATTCTTGAAGCACGGACGTAAAGATATGTAATCCTAAATCACGTAAAAACATCACGTGTGAAATCTTTATCTTCCATACTCTTTTTATTTACATGCACTTTGCTTTTTCTCAATGTAATTTCTTGAACGTTTAATTTCTACACGTTTAATTTATGCATCATTATTAATTAATTTATTATCTTATTGCTTGATTAGTTCATTTGTTATTCATTTTATTTCAAGCAATTTATTTTTTTGAGTTCAACTTCTTCATTTTTAATATTTCTCCTTTATAAAAGGGGTACCGTATCGGTCCTATAAGAAGATCGTGGGATTAACAAACTCGAAAGAAATTTCTCAAACCACGTAAAAATATTGTGTGCCTATCTTCTTCTCCTTCTTCTCTTTTTATTTCTTGCTATTTCGCACTTTAATTTTTCGCATTTAGTTACCACACTTTAAGTTTCCGCAATTTAAGTTACGCCCTTTAAGTTGCCGTAATTTAATTTATTTATTTGCTTGACATTCCACATTTACATGATTTCAAGCATTCTAACGTTTTTATCTATTCCCTATTGATTTATTTTTTCCAGCGTTAAACTCGTGAAAATTTGGAGTTCATTCTAGAAAAATTATTTTTTAGTGAGAAATTTTTTATTTGAACGTGATCATCTTCTTGTGTTATCCTACTGATCCTACAATTAGTATCAGACCTTGGTACTCTATATAATAAGACCTAATCATCTTAAGTTATGACATCTATGAGTGACTCTTTTAGAATGTAAATATTTAGTAGACCTCCTTTTTATGAGATGGTAATGAATACTTATTGAAAAAAAGAATGAGAATTTATAATCAATCGATTGACTATAATTTATGAGATGTTGAAAATGGTGCTCATATTCCACTCAAAATTATGGATGGTAAAAATATTTCAAGTAGTAGGTGGAATGATGATAATTAAAAAAATTCTTTAAATGCTAAGGTAATGAATGTTTTATTATGTGATCTTGATAAAAAATGAATTTAATATAAAATATCTTGGTAAAACGTACACTAATGCTAAAATTTTGAGAAAGATTCTTGGGTGTCTATCAAATGATTGACAGGCTAAGGGGACTGTTATTCAATAAGTCAAAAATTTCAACACACTTCCCCTTGAAAAATTGATTGGTTCCTTAGTGACACATGAGATGAGACTAAAGGAAAATGATGAATGAGAAGTACCCAAAAAGAAAATATCGCTCTTAAATCAACTCTTGAGCAATTCAATAGTGAGAATGGTGACTTGATGAAGACGACGACAGATACCTCAAGACACGCTCACGTGCTCTGGATGCAAAAATCAAGGACACATTAAGCCGATTGTCCAAATCTAACTAATGCTGTAAAGAAGTTCAAAAGAAGAGCCTTCATGACAGCTTAGGATGAGACCAATGATAGAGACTTTGACACTGAATAAGAGAAAGTTGCAAACATGTGTTTCATAGCACTAGAAAACGAGATAATTTCTTTTAAGCTAACTTTAAATCATAAACCTAGTTATGTTGGACTTGGGAATGCCTTCGAAGAGCTTTAGAGTTAATTTGAAAAACGTCGCTTAAAGAACAAAATTATGAAAAGGATTTTTTTTCAAAACTTCAAGAAGAAGATGAGTCTTTGGAAAGTGAGAATTCAAAAATCAAAGCAGCCTCATATGTTTTGTACAAGTTTGTTCAAAGCCCAAAGCAACCTCATATGTTTTGTACGATTCTATTCAAAGCCCAAGGAATGAAAAGGATTAAATTTAAACCTTATAAAATTTATAAATGGGAGAAACATCTTGATAAACTTTTTGGTAGTCAAATGAATGATTCTAATGAAAAAAGATTAGGATATCAACATTTTCAAAAATAAAAATATACAGTTTTTGTTGTAAAACCCACACAATATCATCCTATTAAAGGTCATAAAAGTGATTCATGCTTTCACAAAAGAAAGTCATATTACGTGAAAGAAATGAACGAACTATTATCTATAACAATAATCCTCAAGGACCCAAAAGATTTGGGGTACTAAAAGTAAACTTTTGAATTTTTGTGTTGTGCGTATCATTGAAGAAGGAAGATAAATGATACCTCAATAATAGATGCTAGAGACATATATGATTGGTGATGAATCAAAACTCACTCAAAATTATCAAAAGAAAGGACATGTCACATCTGGGAATGACAAGAAAGGAAAAATCATTAGTAGTGGCTATGTAAGTAATGACTCATCACATGCTATAGATAAAATTTTATTTATAGATGGTCTGACATAATCGACTTATCATAAGTTAACTTTACGATAAAAACTCTAGATTAGTTGAAAAAGACTTTTGTCTAAATATAAATAAAGTGTCTAACAAAGTTTTATTTGTTGGATAAATGAACATAAACGTTTACACTATTAATCTAAGTGATTTTCAAAATCATGATGAAAAATATTTTCTTGTTTTCGACAATGACGTCCTAAAAGACTTGGACATGTTAGCATGAATTTATGTTCATACTGATAAGAATGATTCGATAAAATGTCTTCTGAAAATAATTTTTGAGAAAGATAAAATTTGTGATGCATGTCAAATGAATAAGTAAGTCAAGAGCACTTTCAAATCAAAACATATAGTAACAACTACAAGAGCATCATGATTATTATGCATAAACATATTTGACCATTCAAAAATTACAAGTCTTGGAGATAGTTGACAAATTTTCAAAATTCTCTAAATCAAGGATGGAGCTTTTAAAAGCACTTTTAAAGTTTTGCAAACTAGTAATTCAAAATGTAAAATGTTTTATAATTTTAAGAATAAGAAGTGATCATAGTGGATACTGTGAAAATGAAAACATTAAAACGTTAAACTATATATATATATTGTATTATGGACTATTAATCCAAGTGGTTTAACATTCATCAAAGGGGTCGTTTGTTTGCAGCTATATGTATGGTAAATTTATTTTCCAACACTTTTCTATATTTTTTTGTATTTTTATTTGGTATGCTAAATTTATTTAACTTGGTTAAAAAAAATACCACATTATTTTACCTATCATTTTTTCATAAAAATCTATTTTACCATATAACTTTATTATTTATCTATCATACCAACATATCTACACATTTTTCAAAATATCTTTTATTTTCTCAAATCTCTATAAAAACATTATTATTTGTTCGCATTTCTCCCTACTTGATTTAAATAGTTTATTTTCTTCAAGACCAAAGACCCTATCTAAGGGTCATAGAAAAATCTTGATCCCCGAATTCTGACCGATCCTGTTTTGGTCCCAAAGGGAGGAAATTGTCACTCTTAATTTTGTGAAATTTTAAATTTTGCCCGGTACATATCTACACAAAATTAGAAGAAATGAATATTTACCCCCTAAATAATTTAGATAATTAGTTTGTAGCCTCTTTAACTTTTCAATTCATTTAAAAAAATCAGTTTACTTAAAAGCTTAAAGAACAAATGCGTTGACTACACATATTATTTACCTTACACGCCACAATTTTACTCTCTTATACGCCAAAATTCTTTCCCCAAAAAAGAAAACTTACACGCCAAAATTCTTTCCCAAAAATAGTATCTTTTTACGTTATTTTTACCCATGTTTCAAAAAACCTGTCCTCGTCCCTGTCCCTAAACACCCATAGATAAAACTTCCCAATATTTACTATTATAAGTTCTCAACTGTGAGTAAATATAACTCAAGCATATGCGTTTGTCTACTCAATTAGGTGACCCAACAATTTAAAGCTAGTCTACATCAAGTTAATCAGTTATAACTATTTCCAAATAACTGCATAAAATACAAAGATTTGCACCTAAAAATGCTCATTGCAATTTGAGTTGGGAGGTCTGAGAAATAGAGTTTCATTTCAACTTCAAAACAGGGCCTATTATTACTATGATAAACATAATTCTTAATAAAAAAAAAACAGGAGGAGGAAGAACAAACTAGTGATGTCCACTAGGAAGCTTTTCTTTCATCTTCTCCACAATGCCTTTCTTCTCATGGTGATGCTCTAGCTGATCATCTGGGCCCAAATGGTGAATGCCTGGTGTAGGAGCTACATTATTAGAATGTTCTTCTTTGTGACCTGGTAGCTTTTCCTTTATCTTCTCCTTTAGCCCCTTCTTCTTCCTTCTCCCTCCTTCCCCTTCATCATCCGACTACACATTATCACAAATGCATAGTACTATGTTAGCCCGCATAACGGAAAATTACATATTTGATCCCTCAATTATCAATTCAAATTTTACCTTGAAAACCAAACGTTTTTGTCCAAGTTCTAAAATCATATGTACATAATACAACCAGGATCCGGTTTTAACGAAAATGAGAAAAATTCGTGACATGTTTTTTTAAATGAGATATGACCTCCCATTACGATAATGAACATGGACTATCTTATTCTAACAAATAGGCGAGAACCCTATTAAAAATAGAGAGATTAAATTATTTGGTTGACTACGTGGACACGATTTGGAAAGTGGAGTACCTAGTTAGTTTTAAATTTATGAGGGCGTTTAGACTAACTAGTTAATATACACATGCTAATGAAATTTATTATGTTTATAACTAAAATTATTATTTATATTCATAATGAATCTATGTAAGAAAGAAAGTTATTTCACACTATATTTTTTATTTTTAATTTATGTGAGGAAAACAATCGTATTATTCTTAATTTGTTAATATATTATATTATTTCAACCAAATTTTACAACATCATGATTTTAGTAAAAAACATGATGTCGTAAACACTTAACTAGCTCTTTCATATTTAGTTTAAATTGGATCTTCCTTTTTCATGGATATTATTGTAAATTTAATCCTTTATTTATAAATTTTGTGTAATTTTATTTATGTAACATATTAATTTACTAAAATATAAAGTATATCATAACTAAACTTTGTAAAAGTGGTATAATTTAATTATATTTTAAATACGTCTAGAGAATTCAATTGTCCTCTATTTTCACACAAACATGGTAGAAAGTTGTAGTTTATTCAATAACTTAAATAAAACTATATCCTCAATGTTCTATTTTATATTTTCATTTCCATTTTTCTGTGCGTATTGTAAATTTAATATTTATTTTCTTAAATTATATATATTTATATAATATGTGATGTATACTAACATATAAAATATAACATAACTCAGGTTTCTTAAAATTCATATAATTGAATAATATTTTAAATTATATTTTTAAATTTTATAAGGATAATTCAATTTTCTTCTATAGTAAGAAGATTTGGTAGAATGATTTTCTCAATAGTTTATTAAGTAACTTGCTACAATTTTTTCAAAGTGAACAATTTAAATTGAATTAAAACTATTTATTAATATTTTTTATATCAAAATTTATTAAATATGTGAATGAATCTAAAAAAAATAAAAATTAAGATATGTTTTAATCAATTTATTATAATTTAAAAGTACTCAATTAATCGATGCCACTGATAAATTAGAATGTAATTTTCAGAAGTGTATGAAATTTGAAAGATAAGTGAATAAAATTGTCTAAAATAATTCTCATTACCTTTCTCACTTTTAATAATACAATAGATTATAGGTTTAAGTTGAGGGAAGAAGTGTTCAAAAAAAGAAAAAGAATAAAAGATAGATTAAAAAGGAAAAGATTATTTAAGGTAAGACATACAGAGCTGGAGCTGGAGTTTCTAGATTTATGAAGCATACCACCAAATTCATCAGGTGGGAGAATAGCTTGGTCCGATCGGACAGTTGCAGTGTACTGGTTTTGGTAGTGATCCTCGTCCATTTTCAACAGTTTTATTTTATGTGTAAAACAGCAAATCAATCTGCAACTGTTATATCATGAAGAGAATGGTGCAACTGTTATATCATGAAGAGAATGGTGCAACTGTTAATATCATTTCTAAGTGGGCTTGGTCTATGATAACTTCTCGCTAAGCTATAGCGAGGTACTAGAAGTCCAGACCAGACCCAACCCAGCTAAATACAGGTTGAGTTGAATTTGTGCCACGTAGTGTTAACTGCTACGTGGTAATGCCACAAAGGGGTAGAGTGTACCTCCACTCTCCACTCTTCACTTGGTTTTCCTAGGATTTGATCCCGACATAAACTATGTTTAAATGCTATGATACGTGTGCTCAGATCTCGATGAGTGAGATTTACTCAATGTGCAATTACTTAAACATGACTTTTCTTTTACTTTTTGTTTCAAAAGTTCAATTAGACGGTAGAAATTTAAGTTTAACGGTTTGAACGAAAATGATATTTATTGTTCCTTTAAAGATGAGAGAATTTTGATTCCTGAGTTTGATTAATATGAAAGAAAAAATTTTGATTCCTAATATTGAGTTTGATTAATATGAAAGAACACGATGACACGTGTGGTGTGAAGTTATCCATATATCTCATAATTTAAGATGTATTATTTTCTTTAAACGTTCAATTATCATATTTATCTTTGAGAACACTATAACAGGTATGAGGTAAACAAGTGGGGATGATACATGCAGATATATGGTTATATTTATATGATAAAGATTCACTCATATTCTTATGCACCACCGATACTTCAAATAGACGACTCAAATTTATCGCAACTAAGAGAACAAAAACAAAATTAATAGACCTACTTTTTCCTCGACATTTGTTCTAAACAGATCTATGTCGTTGAGATTTGAGCTTAAGGATTTAGATATATCAACATGACGTCCTATTGTGAAACCTAATCAAGAGACGATATGTTTCCATATCCGTAGCCTTCCTTCCGTACCCGTTGGCATCCATTCCTATCATAGTTGACAACCCTACCATAGTTTATGGAACCTCCAAAACTAGAGTCATAAGTTTATCTTTGAACATGAGAGGCAAAAGCATCTTAACTTTTCACTTTACAAACAATTACTTGTGGGTATGAATCTTTGTACCAGCGTACGCTACACAGAACAACCCAGTTCAAAGCCACACTTGCACCTCCGCATAAAAGGTCCAATTTAATTGTGACGATCATTTTCGTTTGTGCAGTTCTTTACTTGCTACAATAGTCAGATACTTATTTTCAGGTCGTGTCGGCACGAGGTCGATGTGCATTTTGTTCGACTTAGCCTGATCTAGGTAGAGAAGCTTAAGAGTGAAATTAAGAATGTCAAGACATCTGCAATGACTACGAAGTTGACAAGATACAACCTTATTTCCATCATGATACACTATATAGAGCCAAGAGAAATTGAGGTCAAAGAAGAAAAAAAGATGTCATTCATCAAAGGTGCACAGAGTGTTTGAGAATCATTATCCTTTCCTGTCTGGTTAATAAACTGTGAATTTGTGATCAGGCGAAGCAGGACTAAAATTCTTCAAATTTGTACCATGAAAGATATACTTCTAATTGAAAAGCCGAGTTAGAATATTTGCCATCTCAGTAGAAGAATATGGAGAGGACAGCTCGTGTGAAATTCCTTGAGTCGCACTGCCGGAATAATAACTTGAGCATGTGATAAAGTTTCTGCAGTATTTAAGAAAGCTTTACAGTCACACAATACAAGGGACATATCCAGTCCACAACATGAAACAACCTACATAAAGGGAAATCCCCCATCCACTACTAAAAACCCACCCCACTACCTCTCTCCAAATATGCTGTGAGATATGCCCGATTTAAGCTATTAAGAACAACTATTTGACACCTTCATTTCTCTATGCCCCACCATGTTTCTGACATGCCTGTTTGTGCAAATTGGTTCTTTGGTTAGAAACTACAACACGAAAGTCAAGTAGACATGAAATTAACAATGAGAAGGAAATATGACATATTTACAGACATGTGGCATTTAACTTGCACCTTCTGGACCTGGAAACTTACACATGGAGTGCAAGCTAGCTACTTAGTAACTATCAAGGGAGTTTCGGGAGTGAAGAATTAACATTCCCTGGCTTCGCTAAATTGAAGTTGGGTTTTGTGAACCATGTTGTATACAGAAACTGCTTGTTGGGTCCGACATGATTGCATATTTGTCTTAGCTTCTGCCTCTCCCTCATCCATCTTAACACTATTTTCATGTGCCTTTTACTCGTCAATCCTCTTAAGCCAACTTCCTGAACACACATAAAACATTGACATTGACAATCTATAAATGTTCAAAAGCTTCTAACTAACATAAGAGCTTGTAAAAATTCACATTTTCAGAGCATTTAGAGTGCTTTGAAACCAAGAAATATCTCTTTTTGATGATGAACCATGAAAAATCTTTCCGAACTGCTCGACTGGCTATAAATGACAGAATGCAATGCAATCATAGAGATACTTAAAAAACACTTCCTGGAAAATCATTTTTCATGCACTACTTCTTGCATGTTCATTTGATTAATGCTTTGTGAGAAATTACTTCCAAGCATGACAAATTCCCATGACCAGGAACCTAACTATGGCAGGGTCCATTTTTGGGCACACCCAGAGCGACCAACCCCAAGGTGATGACCTCACCCGCCATAACGATCATCTGGCAATACATGGATTCTCAACTGCAACCGAGGACCACACATCCTTGGCTAGCTCTTACAACTAAGCCATTCCATGATGGGTATTTCCAAACATATTCTTAATCTAGCAAAGATGGTAACAAACTATAGCATATCAATGAAGGGTGACAAGTATAAGTTACAAGCAGCAAAATAACAATTATTACTCTCTAGCTCATCCTCTGGTCATCATATAACCTTAAACACTAGAACATCAGATCGACATGCTAAAAATTATCACACACATTAAAGCGCCTGTTCTGCAGAAGACAAAGACAAATTCAAAGTAATACACATTGAAAAAAAATGCATCACTCATTCAAAGAGTAGAGAAATTAAAAGCTTTACCTGGACACGGTCCCATGTTTCAGCAATAGTTAAAGGACCATGCTCCTTGACAATGTCGAGTATAACCCTAGTGATTGTCTGTGTTTGTTCCAGCGGGGTGTTCAACTCTATAGGTTTCATCTTTGGCTTCGATTTCTTCGCCAAATACCGAATTGCAGTCCCAAACATTGTGGATTTTCTTCGCTATAACTTCAACAAAAATAGCTTTTTCTTGCACCTCAAGAATAAAACATAACAAAAATAACCTATGAATCAAAAACATAATTGAATTTAAGACAGTGTAAATAGTAGGATATATGACCAGAACTTAATTAATCTAAGCAAAAATAATCCACACTTTTACAAAAGCAAGATACAGGGATAAGGGCATGGATAAGGGCATGGACGAAGGAAGAGATATCTTAATTCTTGCAGAGAATAAGCGTTATTCAAGGGACTAGTGACCTAGGCGTAGAGAAGAGAAAGAAAGCAATAAGCAAGAAGATCAAAGAAAGACTAACCTTTTAACATGAAATTTTCAGCTTCGACGACGGTGTGCGGCGAAAGTCGCGTGGCGGGATTACTTCTGAGTTTCTTTAGAGAAATATACGTTTGAGAGAAGATTTTTGGAAAATTACCCCCCTACTCTAAATATTAGAATTTTATACTTGAGTCCACTACCAACTAATGATCCTCATAAAAAGACTCAATAATCTCTACCTCCAATTAAAAAGCAGAAACCCAATTTCCTTCACATCTCTCTCTAATGTAATATTCCGTCACCATTTCCTGCTTTCTACCATGGATGCATAGTGGGGTTTTTAGTACTCACTCAATAGACCCACGGTTATATTTTTACGATTATATGTATTTGATCTGATGGGTTAGTTTAGATTTCACATCTATCCTTTTAAGTTTAAGAGAATCGTGATATATAGTCTCTATTCGTGGGTAATTACTTCTTTTTTTATGTAATTAATTAGTTAATTCTCCATTTTATTTTGAGTACTTATGAATCCTCGTCAAGTTATCATAATTGGGAACTGAAAAATTTTAACAATCGCTTAAAGAGCTCAAGTACTTGAACTACTTGAACCCTCAAGTAAAATGCGATTTGAAAAATGGAGAAGACGTTTGTTTTAGGGGCTTTTGCCCACTTTATTGTCATTAAGGGCAAAGTTGTCCAAACAAAGCTCGTTAATGGTCATTTGGAAGGTATGTGAACAATTTTAACAAGGGGAAATTTGGGCCGAGGGGGTGTTTTTGATAGATCATAAAAATAAAAGGGTCACTAAAGAATATATTAAAGTTAAAGGGGTCTGTTTAAAAAATATCAAAGTTAAGGAGCATCTATGAAATTAACTCTTTTTCTCCCTCTTTCTTAACAAACTTTTTAATGACCTGTGAGCTTTAAACCAAATTTGATGGGTTGTGGGCCTGTAACATGATCATTTTATCAACTTACATGCAAGAACGACAATTCATATGTATATGTGTGAAAATGGTCTTATTAATTTTAGAAAATTTAAGTTAGTTATAAACTTACAATTTTATTTATTTTGTAATCACTAAGAGTAATTTGTCATTTATTATTTTTCTTATGTTTATTTGTGGTATTTTCCTAAATTCTACTCAAATTTGTTCAACTTGTTAAAAAAAATTGTCTAATTTATAATAAATCAGTAGAAATTATTGAAATTTTTTTCATGTTCTTGGTTTAATTTAGAAGTTATTTTTACAATTTGACATAGGTAAATATATTATTTACATATTGTTAAAAATATGTTTACATAACAAGGGATCATTCCAATATTTTTTTTATGATCATCGACAAAGATGATTGATTATAAAACTAAACCTGATGTCTATCGTTTCGCCAACGTCCAACAAAGATAATAAAATAATGTAAAATACGATACATTAGAATATAACATAACAGTAAGTAAAGAATGTATTAACGATAAGTAAATAGATATTTATCTATTAAGGAGATATATGCAATTAAACAAGCGCGGAGCGTGATATCTTCCATTCTACTTTTCCTTTTTTCACATAAAAATGAAACAGAAACGGAGATCTCGCGTGAGAGAGAGTAGGTGATGCACAAAGAAAATAAAAATATGATTTTTTCATGTATAATGTGTTTTTAAAGAAAATTATTTAAAGGAAGTGGAAAAGTACCATAAACAAATATAAAAAAATAAAAGTGATAGAAAATTACTCTTAGTGGTTATGAAAGTGAAAAGATAAAATGATAAGTTCATAATTAACTTAAAAAAGATCATTTTCACATACATTAAATTTGTGGGTCATTACACCAAAAGCCGCATTTTCTTTCTCATCTTATTTTATTGGGCTTGGGTTTTTTTAACCCAATTTTTGAGTGTTAGTTTTTTTTATTAAATCTGAACTTTTTATAATGATGTTTTAATTAAATATTTTTTATTATTGTATATTTAAAGGATAAAAATGTAAAAATATTATTTCTTATATTTCTATTATAATTTTTTTTTTACAAACACATTTAATCTTATATTCTCATTAATCTAGACAACATTTTAATTCATTACCAAACATAATAATTATATATTTTCTCTAATATAATTTCTACTAAATATACTGTGCCGATAACTTTAAAAAACTCGAACCAAACAGTCCTTGAATTATGTTAATCCCATATTCATATTTATAGTTAGAGGCCTTCATGGTTGGTTTAGTTGAATTAAACCAAGGTAAGAGTTTCCATTCGACTGTATAAAGAACGAACCGAACAATGAACTTATATATAAACAGAAACGAACCAGAAAGTTCTGGTTCATTTCGATTCTGTGGTTCGACGGAAAGAAACTAAGATAAAGATGAGAAGGAAAAATGGAAATAAACAAATAAATTGCCTACTAGTTGTGGAGGGGATCTGGACAATTGGGCACTCTTTGTTTGCTTTCTTCTTCTTCTTGAGTTTGTTTCAAATTTGATTATGGTACCCCATATACCAAACCACACGGTTTCCCTTATCCTCATCTGGAATAGAAACGACGGTCCTATTGAGGAACTAAGGCGATTTGGTTGAGGAACACAAACCACCCCGTTCGTGTTCATTCGTTCGTGATCGATTATTGTAAGATTTCCACAATAGTAGGCAATCGTTCATTATTGATTCAGGTATATAATCTGAATCCATGAATCCTAATATTCTGGCATGATGTAGATCCTAGGTTTTTCAATATTTTTTATCTAGGATGTTTTCATCTAGATCTAGTTTTTTTAACGAGTAGTATCAGAATGGTAATTGTTGATAGATTATTAGGATTTATGAATATTTTATCCTTATGGTACTGTTTAGATTATTTTTTAATAGAATTTTTAGGTTTTGTGTGAAATTACATAATTATGCCATGATTTTGAGAATTGTGGGTTGCAAAAATCATATTTATGTTTAGAAATCATAGAATTGTTTCAGATTATGAAAATTCGGATTCATTGTGTTGGTATGAATTTTGGGTGAAAAAGCATGAATTTTCTTCAGTGTTCATATTTTTCCAGATTTTTACTTCAATTTCGGATTATTTAAATCATATCTGGTGTTTGAAAATTTGATTTTGGGTTAAAACCATATGATTTTATGGGTTAGTTGGTGTGGTCGAATTTTCTGCATATTATACATGAATTTCGGATTTTCTCGTGATGTTTTGGAGGTTTTCCGGCCAATTTCACCGTCCAAAAGTCTCTGTTGGGTGACTGGGCACTGCGACATCCGTCCGGCCGCGTTGCAGCACCTTTTTGGCGTTGAGGGCAGAGGACGCAGTGCCACTGGCAAGAAGCCCAGCGCCCAGCACCCAGCACCTGTAGGGCAGAACCTCGGCGTTAGGACGGCTGTACAATTATTAAAAATATATAAATAATTAAATAATTAAAAAGAATATTTCACTTAACTTTTATGGAATTTTAATTGAAAACACATAGATGTTTGTGCGGAGTTATTTATGCGAGCTGTGCTCGGCCTAAAGGAAGACGCAATTTGGCCAAATAACAATGTGCCTGTGGTAATAAATATGTGACAATTATACAAATTTATCATGTGAACAACAAGTTGGCCCAATTGAAGGATGTTGTTTAACAGAACTTACCGTTGCTACTGAGAATACCACAGACAATTAATTTCTCTATCCAAAGACTAGAAACTAATGTGTGTTAGGTATCTTGAGATGGGTCCCCAATTTGAACTATTTGATAATGTCTTGTTTTGTTTTTATGACGTGCTTGTTAATGTGAGTTTGCTTGTTTATTTTGTTCTCTATCTAATTTCTGTTGCAACTGCTGCAAATGTTTCTGCCCAAGTCAGCAACATCCCAATGCTGAGCGGGACAAACTTCAAGGGTGAAAAAAAACCATGGAGATTGTCCTTAGTTTGTATGGATTTAGATCATGCACTTCTGGTTGGAACATCGCATTGCTACTTCGGAAAACCTCAATGAGGTTTAGATTGGAAAGTGGGGCCGCTTCAACCGGAAATGCTTGATGATCATGAAACGTTCCATTCCGGAAGCGTTTAGAGGCTCTACTACTGAGACCAAGAGCACCAAAAAGTTCCTTGAAAGAATTGAGCAATATTTTGTGAAGAATGAACAGTTTGGGGCAAGTAACCTTTTGGCTAAACTCGCTAAGATGAAATATGGGGTAAAGGGAACATAAAGGAGTATATCACAGAGATATCTCATCTCGCGTCAAAACTTAAGTTGCCTAAGTTAGAGTTGCTGGGGACTTGCTCGTACGTTTGGTTTCAATCTCTTCGTGCACACTTTGGGCAATTCATGGTGAGTTATAACACTCAGAAGGACAAATGGTCCCTAAAT
This sequence comes from Datisca glomerata, assembly GCA_003255025.1. Classification (NCBI taxonomy): domain Eukaryota; kingdom Viridiplantae; phylum Streptophyta; class Magnoliopsida; order Cucurbitales; family Datiscaceae; genus Datisca; species Datisca glomerata. The sequence goes on from QANY01002371.1 coordinate 1,294,152, forward strand.
GAGCTTATATCTCAATGTGTGCACGAAGAAGAAAAGCAACAGTGGGATAAGACTGTGATAGCTCATTTGGCATCAACCTCTCAAAGCAAGAAAAAAAATAGAGCTAAGGATGTTACGGAAGGATCTTCTCAACAGAAGAAATAAAAGAAATAGGATGAGGAGTTTGTCTGCTACTTAGATGGGTTTTACTTTCTATTTCTAGTTTGGACAATTCAAGATTTTCTTGCTCATTTAGAAATGATAAAGTTGTCTCTATCAAAATTTAAATTTTGTTGGATCCGGTTCTTTAATTGATAAACTATATATGCTTGATATTGTTGGTTCCTAAAAGAAAATATTGCAAACAAGTCCACGTGGTACAAAGCAAAAAATAAGTGAGAATTCTGCCATCATATGACACAAGCGTTTAGGTCACATCTCTAAGCATATAATTCTGGGGGTTGTGTTAGATAAAATTCTTAAGCCCCTAGATTTAACAGACTTTCAAGTCTGTGTTGAATACATCAAGGGGAAACGAACGAACATTAGAAAATTAGGTGCTGAGAGAGCTACAGACGTGTTAGAACTCATACATACTGATATTTGTAGCCGTTCGCTACGGCTTCTTGGAATGGGTAGCAAAACTTCATTACACGACTACTCTAGATTTGGTTATTTATATTTAATACATGAGAAGTCACAAACCCTAGACATTTTCAAGTCCTTCAAAGTTGAAGTTGAGCTTCAACTTGGAAATTAACTAAAGGCTGTCAAATCAGACCGCAGTATTGAGTATTATGGAAGGTATGACGGATCAGAAGAATAATGTCTAGGAGCCTTTGTAATTTTCGTCAATGCGTGAGGATTTTTTCCACAATACACCATGTTGGGCAAACCCAACATGAATGGTGTTGTAGAGTGATGAACCAGATTCTTAAATATATAAAAAGGAGTATGATTAGTCAATCCTCTTTACCAGAGTCACTTTAGGGAGAAACTTTAAAGACCACAGTTTACATCCTTAATAGGGTACCAAGCAGAGTAGTCGTAAAACCTCTTATGAACTTTGGACAGTCAAGAAGCCTAGCATTAGGCACTTGCACATTTATGATTGTTTAGCTGAGACACGACCTTATTAACCACACGGAAGAAAACTGACTTAAGGACGATTAGCGACTATTTTGTTGGCTACGCTAAAAGCTCTCAGTTGCTATAAGTTTTACTATCCCACATCAAGATCCTTCTTTGAAACGGGAAACGTGAGATTCCTTGACGATGTTGAGTTGGGTGGGG